>JAMWET010000831.1:250000-442500 GCA_024036415.1 Prochilodus magdalenae
AGCTCTCGCCACAACGCCCCAAAGTAGAAAAGGCCAGGAGCCGCGCTTGCTGATACGTAGGGTTACGTAGGCTAACTGACACAGCAGCACACAAAGAGCCCAATCTGGCTGACGGCCAGTTAACGATTGCCTGTATTAAAGCTTAGCCGGGAGCGGCGGGTCGTGAGCTGCCGCTAAGCCTGCAGCCAGACATGGTGCTCCAGTTCTGCTGGGGCTGAAGCTCAACAAGCAAATCAACAAAATCACCTCCATCTAAGACCAGCGGAGTGGAGCTGGTTCACAGAGGAGTGGTGAACTTGACAGCACACAGGAGGAGGAGACGTGAACACGTGGACACAACTCATCATGGTTGGGATTAACGTTAGATGTAGGTACAGTCCTAAATGGATCCTGGCCTGGAAACACATGTACATCTCGCTTACAGAAAGAAGCAGCCACTGAAACGACCTCTGGGAAACCAACAGGGGTTCTCCTACATCGGTCACTCAGTCACTCACAGGAAGTCTTTCTGGCACCTTTTAATATGGGGGGGGGGGGGCGGGGGGGGGGGGCCTAATATTCACCATTCTCTCCTGAAACATTCCAAATCACAAAAGTAGCATAACCTGATAAAACCTGATAAAACCTGATACCTAACCTGATAAAATTCCACATTTCCCTGCCAGTTCGCTTTGCCTAGATCTCGGCCTAGCAGACGTTGTAAGTCGCATCAGCTTTAATGGCCAGTGCAGTCTGAATACCTTTCCCAGGGCTCTGGACAGCTAGCCAGGCGGCATCCAAGTGAGAGCTTGCTAGCCTGCCTTTAAACCCCGCCTCCTGACAAGCCCAGTGCGCTCTGATTGATCAGCTTATCTACTCTGCTCTGACTGATCAAACACCAGTGCGGCAACCTGCTACAAGCTCGGCCTCCACACCGGTGTGGCTGTTTTTACAACAGCGGTGGTTCTGCAATTTGAACCAGAGTCCAATGTTGGCAGTCAGTTACAACAAACTGGTAGATGCACCTTCCTCCCTAACACCGCCCTCATGTGAGTGTTTCCTAGTTTGCTGGTAGGCGGGCAATAAGGATTCTGTTAGGACATGATGTCACCTCGTAGTAAAGCCAATGGCTGTAATTACAGGCTCTCCAGGCTACTGAGAAAGTGGTTTCTGGGTTTCTCCTTCTGCCATGTACTTTATAACTTTATAGACATCCACAGAAAGTTACAACACACTAAAATGAAAGGAAGAAAATAAAAAGGTCATTAAAACTCAGTTTAGGCTCCTTGTCTTTGGGTTTTAAGGTTCTAGTCTGAACCTAAAATGTTATTTTGGTCCCAAAGTGCCAACAAATCATCTTTAAAGCAACAAAAATCAATGCTGCCTCCTTCAAGCCCTGGAGCAAGATGCATTTTCCCACACTTCTCTGGTTAGTTAGGTGAAGAGTGAACGCTCTGTAAAACAGGGTGTAGGTTTGTGCCGGGTCTGGAAGCTCCTCTTTAGATTCCTCCTAAAGTTATCAGCAGAGCCATCGCTCATTTACTGCTTTGCAAATCTAAAGCCCAGGCATTCAATAACCACACAGATTTTCAATCTCTCAAGTAGCAAGTGTTTGGAGCGCCCCCCACAAACACTCCCACTAAAAACAGCCCGGTGAACAGCAGCGGATCACTCGTCTTGTTTGTGATGCAATGTTTTTGGTGGTCAGACTCTACTTTGTAGTTTTACCAGACGTGCGGTTTTTCTTCACTGACGAGATGAAAAGCAATTAGCAGTGAGGTTAGCAGTTAGCCCGTATTAGTCATTCCACTGGCCTGATTATAATGAACATGAACGTCACTGAGCAAAAAAGGAAACCTCCGTCCTTTCAGCGAGTGAGTCACGCTGTACTGTAGCTGATTAGAAGGCAAGGCACACATGGTGCGATTCATCACAGGGACATTTAATATATATATATATATATATATATAAAAAAAAATGAACTTCTTTATTAATTATTCTTGAGAGAGGCAATGCAAACATAAACAGACATCCAAACATGTAATTAGTAATAACTACAACAAAAAGAATTCACCTGAAACTTTTTGAATCAAGTTTAGTAATAATAAATTAGAATAAAGTTTAGTAATATTTACAAATATTTAATATTTAAAAAGTAGAAACCAACTGTTACTGATCTGTTAAGTATCACTGTTGTATTTGGATAGGATTTAGTGAGCGTGTAGAAATGTGTGTGAGAGGGCGAGTGTGTGAGTGCGAGAGTGTAAGTGTGCGAGAGTGTACGAGCGTGCTAGTATGTCAGTGTGTGCAAGTGCGTGAGTGCGAGTGAGTGTAAGTGTGTGAGTGTGTTTGAGTGCGCGAGTGTGTGTGTGAGAGTGTAAGTGTGTGAGGGTGTATGAGTGTGCTAGTATGTCAGTGTGTGCAAGTGCGTGAGTGCGAGTGAGTGTGCTATAGTAACAGAATGGAAGTGAGTGTATGAGATATTATTGTGCGTGAGTGAGTGTACGAGTGTGCTAGTATGTCAGTGTGTGCAAGTGCGTGAGTGCGAGTGAGTGCGTGTATGAGTGTGTTTGAGTGCGCGAGTGTGTGTGTGTGAGAGTGTAAGTGTGCGAGAGTGTATGAGTGTGCTAGTATGTCAGTGTGTGCAAGTGCGTGAGTGCGAGTGAGTGTGTGTATGAGAGTGTGTTTGAGTGTGAGTGAGTGTATGTGTGTGTGTGTGAGAGTGTGTTTGAGTGCGTGAGTGAGTGTGTGTGAGTGTGTTTGAGTGCGTGAGTGTAAGTGAGTGGTGCGATACATGGTCATTACCAATTATATTAATTATATAAGATATATATATATATATATATAATATATATTATATATAATATATAAACGAGTTAATGTGTAAGTGTTGGAAATGTGTGTGTGTGTGTGTGAATGTGCGAGAGTGTGTGTGTGTGAGTAGGGCGTGTGTGATGAGTGATGTAATGAGTGTGCTAGTCTGTGTGTGTGTGTGTGTGTGTGTGTGAGTGAGAGAGTGTAAGTGTGCGAGAGTGTGTGTGTGTGTGAGAGTGTAAGTGTGCGAGAGTGTATGAGTGTGCTAGTATGTCAGTGTGTTTGAGTGCATGAGCGCGAGTGTAAGTGTGTGTGTGTGTGTGTGTGAGAGTGTGTGTGTGTGTGTGTGTGTGTGAGAGTGTGTGTGAGAGTGTGAAAAAAATATAAAATAAAAAATAAAACTTGGAATATGAAATGTGCCATGACTGTAATTACAAGTGTACACACTTATAGTTAAGTAGTAATAATATTTCACTGTCTGCCCAAAATCTACTGCCAGTATGATTATATAACCCAACGCTCACACAAGCGTTAGCACCAAGCAGCGCAGCGACAAATCAAGTTCAGATTTTCTCAACTTCTTGCAAACGCATTTTGACCTTGTGAAGTGACACTGCAAACAATCGGCTCCAACAAATTTTTACCCCTCATAGACCATGGTGGTCTGAGGTCCACAGCTTCTGCTCTCTGAACCATTTTCCTACCCAGGTTTCGCTCCTGTTCTCAGCAGTGTGGTGGTAAACATGGAGAAGCTCATAACCGCCGTTTCCCCCTTTCCCAGTTCATATGATGTGTCTATGCTCGTACACACTGGAATACAGTAGAGCATATTGCTGGTGTCTCTGGTGAGCTTGTCATTCGATAGCTAGCTAGAGTAGCCAGCGTGCTAACTGGCCAATACAGCTAGCCACAAACACAAGCAGTCAAGTCTCCTTATAAATTGGTGACACGGTGAGAAGCATCAAACCGTACCCTACTGTACCTCCTGACATCATTCTGAAACCAGAGAAGAGAGCACAGAAGGCCAGAGGGAACGAGAGAAAGATAAAGAAGTGCAGAAAGAAAGGAAATGAACACATTCCAGTGCACTTTGACCGAACCACAGCTGCTGTTGGTGCTCGTGGAGGTATAACACGCTACTAGGTTTTTGTTTTTTTCTGTCTGGTGAGCTTATTAGGTGGTATGTGGGTGGCGGGTCATTCTCAGCACTGCAGTGACACTGACGTGGTGGTGGTGTGTTAGTGTGTGTTGTGCTTGAGTGAGTGGATCAGATGTCACCTCACCTGTAATGGTGACACCTCAGTGTCACTGCTGGTCTGAGAATCATCCACCAACCAAATCTATCCCCCCACCAGTGTCCTGTGGGGAGCGCCCTGCAACCTGTGACCACTGATGAAGGACTAGAGGACAAACAACACAGACTGTCTCTCACTGTACATCTACAAGGTGAACCAGCGAGGTAGGAGTGTCTAATAGAGTGGACAGTGAGTGGACACAGTGTCTAAACACTCCAGCAGCCTGTGAGCTACTTTTGCCGTGTACATTTGCTAAGCATCAGTTTGACAGTCTCCTACTCCTCTATGCAAAGGTCATGACCCAAATGGGTCCGATTTCTCTGACCGCAGCCCAAAACCACATCATCTCATGCTTGCGGTGCAACGTGGCCTTGGGGGAGACGTGGGTGGATCGAATGCAACATCTGCCGTCTAATGTAGAGCAAAACATCAAAGTGAGTCAAACGGGCGAGCAGAGCTGTGATCTCCGCTGAAATGCAGGCGGTAGCCCCCAAGCTCGGCTGGAGGCAACGGCGAAGGAGTCACGTTTAGGGTCTCATTTACTACTTCACTCTGAGGGAGCAAGAAGAGATGCAGAGGAATACGCCAGAGGAAGACGTGGACACTGATTTGACTAGACAAGCCTTCCTTTAAACTCCTGGGTGTAGAGTTACATGCTCTCCGTTAGAGCAGATAGACTCTTCATCGCCGTGCGCTACCGCTCAAACAGGCTTCTCCATAAAACTAATGCTGTCCATACATGAAGTGGCTCTAACGCGATGTCAGTTTTACACATGCAACAACATTTAACATCATGTACAAGAAGCTAGAAACTTTTAGACGGTCCAGAACAACGAGCAGAGCTACATTAATGTTAGAATAAAATACAGACAGACAGACGCACACGCAGGCAGGCGCACACGCAGACAGGCAGACAGACGCACATGCAGACAGGCAGACAGACGCACACGCAGACAGGCAGACAGACAGACAGACGCACACGCAGACAGGCAGACAGACAGACAGACGCACACGCAGACAGGCAGACAGACAGACAGACGCACACGCAGTCAGACAGACAGACGCACACGCAGTCAGACAGACAGACGCACACGCAGTCAGACAGACAGACAGGCGCACACGCAGTCAGACAGACGCACACGCAGTCAGACAGACGCACAAGCAGGCAGGCAGACAGACGCACACGCAGACAGGCAGACAGACGCACACGCAGACAGGCAGACAGACGCACACGCAGACAGGCAGACAGACGCACACGCAGTCAGGCAGACAGACAGACAGACGCACACGCAGTCAGTCAGACAGACAGACAGACGCACACGCAGTCAGTCAGACAGACAGACAGACAGACGCACACGCAGTCAGACAGACAGACAGGCGCACACACAGTCAGACAGACAGACAGACACACACGCAGGCAGACAGGCGCACACACAGTCAGACAGACAGACGCACACGCAGTCAGACAGACGCACACGCAGTCAGACAGACGCACACGCAGTCAGACAGACGCGCACGCAGTCAGTCAGACAGACAGACGCGCACGCAGTCAGTCAGACAGACAGACGCGCACGCAGTCAGTCAGACAGACAGACGCACACGCAGTCAGTCAGACAGACAGACGCACACGCAGTCAGTCAGACAGACAGACGCACACGCAGTCAGTCAGACAGACAGACGCACACGCAGTCAGTCAGACAGACAGACGCACACGCAGTCAGACAGACAGACTGACAGACGCACACGCAGGCAGACAGACAGACTGACAGACGCACACGCAGGCAGACAGACAGACAGACGCACACGCAGGCAGTCAGACAGACAGACGCACACGCAGGCAGTCAGACAGACAGACGCACACGCAGTCAGACAGACAGACAGACGCACACGCAGGCAGTCAGACAGACAGACGCACGCACAGTCAGACAGACACGCGCGCGCACACACACACGCAGGCAGACAGACAGACGCGCACGGGCAAGCAGGCAGACAGGCACGCACACACAGACACGCACACACAGGCGCGCAGTCAGACAGGCACGCACACACAGACACGCAATGTTGGGCTATTGAGAAAACGAGGCGATGTTGTTATGACAGCAGAACAGTTAAAAATGTGGACAGTGATCAGCTTCACTTCACGGCAGTGAAATAAATGATGGTTGTATATAAAATACTTGTCCAGAATCGTTTCCTGGAAATGGTTTGACGAGTCTTTAATTGTAACAAGACTGTAAAGAACTCGGACTGGATTGGGCCATAAACTGGATCAGGACATCCCTCAGTAAACAACTAACGTCATGGTGCCTGGGTGATATCAGCTGAGGCTAGACTGTACATATGGTTACTAAACAAGAAGCCATAATTATTAATATGGCAAACGATTCCAAGCTTTCGTCTGGTCACTGCCAGTAAGTTCAAGTCAATTCAATTCATTATGGAAATCATTTTACAATCCAGTTTGTTCTAGCAGGATGAAATCACTGGTACGGGGTCAAATAAGACCAAGCTGTGGGCCTTGTTTAAAAAAGCCTCAAACCAGAATCTCCAGCAGAATCTCCAGCAGATCACGTACAAGCTTTCTGGTGCAGCAGGTCTGTTTGTATCCTTGTGGCATCGACACTCATGGCAAAGAAGCTCTATCCAATCTCTCACCACAACATTTGAATCTAGCATGCACTATACAAATTACCATACTACAATGAACTCAAAGAGCACGGCGATGTGAAAAGAGTTCCTGTCTACTGCCAACCTGGCCTCCAGGCATGAGCTGAGAGAAAGACGTTGAGTCTTCGCATGCAAATATTCAAAATAACCCATCCGGCTAGTCTGGAAACAGATCGAACAGGCAGCTTCGCTACCAAATCAGGAAGTTAATATGGAAACAAGAACATCTATTAAAGCTAATAGATTCACAGTATTCTGCGTGCTTCTTATTAACCCTTATATCTCGACACTCGCCCTACCTGGAGAAAGACGGCGACGCTGACAGCCACAACAACAGCAGCCCTAAAAATAACAGCGGCTGCTGGGATTCTTACGCTTTAACCTTTAATACCGCTGGCGGCAGTGCGCAGAACAGGAGCCCTTTAAAACTGGGTTAATATGCATGATCAAAGCAGTCAGGCTGGCTGGCCGACACAAACGCACGCTTTCATCTCATAACCGAGGAGGGCCAGAAGGAATCTCCCCCTGTAGCAATTAGCTAAAAGGGTGAGACATCTGAAGACCCTATTCATCTGCAGCAATAACAACTGATCTAAGGTCAGTCCCAGTACTGTCAGTTGGATAATGCAAATCTGGCCTCTGCTACGAACCGATTTCCCCTCAAGCGCACGCAGAGCAAACTGAAATAAATGAAAGAGGGTCAAAGGAGGCTACAATGGGGTCTGAGAACAGCGTGTTGCGGTATTATCCGCATAGTGATGGCAACTTACTCATTTGTCGGTCTCCGTAGCTGATGGCCTCCGCTAGGGGACTCCATCCCTGAGCATTTTTGACCTTTACTGGTGCGTTGTGGGCTAACAGGAGATGGGCACACTCTGAGGACGAGAAAGAGAAGGAAACAGCATGAAGAAAGCAGAGAAACCAAAATAGAAACTGCACTTCTCTAAAGGTTTAGACTCGACTAAGCTGCCAGTGCTTTTAGACTCGGATGATGAAATGACATAGAAATCAGACGAACCTAACAAACACCAGGCACGCAGGTCTTGTTCACACCTAGCCTTAATAAAGTCTAAAGCGTTAACTGATCTTTTCTAGAAATGTGGTGACTTGCATGTAGTTTTACATAGTTATGTAAGAATATAAATATATATTGGATATATTTGTAGGAAAATAAATACATAAACATGAAGAAAATCAATACAAAAAAATAAAAAACAAAACAAATAAACAATAAAATAAATAAAGAAAAAAAAAATAAAGAAAATAAATACAGAAATATAAAAAACAAAACATAAATAAATAAAATAAATACAGAAAAAAATGAAGAAAATAGATACAGAAATATAAAAAACAAAACAAAAATAAATACAGAAAAATAAAAAAAAACAAAAATGAAGAAAATAAAAACAAATATATACATAAATTAAATAAATATATTTATTTGTTAATTTTATTTTTTCCCCTTATACAGGGGTCATAGGATGACAAGAACGAGAATGATATGGGATAACAGACCACACACGTACATGAACAAGAGCCTGCAGCACATTCATGTATGATGACTAGGGACGCAAATTATGGCAAACCAACAACCAACCAGTTAGTCAGTGACTGGCGACTACCTGGCAAGCCTCAAACCCAGTGCACAACAGAGGCTTCACCAGACCTTCAGAGTCAACAGTCTCGTGATAAAACTCAAGTCAACCTTGACCACATGCTGATGCCATCATGAACCACAGGAGAGGGGAATGTTTTGCTCTCCTGCAAATCCTGGAACCGGAAACGTGGACCCTGGAATTGTGTTAAGCTGTGTCACATCACAGAATGCTTCTGGACATACTGCCAATGCTGCTGGTTCTACAAGAACAGTGACCAGCTGCATGCTGCAGTACATACAGGGCATCATCAATCCTGCTTGATCAGATCCAGAACACTGTAGCGGGACACACCGAATACCAATCAAGCCACTCTTTAAATGTGACCCTACTAATTTTGTCTGCTTGCTGTCCATCTCTTATTAGACCACCTGGGACGGACATTAATGCAGGACTGTCTCTGTTACCAAGGCCTTTCTGTCCCATTCAAACGGAACACTGCTCTCCTACTTTAAACCGGAAAAAGAGGCCCAGGAAGCTTAATTTAACATCATTCTGATGCCACGGGCACAAAGGAGCAGCTCTAATTCTGTACCAAAGTCTCTACCTCCCCGGGGAACCTGTCCAACTCCGGCAGCTCTAGAAAACCTAATGAAGCCCTCGCCTGGTAACCAAACTAAAACAAAGACACCCGCGACAGAAAGAGCTCCAGAGCTCGACAGAGGGAGGGAGGCGCTGGCAATAACGTTCACATCCCCCATCAAAACAACGCTGCGTGTGATCATGTGTAATCCAGAGATCTGCCTATACCACTGTTCCTCAACCCTGGTCCTGGAGGCACGCTGTCCTGCCTTTCAGTGCCTTCCCTGCTCCCAACACACCTGATCCAACCTACCAGCTCACTCACGTGTGCGTTAAAGCAGGGGACCCACCAAAACGTGCAGGGCATGGTGCCTCCAGGACCAGGATTGAGAAACACTGGCCTCTACGTTCGTCAGCAAACTGGCGGTTTCCCTTTTCGTTAGCACGGCTCTTGTTCCACAAACCTGGTTCAGTAGAAAAACTAAAACTGCTGAACAAGTGCCTCATTTGCATACGGGGAATAAAATAGAAACAGGCTACAGGGAAGTGGCAGAGGAGCAGATATTAAGACTGTTTTGCAACCCCCTACAACCGACTGCGCTAATTATTTAACAAAAGGAGCGTCGCTGCTCTGGTGGTGCTGAACGAGGCCTTAACCCCTCCCACTCGGGCCCGGCTGGGGTGACGCTTGGCCCATTTAACTGAACACATTTTAGGTCAATCAGAAACAAGGGCCCCAATATTCAGCAAATTAGTCAGTGAGGATTGGCTAACCTAAACAAAACCCAGCACAGGGCATGCATGATGTGTGGTAATTAAGCAAGACGAGTTTGTCCGTTCATTATAACGTAAAGGGCCGTTTCACGGTGTCTGCCTTAACACCACGTCAACGTCACCAAAGACTGCAGTGGTGTCATGCCAGACCGTCCTGGAGTGACTCCGAATGGCAGAGGGTCAGAGTGTGGAGGCACTGTGGTCAGGGCCAAGATGAAACGGTTTGTTGTCACACATCCAGAAGGCCTGGTGTCACTCCACCTCCACCCCTACTCCTACCGCACAATCATGCAGGAACTGTGTGAGAACACTTAAGCTGCATGGGATGGATTATCACAGGACACCATTAGGAACCTTATATGCAGGGGTTGGACAATGAAACTGAAACACCTGTCATTTTAGTGTGGGAGGTCTCATGGCTAAATTGGACCAGCCTGGTGGCCAATCTTCATTAACTGCACATTGCACCAGTAAGAGCAGAGTGTGAAGGTTCAGTTAGCAGGTAAGAGCACAGTTCTGCTCAAAATACTGCAATGCACACAACATTATGGGAGACATACCAGAGTTCAAAAGAGGACAAACTGTTGGTGCACGTCTTGCTGGCGCATCTGTGACCAAGACAGCAAGTCTTTGTGATGTATCAAGAGCCACGGTATCCAGGGTAATGTCAGCATACCACCAAGAAGGACGAACCTCCACCAGCATCACGTAGTGACCTGGCCACTATCCTGCAAGAAGAATGGCTTAAACTCCCTCTGACCACTGTGCAGGACTTGTATATGTCATTCCCAAGACGACCTGACGCTGTATTGGCCGCAGAAGGAGGCCCTACACCATACTAATAAATGATTGTGGTCTAAAACCAGGTGTTTCAGTTTCATTGTCCAACCCCTGTATAACACCTCCATAACGCCGAGACGTCCGAGGTGGCCTGGCACCATACCGAGAGACAGACTTCTGTATGTGTAGCTCAATTAATATTGATCATATCAGTCTAAATTTATCATCAGTTATTGTTCCTGGTACCTTTACCTTCCTTCCCAACAGGACTGCAATCCCACACCTCCTTCTGGGTGCAGCTGTTCTTTTGACAATGAGTGTAATATACACATGACTGTACACTGACACACGTCTACAGGGTAAAACACACACTAGTAAATGGAACGAGCTCAATTTAGTGGAATATTAAGCTTTTAATAGCCTTAAAACAAAACAAACCAACAGATTAAGCCACTTCTCCTAATTCTTTTCCAAGTTCTGAAGTTTTGTGGTTAAACTTGACTCTTTTACAGAAAGAGGAGTCAGTATAACGCCGCTCAGCAGGGATGACTTTGGCTGACAGGCTAGTTCATGTTTAATTTGAGATCGAATATTCTCTATGGGGTTTAAATCTGGACCCTAAAGGACAGGGTCAGACCACCTCAGACCAAGTTTTGAGCGATTCGATCGTAATCCGATTACAACGGCTCCTGGCTCCATTTACACCTGGCTTTTCATGCCGTCAAGTGAAATCCGAACGTAATCCAATCGCAAAAACGGCACGATGACGCAAGGTGTAAACTGCCTCCAGGAGATTACTTAACGCCCTGGCCCGACTGAGGCAAATGTGTGAGGATTTAGGAATGCAGTTTGCCAATGTCAATTGCTGAGCTACTTGTCAGCAATATTAGCCTCGCAGCTCCCGAGGCAAATCCTGGACACCAAACAGGTCTTGGCTTACCAAGTACAGCTGCACCAATGTACATCTGTGCATGTGGTATTTCGGCAGTCCAGTTTTCCAGTTTTAAGTCAGTGAGCATTAATAAATAAATAAATAAATAAATAAATAAATAAATGGGGCAGAAACTGCAGAAAGGCTTCAGCAAGGCATTCTCGGGTGGAAGCAAGAGAAACGAGAAGTAATGTTTTCCCAGCAGGAACACAGACGGAGGAGCACCGCTGTGCAGCAAGGGTGGGTGTAAACCTCTGAGCCAGGGTTTGGATGGGACACTATCTGGCCCGCTAGAGTGGACGCACAAAGTCTGCTACTGACAGCCACCACAGGGAGCCGGTCGGCAGAGTGACGTAAGATAGCCCTCTACCGTTTCCCAGCTTTGACCTATTAACCACCCCAACCCCCCACGTCGATTGTGCAACAATGTCAGCTTTTAGCAGGAATACTTTATGTAACAAAGAGCCGACGAGCCGACGAGCTGACGAGCTGAGCGAAGCGCTTGCCTGTGCGCTCTTTTCCCGCACTCGGGCCACCCAGGATGAAGCTCCGGCCGAATCCCGTTATTACAGAAAGCGGGGACAGCATGGCTGCTCTGCTTCGCCCGGCTTGGCTTGGCTTTCCTCAGCTGAGTGAACACAAAGAGAGCTGCTGGACCACTGCCTGGTCACCGCTGTAGCGGAGGCCTCACCGCTCCTGGCCAATCAGAAGCCCTGAATGAACGTGTGCTGGCTGCAGATGGGGCACTTGTCTTGGCACTTGAGCTGGAAAGTTTCTGTCTCTGCCTGCCATCAACAAATGAGAGTTGCACCGACAGCGGGAGGTTGTCCTAACATAATACGCACCATTTTCACCAAACACCAACTGCAGTCTGGGGAGTCTGAGTACAGCCGAGGGATACCGCATAACAGGAAGATCATGATACTTCAGGAACTGTGATACGTGACCCATCAGAATAATAACTGATATTGTCGTACTGCCCAGACTGTCATACTGAACATATCGTCATATACTCATCAACAAATAGCTGCACCCAGAAGGAATCAACTTCCAGTAATGAAACTTGGTGGGTAGGTTTGACATTGTGAGAGCGAATGATTCAGGTTTCATGCTCGGCCACGCATGTGGCTTAAACAAGGACGGGCCTTTTCACTGTACATGACTGACAACAGCCACGAACGAGACACTGCTTTTGTAAGTGTAGCTCGAGAAATACTGCTCATATCTTTTTGGTGGGATGCTACAGAAGTAGAAATGGCTCGGGCCCATGTTTTAGAGATGCGTTGCTGCCATTAAGTTCTGAGTTAATAATTTGCATACGATGTATACAGACACAGAGAGACACAGAGAGACACAGAGAGCCAGACAGACAGACACAGAGAGCCAGACAGACAGACACAGAGAGCCAGACAGACAGACACAGAGAGACAGAGAGAGACACAGAGAGCCAGACAGACAGACACAGAGAGCCAGACAGACAGACAGAGAGAGACAGAGAGCCAGACAGACAGACACAGAGAGACAGAGAGAGACACAGAGAGCCAGACAGACAGACACAGAGAGCCAGACAGACAGACAGAGAGAGACAGAGAGCCAGACAGACAGACACAGAGAGACAGAGAGCCAGACAGACAGAGACAGAGAGCCAGACAGACAGACACAGAGAGACAGACAGACAGACACAGAGAGACAGACAGACAGACACAGAGAGACAGACATACAGACACAGAGAGACAGACATACAGACACAGAGAGACAGACATACAGACACAGAGAGACAGACAGACAGACACAGAGAGACAGACAGACAGACACAGAGAGACAGACAGACAGACACAGAGAGACAGACAGACAGACAGACAGACAGACACGCAGACAGACAGACACACAGACAGACAGACACACAGACACACACACAGACAGACAGACACACAGACAGACAGACACAGACACACACATCATCTGAAAGCCACTTGGAGACTCTAGTCCCGTTAGGTTCAGACAAATATCTCAAGCTCTTAATTTAGAACACTAAAACACAAATGTGGGTCATATCTAATGTTCAGGTGTTCACCCCACACACCATGACAAATAACGATTTATCCTCTACTTTTAAACCTGAAACATTAATACTAAAATCATCGGACTCATAATAAACCTAGTACTTTTAAACTAACTAGTAAAATAAAAATCCCTACTGGTCTACTCACTGGACCACCTGCACAGTAACATTTCAAGCTGTCTAGTGAACGGAATGGCGACTACAGCACAGAGCTGACCGCCCCTCAACATAAAACCCGTTCTGCTCACCATGCGGCAACAGACATGTATCGAAGCAGCTGTCTGCAGAGCAACACAGTGGCTACCTGAAACATGAGTTGTAGCACAGTTACAGGAATCACAGGAAAAGCGCACGGATCAGACGTGACATGCCGCACTGCCATAGCTTTTAAGGCTGCCTTGTTTTCTGGGGTGGGATGTATAGGAAGAGAGTAACTGACCAATCGACTTGTTTTGCATTCTGGTTGCACTAGAAAACACTCACACACTCATGGAATACAAAGCAGGAGCACGAGGAGAGAAGAGGTGTGAGGAGCTGAACAGTCATCAGAGTCAGTTTCACTTTGTAGACATCTAAACCTCAAACTGAAGACATACAACTATATCTATATAGTTTTCATATGCGACGTTTATAACTGTAATATTTAGAGGGACGTACCAATGTAGGAATTCTGGCAGGTCGCTGATATCGTACATACACAGTGGAGTTACATTATTGTTTTATTACGACCATAATAATATCCAAAGTGCCCCGTGTGCAGCACGGACAGCAGGTAGACGGGTTGAGAGAGACTCAATACGGCCCTGGTGGGTTGTCACAGGTAATCTAGACCCACGCTGACTGCAGTGTATCCCACAGCTGCTGGAAGGTGCAAGGGGGGGTGGTGGTGGTGGGGTGGTTGGGTGTAACAGAGCGAACCCAAAGATCGAGGTGTGCCACAGATGCTCAATTGGGTTAAACTCTGGAGAATTAGGGGGCCGGGTTTGCACTTGGAAGTCACACTTATCCAAACAATGTCGGACGTTTTTAGCCGGGTGATGTGACACTGTCTTGCTGCAAGATTCCATCCGCCCCAGGAAAGACAACCAGCGTGTATGGGTGTACGTGACCTGCATGGACTCATACCCAAACACACAGCCCATCGTACATCTCATACACCCACCAAGTCAGCTCAGGAGAGAAGACTATCCACTCGCTGCTGCCGCCAAAAGTAGGAAGTGGTCATAATAATGTGACTTAACAGCGTATATGCCGAGGACAACGCTGACATATACAAACAAGTAGTAACTGGGGCTAAATCCCTCTGGATTAGCATTATAAATATAATAAATGCATTTAAAAACATATTGATGGCATATACTGTATATTAGCACGGTGGCCCAGTGCTGCCTAAACAAGCTTCTCATCCAGAGTACAGATATCAACCTGAATCTTCAGCCAAACGGAAACATCTGGAAACAAAAGTGATACACTGATGTGTTGCTATTTCTGTGAAACCTCATTAAAAATATCCTCAAATTATTAATAAATCATTAATAATTAATCATTTTTACCTCACAACACCCTTTTAACCTTCACGTACCTAAACACAACTAACCTGCGTAAAGGAGACCTCTGATGCTAATTTTCAAAGCTCCTAATTTTATTCCTGGGGTCTACTAGAACACTGCACATCTGTTCTCACCCTCTCTCTCAAACCCTCTGTTAAAGCTCCTCTGTCTTCCAGCCTCCCGAAGAGCCCAGCATTCGCCGATTGGTCAACTTGGTCCTGACTGGCTACACATTCCGCCCACCCGCACCACTTTGGCTGTTCTTACAATGGGGTCGGCGCTGCCCCACCGGTTTAACCCAAAGCGCGATCCCGAAAGTCTAAGTTTCACCAAGCTAGACTGCAGCAGGATGTTTCAGAGAGGTAGGTTGTTACTGCTTCGGCTCCGTGTGTTGTGTGGCGATGTGCCTGTAGGTGGGCCGGGTTGTGTAACAGAGTAAAGGGCCCTGAGAAAGTGGGACAGAGTTTCTCCCTCTGGCGTGTACTTTAGGCTTTGTTCCATTTCAGACCAACTACATGCACAGAAATCTACATAGCACACTAAAGGAAACGGGAAAACCGGAAAAGCACGACGGGACCCGACCCTTTACTGTTTTTCCCATTTATCATTATAACACAGCTTTCAGATGTCTGGCCCCCATGACCACCACTGTGAATAGTTCTCAGAAGGACCGTACAGGTCACATAGAACTACTTTGTACACAACTTCACCCTTATGGAATCAAATACAGCAGAGCGCCAGTTTAACCTCAACCTAAATGGGAAATCATAACACGCTCTGCTTCCATATCAGAGAGGGTCTCTGAGCCAGCTGAACATCTGCACTCAATGATGGGTTGGGATGCTTAAAGGTGATAAACGATGACTGGCTGATATTTCATTCCACCTGCTTATACATGGCAACCCAACCTTAACCATATTAGAAGTAACTTCATTTTGGTGGTGCTGTCTTTCAAACGCCTTTAAAACCGAACCAAACTGGCATAATGCTGGAGATCATTCACCCCAGTCCCCAAGCTGCGGTTTATTCAGGACTTCTGATCTCCTCTGTGCTAAACACTGAATCACGGGCCAATGTCTTCGCCCTATCAACAAGCAGAGCGTCACCAAAAGCCCATAAAGTAGTTCAACAGAGCAGCAGTTCCTCCTTACCTTTATGACCCATCATTACAGCCAGATGAAGAGGAGTGTTTCCTGCAGAAGAGAAAAAGAAGAGGGATGAATAAGCACTATCCACGCCCACACACAACTGCTCCATGAGTCAGTACTCTTTAGACATGAACACAGATGAAGTTCACGGAGCTAAGGAACAGCTTTAACAGCACTCAGGCCCGATAGGACTCCTGTACATTCGGGCCGAATCCTGATCCACACAGGAGAGGCCGTTTTGGCTTAAGTCCCATCACACACGTTTGCATTTACATTTACATTTCTGGCATTTAGCTGACGCTCTTATCCAGAGTGACTTACAGGGTTAACCACATTACAGGTGGGCCAGTGTAGTGTTAGGAGTCTTGCCCAAGGACTCTTATTGGTGTAGCACAGTAAAGTCACCCATACTGGGATTCGAACCCCAGTCTCCCACATGGGGGTGGTGGATACTTAGTGGGAAGTGGTGTTATCCGCTGAGCTACACCAACCACACGTTTGCCAGTTTTAACGTGTAGCGAGACAGTCGAGGAAGTGTCGTCGTGTTAAACAGTACATGAGCTGAGAAAACGAATCATACAGGACCACAGTAAGTCTTACCAAGTAGCTCGAAGCTAGGAAACTGCTGTGACCCAGCTTGGTTGCGTGGGCCAAGCCAAAGCCAGCCAGCATTGAAACGTAAACATGGAACAATTACATTTCTCCATATCTTCATAATTAAAGGGCTGCATTGTGGACTATATACGGTTTGAGGTGAAGAGCTCTTCTCTAAAGGAACTTTTAGAGCAAGACTTGAGAAGAAGAAAAAAAAAAATGGGACAGATGACCTTAAGAGCTAGGCTACCGCACAAACTGTTATGACATGAAACCGATAAGAATATGCTGACTAATGAATACGATAGGAATATGGTGAATTTTTGTTTTACAGTATTTCATTACATACACTTTCGTCTACCTACTGCCCATTTTATCAGCTCCACCATTACAGACTGTAGTTCATCTGCTTCTCTGCATACTTTGTTAGCCCACCTTTTAATCTGTTCCTTAATACCCCTCATAGGACCACCACAAGGTTTTTAAACGCTTCAGTGTCAATTCTGGACTGAGAACAGTCCACCAACAAAACTACACAGCCAACTGGGGGCAGCATCCTGTGAGCACTGGTCTAGAAAAGAGCTAGAGGATGACCAACACCAACTGTGCAGCAGCAGATGAGCTGTACTGTACATCTACAAGGTGGAGCAGCAGGTAGGAGTGTCTAATAGAGTGGACAGTGAGTGTTTGACACTGTGTTTAAACACTCCACCGGCACTGCTGTGTCCGATCCACTGTCAGTGTCACTGCAGTGCTGAGAACGATCCACCACCCACATAATACCTGCTCTGTGGTGGTCCTGTGGGGGTCCTGACCATTAAAAAAAAAAAAAACAGAGCGAAAGGGGGCTAGTAAAGTAGTGAGAGTAAGATGGACTACTGTCCGTAATTGTAGAACTACAACGTGCTCCTATGTGGTAGGTGGAGCTGGTATAATGGACAGTGAGTGAAGATAGAAGGAGGTGTACCCAATTAAGTGGCTGGAGGGTGCATCCTTTCCCGAACGCAGCTCAGACAAACTAATCCCTGTTTCGATCATTTCACCACCATCAATACTACATCTGAAATAGTTCCAGCTACACACACTCCGCCCTCATGTAGTCGGAGAGTCGGGTGTCTTTAGCCAGTTAATCTGGCCACACTGTCAGGATGCTGCCAGATGTGTTCCGTCTGGCTATCCGGACTTCCGTGGATGGTACTCTGGTCTGACCTGAATCCAAGTTTCGCTGTTCCAGCTAAGTTCAGCTTGGCGACTAGCAGCCACGGCCCATAGTATACTTCTGTTTCCAGAGGCCGTAAAAGTGAAATCACAGAAGACGTGCAGATTCACGAGTCATTTCGGATGACAAATAAAGATTATATCTATACTGGAGACACTGAAATAATAAGACATCGTGACCTAGAGCTGACCTAGAACTGACCTAGAGCTTCACTGCATGGTTTGCCTGTATTAGGCTTTTCTACAGAGCTGAAGCTGTTCTCCACATGGCTTGGCCCAGGTTGACCAGGGCTTGAAACCGAATGGCCAGTAGGGGTGAAACAAATTCATCATCTGAAGAGGTTTCATATTTGTCATCTGACAACAATAATTAAAAGAAATACCTACAGTAGACATTTAACGAACCCATCATAAATGTCCCCGCCAACGTTTCATGATGTGAATGAAATCGTGGGGCAAAAAAAAACACATCCACTATAGCGCCACCTTGAGGTGGCTGCAGACCAGCGCTGCAGCTCTAGGTAGTAAAGAACAGATGCTCACTGATTGTGGCTGCAGCAGCTAAACCATCACCCCTCCCTGTGTTTGTATATGAGCATCTTTATTCACTAATGGCCAACATAACCTCATGGGTTTATTATTTTCCTCTGTCCAAGAGGATAATAAGGTGGGGGTGGGGGGTGGGGGAGGCAGACTCCCTCAGGATCTCTTCGGGACCCCCTGAGGACTTCCTATATTCCACACCCTATATACTCCTAACCTGGGAACCACCTCTTAGGCCTACTGTGTTTACTAAGTGGCTAGTCTACACTTACTGATCTTTGTACACTTGCTGGATGTGGAAAGCCAAAATTCACAGCCACATGTGCGGTTACTCTTGGATTCAGAGCAAGGCGGTCCACCTGAGGCCAAACACTGGACCAGGAGAACCACCACAGGAAAAATGTATGAACCGATACAAAACGATTTCCAGCAAACAGCCTGGATAACCAGAGCTTCAGCCAGCACTGAGCCCTATCCAAGGGATGTGTTGACACTTGAGCCACTGGATAACAGACTTAGCTCCTTTAGCCTCAGTGGTCGTGCTTCTAAAATGACGGTGTAATAAAGATGTTTTAACTTTACTGAAACATTAAAAACATTAACGGGTGAGTTTTATTTAAGATACCGATATAAACTGGCCGGTTGGAAGCGGCTAAACCCCTCAGAAACGAAGCTACAGAAGTTAGCTAGCTAGCAACGCATCAACATGCTAGCTATCCCACAGCCCTCGCAGCTGCTGACTGAGTTACGGTTGTAAACATCAACAGTGGAAGGCCAAACGGCGAGAGCTCAACGCCCGTCCCGTAAAACTCACCGTGAACATCCTTCTGTGCGATGTTTTGAGTCCGAATAAGGGACGACAGTCTCCGCACGTCTCCTTTAAACACGCATTCGTGCACAGGGAAGTCCGCGCCGCTCCGGACCACCGGGTTTTTGTTTTTGTCGTCGACGGTTAGCGGAGCCGTGGTGTCCGCGTTGTTGGCGTTGATCTGGGACTCCCGCTGCTGGGACGGTGATCTTACCAGCTTGTGGTTGCTAAAGATCCGCTTCGCTCTGCCTTTGCCCCCGCCGCCACCACCACCGCCGACTCCAGTCCGGGCGGACGACGTGAATGTCCCCGTGGCCGCCTCCTCGTCAGGTTCCAGCAGGTCCTCCTCGTCCTTGCCCGGTTTGTGGTCCTTGCGGAGGGAGCGGATCTTCTCTCCGGTCATTTTGCCGAGCGCAGCGAAGGGCGCGGCGGGACGAAGAGCGCGGAGGGGCGACGCCGCCGGTGGATGGACGTGCAACGGAGCAACAACAACAACCGCGGCGGCGACTCGCACACCATGAAAACAGGCGAGCTGGACGAGCGTCAAAAAACACCCCGGCACAGCATTGCTTAACGTTACTGACTGACCTACGATTGCCTTACCCGACGCGCTACTCCCGCCGCCGCTGTCATGCTAAAACCGAGCGACAAGGAAGAGCCATCTGCCGTTTGCTCTCGTGCTCTCGCGAGAACTGGTCGGGGCCGTAGCGCCCCCGGTGATGGTATTTAGTGTGTGCACCGAGCGGCAGTTAAGGGCGCATTTCTTCACAAGTGATTATGTTTACTCCCTACTGCCTACACCCTACTCCTTACTGCCTACACCCTACTCCTTACTCCCTACACCCTACTCCCTACACCCTACTCCTTACACCCCACACCCTACTCCTTACTCCTTACTTCCTAAACACTAATCCTTAATTCATACACCCTACTCCTTACACCCTACACCCTACTCCTTACTTCCTAAACACTAATCCTTACTTCATACACCTTACTCCCTACGCCCTACTCCTTACACCCTACTCTTTACACCCTACACCCTACTCCTTACACCCCGCACCCTACTCCTTACACCCTACACCCTACTCCTTACTTCTTAAACACTAATCCTTACTTCATATACCCTACTCCTTACTCCTGACTCCCTACACCCTACCCCTTACTCCCTACACCCTATTCCTTACTCCCTACACCCTATTCCTTACACCCTACACCCTACTTCCTAAACACTAATACTTACTTCATACACCCTACTCCCTATTCCCGACACCCTACACCCTACTCCTTACTTCCTAAATACTAATCCTTACTTCATACACCCTACTCCTTGTTCCCTAAACACTACTCCTTAGTCCCTACACCCTATTCCTTATTCCCTAAACACTACTCCTTACTCTCTACACCCTACTCCTTATTCCCTACACTATATTCCTTATTCCCTAAACACTAATCCTTACTTTATACACCCTACTCCTTGTTCCCTAAACACTACTCCTTATTCCCTACACTATATTCCTTATTCTCTAAACACTAATCCTTACATTATACACCCTACTCCTTGTTCCCTAAACACTACTCCTTACTCCCTACACCTTACTCCTTGTTCCCTAAACACTACTCCTTACTCCCTACACCCTACTAATTATTCTTTAAACATTACTCCCTACTACACCCTACTATTTACTTGTTACACCCTACTCCTTACTCCCTACACCCTACTCTGCTTTCTATTACTGCTGCACAGTTATTGAGAAATTTATTACACCCTATGTTATACTCCCAAATCAACACCCTCCACTCTCTACTATTCGCTCCACTCCTCTATTCACAGTGGGATCTTTAGTCAAGGTGTGATCTAAGAATGGTCAGTGTAATAGATGCTAATAAGCCAAAGCTCTTTTAACTGAATGGATACAGCTACCTACACAGACTGACACTGAAATGAAGGAGTAGGGCTTTATGTGTCTAAAGCTAGGACCGAACTGCGGCCTGCTGTTTACATCAGAACCACCAGAAGCATCAGCTGCTGCCACCTAGTGTGCAATGTGCTACATGAATCACCTGACTTGATTGGTAATGGGAAACACTTCTCACATTTCAGGGTGCTTCAATATTCAGTTCAATATAATTAAAATCTGAAAACGAAAGGTGGCAAACTACAGGAGGGTGAGAGATGCATCAGCCACACATCTGTAGATCTGAATGTGATTTTTCACAAATAAGGTTTATTTTTGGTACACCACAGAGTCGCCCAACTCCCTACTCCTTTCCTTTTTAGGGTCTTATGTTTATTTCAACCTTTTATTATCAAAGTACATAGAAAGTATCTTTAGTAACAAATCATCAGTCATGGACGAAGTACACCAACCATGTAGTTGAAATAGGACACCCATGGAAAACAGTCCTCCAGTGAAAGTAGAAATTTCTCCATTTAGACCTCCTGCCACATCCTGCCTTGTCCTGCTTACGTTTGTCCGTCTTCTCTGGCTTTCTGTTTCTGTCTTGTCATGTCTATGTGCTCTTTGTTGTTCTGTTCCATGTGCTTCTGTTTGTGTTGGGTTTTGGCTCCTCCTTCTCCGTCCCCTTGTTAATCCCCTCACCTGTCCTTGGTTTGTAGCTCCGCCCCTTCCCAAGTGTTCCTTGTTAGTCTTTGTTCTCTTATACTCGCTGTAGTGCCCTGTGTTCTTGCTTGGTGTTTTGTCTCCCTGCTGGTTGTTTTCTTCATGTTGATCTGTTTTTGTTACCCGGTTCAGTGTTTCTGGTTTCTTTGGTTTTGTTTAGTCTGAGTTGTTCTGTTGCATCCTGCCTTCCTGTCCTGTCCCTGTCAGCTCAGTGTAGGTGAAGAGACTCTAGTGTCTCTCTGTCCACCAGTCTTTAATAGAAGGTCATTAATTAGTCTGACATGATGTCCATTCTAATGATCATAAACACGGAAAACTGAAAGAGAACAGTTTCCATTAGCTAGAACCGAGCTCTGTCCAACAGGTTAAAACAAACTCAACACAGTGACCACTGTATCCTGATTGGTGGGCTCACTTCACATTTATTACATTTGGACATGTTATGTTTTTATGCTCACCTAAGCCAAAAGGAAGGACAGATCTGTCCATCATGTAGTGCAGTAAACAGTAAGATATTAAACTCTGAAATGTGGTGGGGTTAAATTAAAAAGACCCCCACAAGGGAACACTTGAGTAAAGAAAAGATACTGGAAAACACAGTACACCACTGCAGGTCATATAGGGGAATGTGGTGAAATTAAAATGGGATAAAAGTGTCAACCAAAGCTAACAAACAGCTAGACAGCTGTTTAGTCTTTTTCCGGCCCTCAGGCCACCACAGAAGAAACCCTGGGCACCCATGATCATCCATCAGTGGTGGACGAGATACACAGACGAGAATGGGGTTCGAATCCCAGTCTGTGTGACTATGCTGTGCTATACCAATAAGAGTCCTTGGGTAAGACTCCTAACACTACACTGGCCCACCTGGAATATGCATACCCTTGTAAGTCATTCTGGATAAGAGTGCCAGCTAAATGCCGTAAATGTACCTGAGTTAGGCCATTTAGCGTCTCCAATTCACCTGACCCCACACAGAAAGAACACTGCTGGGGCTGGGAATGGAACCCAGGCCCTTCTTACTGCTAGATGACGGTGGTACACAAGGACCTAATCTGGTGTGTGTAAAAGTCGTCTTTAAAATGGGGGAGGACCATTTCAGGAGAAGTACAATTTTAAATCTAGTCCCTGGTTTCTCCCCTCTGCCATCTGATAAGCTAACTCTCGGTAGGCATTGTCTTTTGTCTTAGCAGAAGATAATATACATGATGACAGCCAGATGACTTTTATTCCTGACTGGGTCCCACACACACTTTATTGACTAGACTATGGGCACCATCATCCAAATACTACCCCTCCCACCATAGAGGGCAACGGGGTGTTTTCAGCACAATGAAAGCATTGACCTATGAATGACACACTGTGCCTACCACCACCAGAGCAGGTTCAGACCGTGTTCAGTTCACCCAGAAGAGCAGTGCCACTGCTGGAGCCTCTACAGTTCTCTCTGTACGCCGGTACGCGGGTGTAAAGAAGCTGCTTGGGTTTCATACCTCCTGAAAACGTGCCATCTCACTAACTGTACGAAGACCATTCTGTTTGTTCCTTCTGAGCACAGCGTGACAGGAATGGAGGGTTAATAATACGGCTTTGATGGAGAATGATCTCTGCTGTTAAGTGAGTATCGCCTGTTATACAGATACGTTGGTGTTGTGGATGTAGTCGATTGCTACAACTGACTCATTTGCTATTAAGGCCCTCACTAAGTGGATCCATGTTTTAATAATTCAGGTTCAGCCTCATGTCGGGATAGAAACCTGAGAGCTAGAATAAATCTGATCACCCCTGGGGGGTTAGTAGACCACTAAGCCAAGGATTCAGCGTAGGGCAGATCAGTTAGATCAACTTACAGCCGTGTGGATTTGTATGGCAGGCAGTCTGGATATGAAGTGAAAAGCCAAAGGCCTCCATAGGAACAGTAGAATAATGTGGAGGAATGACACTTTACTGGTATGTTTATCACTAGAACCATCATATTCAACATAGAAATATAGAAATATAGTTTGATCCAGCTAGTCGGTTGTTTATAACAGCTTATAATGGCTTTATAATGACCCTTAACCTCAAACATTTCAAGTTGCATGTTTTCCACATGTTTCTCCTTTATTTCCATCCTATTGTGTCTGTGTTGTGTGAGCCTATGCATTGTATTGTGAGCGTATGTTTGTGCAGGCAGGTATGTGTGTGTATGCGTATGTGTGTGTGTGTGTGTGCGTGTGTGACTGTGACATCATCATTCCTCATTGTTCTCTGTACTCCAGCACTCTCTGGCCATTTTTTACCCAGGAGATTACTTCACGTGCTCCACAAAGTTCATATATATGTGTGTTATGAATGCTCTATATTATATTCTAACCCGTCATTAGCCAGATTCTTATTTATAATACAGTTATTTGATACCTGTGTTCCATTTGAAACATTTAAACCATTAATAATTTTGATTTTCTCACAGAATGAGTGCAATTATGCTGTGGGATGACGGATAAACAACCAAGGACACCCTCTAATGTAAGTACTGAGGTTGAGATGCATAGCATTTCAGGGAACTAAAGATGTTGCCTCTGAAGGTCAGTACGTTGCCAGTGGAGGGAGGTAAGGAATGCAATGTTACACCTGTGTTCAGGTATGATATGCATTTCAAAGCTGTGCTGTTAAAGTACTTTACAGTAAGCATTGACTGAGTAACGTGAAGTAATGCATTAGCTAACCTCATGTTAATAATGGTTAACTAATGTTAATTAACATGTAGTTGTTACATGCTTAGCTAACATTAGTTAACCATTATCAATATGTTACATAAGGTTAACTAATGCATTACATGGAAATAAAAGAGACGCAACTTGAAATGTTTGGGGTTTAGGGTCATTATAAGGGCATCATAAGCTGTTATAAACAACCGAATGGCTGGATCAAACTATATTTCTATATTGAATATGACGGTTCTAGTGTGTATATATATATATATATATACATATCGTCGCTGTCCAATGAAAAACATGTATCTCCACTTTTGTCCATTTTCACTTTTATGCATCATTCGGACACACCAGCTGCTATTTATACTGATTGAGAATCTCATGATGAATGGACCAACAGAAATGGCCCAAAAGTGTTTGGAAAGATGTCTGGTTCCATTGACTTGTATTAAAGTCAATGGACAAGACAACACTTGTTTTTTACTTTAATGCCTCATTTGATCGCATGATCTGCTCTTTACACTGTAAGGAAATTTTATGAAAAAAGGACCAACAGAAATGGCCCAAAACTGCTTGGAAAGACGTCTGGTTCAATTGACTTCCATTCCATTTAAATTAGGTTTTTTTAGCCTCTCCTGTAAAGTTGCCATTTTGGAGATACCTGTTTTTCTTTGGACAGCGACGATATACATACATATATACACATATATATATATACACACATATATATACACACACACATATATATATATATATATATATATATATATATATATATATATATATATATATATATATGAATGTATATTTATATTCCTTCACATTATCCTACTGTTCATATGGAGGCCTTTGGCTTTTCAGTTCATATCCAAAGTGCCTTGCCTGCCCTGGCATACAAATCCACATGGCTTGATCTAACTGATTTGCCCTACACTGAATCCTTGGCTCAGTGGTCTATTAAGCATTGTAACCATTGTTAATGCATTTCTTCATGACGTGGTCGATCAATGACAAGCGGTGTTATCCATTGTGCCGCACCAACCAAGCTATACCGTGTTGTTCCTCCTTCAAATACAAATCCTTCAATTGCAAAAGAGCACAGCTCGAGTCCAAAATCCTCAGCATACATACAACATCAAAGCAACAAAAAATGTGGAGGTTCTTGACACTTTTCATACCCTTTCTAAGAAATCGAACCGCCAGTGGGCATGATGCCTATCTCAACCCAGTTTCCTAATCTATTGTTTCATTCCACCTTAAATGCTGTAGCTTGTGTTCATTCAGCACCTAAAATAGCTGAATAGAAAGCTTGTACTTTAAGCATCACCAGTTGATAATTAAAAAAGATCAGAACCTGAGGGTTTCATAGTGAGGGACAGCTTTAATTTACTGTGTGTTGATGTTCAGATGGAAAGTGAGGTGAGTAGCTACTATAGGTGATGTTACTACTAGCAAGCTACTAGCAAGCCTGAATAGAAAGCTAACCGGTATGAACTTGAGCTTCCACACTCGTTTGATTTTTTGGTATCACATGACACTGAATAGGGTGTTGATAATCAAAAAAATGAGATCAGACACCTGAGCATCAGGTTCAATCATAGTACAGAGAGGGACAGCTTTAAATTTAGTTTGGTGGCTGTAGGTTGTGTGGGGGTGATGTTCAGGATGGAAATGTGGGGGAAAAAGGAGGTGAGTGCAGGTCATTTAGTTTGTTTGTTTTTCTATAGCATTCATTACTAAAGCATGTGGAACGTACTAGCAAGCTCGGATCAAAAAGTAATTAGCATAGCTAACGAAACAGTATGATGATCAAAAAGTGTGGAACTAAAGAAGAAGAAGAATATAGATTGGACCATCTCATAATAATAGTGTTATGCAGTGATTAGCATAGCACAATCACTAATAATTGAAAAGTATGAGGATGTAAATGGTTCAGCCATAGAGCACCGTACACAGAAGCCCTGCTTTGTCAGTGGTAACTGTCTCTGTATACTTCTTTCAACATGTTTTTATGCTGCTTTGCTCAGTTTTTCTCACAGCAGACAGGCCAGCCCAATCTAATCACACAGCCATGCTGTAATAGCACACAGCTGTGCTGAGGTGCAGGTGTTCTTGAAAAAGATGGTGTCTAGAAGGCAGCATATGTTGCTCCAAAATGTGTATATGTCTTTCAGTATTAATGATGCCTACACAGAAGTACTCACGCCATGGTTACTCCTTTCCTTACCATATCAATACAGGCCTCTGCACTTTTGCTCGTAACAATCTGGCTGGTCCTTTACTTGAACTTCATGCTGGCCTCAATCTGGCTGGTCTTTTACTTGACCTTTACACTGGTAATGATCTGGCTGGTCCTTGAACTTTACACTGGTAATGATCTGGCTGGTACTTGAACTTTACACTAGTAATGGTCTGGCTGGTACTTGAACTTTACACTAGTAATGGTCTGGCTGGTACTTTACTTGAACTATACACTGGCCTCAATCTGGCTGGTCCTATACTTGAACTTTACGATAGTAACAATCTGGCTGGTTATTTACTTGAACGTTACACTGGTAATGATCTGGCTGGTCCTTGAACGTTACACTGCTAATGATTTGGCTGGTCCTTTACTTAACTTTACGATGGTAATGATCTGGCTGGTACTTTACTTGAACTTTACACTGGTAATGATCTGGCTGGTACTTGAACTTTACACTGGTAATGATCTGGCTGGTACTTTACTTGAACTTTACACTGGCCTCGATCTGGCTGGTCCTATACTTGAACTTTACGATGGTAACAATCTGGCTGGCACTTTACTTGAACTTTACGCTAGTAAAGATCTGACTGGTCCATTACTTGAACTTTACGCTTGTATTGATCTGGTTGGTCCTTTACTTAAACTTTACACTCGTAAAGATTTGACTGGTCCATTACTTGAACTTTACACTGGTAATGATCTGGTCGGTCCATTACTTGAACTTTGCACTTGTAATGAGCTGGTTGGTCCATTACTTAAACTTTATGCTAGTACAGATCTGGCTTGTTCTTTACCTCTTTGGCCTGGAGCATGAAGTAACTAGAGAGAGATTTTGGTGTCCAATTGAGAAGCTTTTTTGTAATATAACTAAATAAAATAAATAAATAAATAAAATAGAGCTGGGCTTTCTTATCACCCAGCAAGACTGCAGTTGCTTGTGTGCTCCACCAGAGAAAAAAAAAATTGTAACCATTTCTTCTCTTATACATTGAACACAGCCTCCCTGGCAACCCTGAGGTTCAATCCTCATTATTAGTCATTTTTATTAATGAATAGTATAAGTATTTTATAAACCACAGACTGTCTCTTAATGCTATATTTGTCAAATCAATGCTTCTGTGTGGCGGGTTAGAGTGTACTCTTTCTGATTATCCTCATGTTTCCTTAACTGGCATATTTTTCTTCTTATAGATGGCCTCTAGTGAACCTGACCCTTATAACGAACCTCAACCTGGTGACCTCATCGAGATCTTTAGACCAGCTTATCAGCACTGGGCATTGTATCTGGGAGACGGCTACATCATCAACCTTACACCAGTTGGTCAGTGCTTCAGACCTGTTCTCATATACACTGCTCCAAGTTTATTAACTAGTTCTACCCTGTATATACACCCAGTGGTCATTTCATCAGAACTGTCTCATTAAAAAGCGAGCACAGCTGACTGACCCAGTTTGACTTGCTTTGTTTACATTGACTATAGTTTATAAAACACTGAATAAAAATCATTTTAGCTGTAGATTTATTTATTACCATTATTACATAAATTCACTGGACAAAAACTGGTGATATTGGATGTTTAAAGTGGTAGTAACCTCAGGCTCCTGCAGATGGCGCTGCACAAGGATGTTGGGGCCATAAATACCTGTGGGGTGTGAGTGATGGGATTCATAGATTGAGAAGAGGTGGTACTGTGCAGGGAATGTCTCGTTCCATGTGTGGTAAATGGCTCCAGAGCAGATGTTAATGGTTGGCTTAAAGGAGTGACTGCATGTGGGCGTGGCCAAAGACCATAGTGTGAAGGAAGTAGCTGAATCTGCAGGTGTATGGAAGCGTACGGTCATACGGGTCTACCAGCAGTGGCTAAAATCCCAGTCTACAGGGAATTCTCCTCGGAATTGGGCCAGGGAAGGCATCCACCAAATCTGGCTAGAACCAGGCCTACATCCAGAGACTTGTCCAGTCCATACCAAATTCAGCCACAGCTGTTCTTCATGCTCGTATTGTCACATATATCATGTATCATGGTACAGCTTTGCCATCGCTCACCCCCAGCACAGGCATAGAGTGGCAACTCAGTGTATTCACTCACCTGTCCAACATGTGGAGCATATGCAACCTTCATTCATTCCTATCCTCCCTCAGATGAGAGTCCGGCTGCTGCTATGTCCAGTGTGAAGTCAGTGTTCAGTAGAAAAGCGGTGGTCCGGATGCAGCTCCTGAAGGACGTGGTGGGAGGAGATACATTCCGTGTCAACAATAAATACGATGACAATCACACTCCTTTGCCTGTCTCCGAGATCATTCAGCGAGCTCAACACCTGATTGGCCAGGAGGTGTCATATGACCTGTTGGGCAGTAACTGCGAGCACTTTGTCACCCTACTGAGATATGGGGAGGGAGTATCTGAGCAGGTCAGTATGTCACCCAAGACTTGAACTTTTAAACAATGACTGCAGGTTTCATGTCTTGTACTGTACAGAAGCCCTAGAGGTCCACGGATCCGCATGTCTTTAATTTTTTTTTTATTATTTTCATTTGTTTTCTCGAGAACGTGTGATACACTCATCATCAGAGTAGTTGCACAAATAGCTGCACCCAGCAGGACTCAACTGACAAATAAATGAAACTCTGTGAGTAGGTTTGACATCGTCAGACATGCTAACGATTCACGATTAATGCTCGGCCATGCATGTGCATGTGTAAGCAAGGACGGGCCTTATCACTGTACCTGACTGACCCAACAGCCACGGTTGGGGACCTTCAGCGAGCAGTGATGCCTCCATGAGTCTTCCTGTTAGGGCCAGCACCATTGGCAGACGACAACATGATGCAGGAATACATGCATCCAGACCGTTACGATGACCCCTAACACCACGTCAGCATCACCAAAGACTGCAGTGGTGTCGTGCCAGACTGTCAGTGATGACTCAGTGATGAGTCCTGCTTTTGTCTTGATGGAGACGACCAACAAGTCTGTGTGTGGAGGTACCGTGGTCAGCACCAAGATGAACGGTTAGCCATCACGTGTCCAGAAGGCCTGGTGATATTCCACCTCTACCCCTACCGCACAATCTGCAGGAACTGTGTGAGAATATTTAACCTGCATGGGATGGATTATCACAGGACACCATTAGGAACCTCTACAGTTCCATGCTGAGACATCTGGCGTGTTGTGTTAGCCCGATGCCATACTGAGAGACAGACTTCTGTGTGTGTAGCTCAGTAAATATTCCCCATATCAGTCTAAACGTATCATCATTTATTGTTCCTGGTGACTTTGATCTTTCTTCCCAACAGCACTGCAATCCGTTCTTTTGATGATGAGTGTAAATAATAAATAAATTCATGAGAAACCAAAGGAAAACCAATACTTATCACACAAGAACTAAAAAAGTGTGTATCCATGATCCTTTAGGGCTTCCGTACTTTCCTGCTTCCTACTCAGGTGCCCACAGGTGTATTTAAATGGGAATCCTGTTTTTTATTGCGTCTGGTCTTCTGTCTTCCCAGGCGTCCCGTGCTATTGGCGCCATAAGTTTGGTGACGGCAGCAGCGAGTGCCTTCTCTGTGCTTGGACTAATCAACACTCGCTCCAGGAACAGGCCTTTCTGACCTCACAGTGTACACACATACTCCAGCATTAAAAGATGAACGCATGGACAGTGCACAGGGCTGTACTCATGCTTGTTGTGAGAAGTGAAGGATGAGGTTTGTGTACATGCCTTTAGCCCTGCCTGTTAGCCTCCGCCAAGGATTTCAGGCTTATACATTACATGGAGGTTGGTAAAGCTAAGCCATTAGCCAAAGGCCCAGAAATGTGGAATGCAGTGTGTGCTATGTGTTGGGCTGGTTCAGGACGGTGCTCTTTGAGCAGATGTGAAATAGTATCTCTTGGGGTTGTGTAGTCTAGTTACTTATATCTTACCTCTATTATATTCTATATTTAATGCTGATCACTGAAGCTACTAAGAGTGGGTAATGCACAGTAAGCTAGCGTACTTGGTAAAATGACACACAACACCATGTTTTTAAAACGTGTTCAGGGGGGCCAAGGTGATGACGCATTCTCACCGACCCTCACTGAGGACTTCCGTAGGTACACCTCCTGGTTTCTACATTCACGGTCCATTTTATCAGCTCCACTGACCATATAGGAGCACCTTGTAGCTCTACAATTACACACTGTAGTCCATCTGTGTCTCTGTATATTGGTTATTCCTAATTTACACTGTTCTACAATGGTAGGGACCCCTTCGGGACCACCACAAAGCATGGATCATTTGGGTGGTGGATCATTCACAGCCCTGCAGTGACACTTACATGGTGGTGGTGGTGTGTTAGTGTGTGTTGTGCTGGTGTAAGTGGATCAGACACAGCAGTGCTGCTGGACACCCCAGTGTCACTGCCAGACTGAGAATCATCCACCAACCAAAACTATCCAGCCAATAGCCCAGCTAGCAGGGGCTGCCTCCAGAACTTTGGCTAATGGTACTTGAATGTTCTAATACAGTTTTAGAGATGATTTAATGTCCAAAGAACATTTTAATCCATAAGAGCCCAGACCCTTCTCCGCCTACAGGAACATCGGGACATCCTTGTGACATATCTCTTAACCATTTCATATCTTCGGATTTCATCGCTTTGTTCTAGATATGAGCTCAGAATGGGTTCTATGTGACATAGAACATGTTATCAAAGCATTAGAACCATTATGCTTAGAACAGACCTTATAGATACAAAACACACGCTTTTAAAATGAGCTGGCTTGGTCTCGTGCACTGACCAAGCACACTGCCTGTTCTGTAAATGAGGTCACATGTTCACAAATTCACACCCTGTCATGTGACCGCGGCCAAGATGTTCCATATAGGTCACCTAGGGATGTAGTTGGCGTGATGGATAAAGCTGGACGTGGATCTTTCCAGGCTTTGTGGCACCTGTGTCACTGTGGGCTCTTAAGGGTTAAAGATGTTTTAAAGATGTTCCTATAAGGTTTTTACTGGAACCTTCAGAGGACGTTTTGCGAATCAGGGCCACGAATGATGTTACACGATGGCAGAAGAAGAACCTGAGATCTGAGGTGTTTGAGATGGCAGAATGTTTATAGGGGACATTGACCCGTAGGTGGGGTCCTGTGGGTGACGTCCTGTGGGCACTGATGAAGGACCAGAGTGATGAGACAAACTGATAAGCAGATGTACAGCAACAGATAGAGTGGACAGTTTACCTGATCCATTCATGTCGGTGCAACACACACTAACACTCCACCATCACCCCGGACAGCAGGCATATATCAGTCCACTGGCTTGATATGGTTGGTGTCCCGCTGACTGTTTAACACTGCTGATACACCCTTGGACCACATACGAGATCTAAGTAGTTTCCCCAAAATGATTTCCCAATACTCACGGTTAAATATCAACAGTAGAACATTAATAATGACACATTTAATGGTCAGTGGTGCACTCACATATGAGAAGAGGACATATATGTCCTAACCCTAACCCTAGACATACATGTGGCTGTAAATCAGAGTAATAATAATAATAATAAAGGATCAAATAATTAAATGAATGAGAATTTGAAAGTTTCACACTCACACAGGTTATCAAACGTCAAGCCCTTATTCAATTCAACCATTCCTTCACAATATGACATCAGGGCATAAGTGTTATTAGTTTGGGACCATGTGTCCTGGCTACTGTACGCTCCAGTAGAGTACCCAGACAGCGAGCATATATTGGTCGGCTGGCTTGATCACGTCGGCTCCCCGTTGGCTGTTTACCACTCGGATTGTTGTCTTGGGTACAACATCGAACTAGTTTTAAATCTCCTCAAACAGACTCTAAATGTGTATAGCTTTTCATTTTAGAACACAGGCCATAGAATAACAGAGCTTACAAACAACCCAGAGAAAACAGGACAGGGACCAGGCCTGACAGAAAACGAGTTAGATGAAAATGTTGTTGCTGATTAAAAATCGTTTACTAAACTAATTTACAGGATAACAAAAGTAAGCAACGAAGGAAGAATAAGTAGTAAACTGGACCTAAACTGGAGTTTAAACGTGGTATTTAGTTTAGTATGCTGATTATCCGCCAGCAGGGTGCCCAGAAAACCCTGAGCAAAACACCAGCACACCACCCAGTTTGCCATTAGTGAGCCAACAATGGACCACTATCCTTTTGGAGGATCTTTTCATCTTTTCAGTTTTGTCTTTTTGGCTGTATTAAGATGAAAACTATTAATAAACGAATTTACAGCAGATAACAAAAATATATATGAATAAATTGGACTGCGTGTAAATTAGGCAATATATAAAGCATTATTTTTCGCTAATACACTCTCTCTGCAAAGCTAAACGCTAATGTACTGCTAGCTTTGCCATCAACAGGCCAACAGCTAACACGATTTGCACTTGCTACCACTGTAGTCACTGTAGTACTAAGAATGGCCCACCACCCGGTGAGGGTCCTGTCAATAGAGGAACAGGATAAAAGACTAATAACAAACTGTGGGGAGAAAGAGGTGGACCACAGTCTGTAACTGTAGAACTACAAATCGCTCCTATATTGTAAACTGGATTTGATTAAATAAACAGTGAGTGTAGGCAAAGAGGTGTGCCTAATGAAGTGGTCAGTGAGCGGTTAGAACTATCCCTCCCTTTACTTATCAATTGTTTTGCTTACTTAACCTCCTTTTTGGAGACGGCTGGTGACTACATTTCCCAGGAAGCTTTGCGTCGAAGTATCCGGGGGCATTTTCATCCTAGAGGAAACCCTGTACTCGCTGGGACCGTTTATGTGCTGTTACTGCAAAATCCCTCCGCCTCACGAAGTAGTCCACAAATCCATATGTGGAACTTTGCGACATTCGTGGTCTGTGCTTGAAACTTTCTACCATGGTCGTGTTTGAACCATGTTCAACATTCACAATAAAGTACGATGACAGCTTGTTTCTTGTGGTCTGTGGAGTTTTATTTATTTCACTTTGATGGACGCTGGAGTCCTGGCCGCATCGCGCGCGCGCAGTGCTACAACTCCTCCTGCATCGCGCGCTGAAGCCTCGGTCCGGTAGGAATGGGCGATACCACTGAGCTTCCACCCGATCCGATAAGTAATACCGAGACTAATATCTCGATTTTAATAACGAATGATAAATGTGAACAAAATTGTAACAGAAAGTCTGAAATTAATATTAAACATAATTTAAAAAATCAAGTTTTCTCCTTGCTTATGTTTTTAATAACATTGCTTAAATTTGAATTCATTGTTCAGTAATGAATTTATATAAGTACTTTACATGCTAACTGTATTTAAAAGTTATTTATACTGTATATCCTATAAGAATATACATTATTGAAACAGAACAGAGCGCTGTTCTGCTGGGTGTTTCAGTGGTAGCATAGGCCATACTAAATCATATAAATATTTTGCTTATGAGTTTTTGTTCAAAAAAGTATCATAAATGGCATATTTTAGTCTCTCTACCTGCACATGGTTATTAAACAGCTTATTTTGGGGAGCAGAGGAAGATGGCGGAAGGTAAAGTACTCCCTATAGTACCAGTGGTAGACAGTAAGTAAGTAAACACCATTTTGTGCCTGTATACAGTGTTTGATTGGCTGCACGGTTTCCTATAGAAATGGACTGTTCCAGAGTTTTTCCCTGTTAAGAATGAATAGGATGAAAAAGTGCACAGCCATCTACTGTACTTCAGCTCAACTGAGCAACGTCATTTCATGCACACTATCTTAGTGCAGACCCTCACACACAAATTCAGTGTTGTTTCAACCCGCACTCATTTGTTTGTTTCTTTTCGCATCCCTCTTTCCTCCCTTTACCGTTCCACTCATGTTTGCCCTCTTTCAAACTACTGTTTCCTTTGACCAAGACATCAAACTGTATCTACTCTAGAGACGCATCCCCAAACTCTAATCCACTTGACCCGCACTCCTCTATGTGTCGTTTATCTATCCCTCACTCCTGCAATAGCAACCATAGCCTAACAACAGCCTAGCAGGATGTGGGAACCATCAGAGCTGTGCAACCAAATTACACTTGTTAGGAAATGCACTTCTCTAGTTTGTTCCTTTTGGCTTATGTGAGCATAAAAAATATACATGTCTAAATGAGAGAAGCGTGAAGCGAGCACACCCATCAGGATACAGCGGTCACTTTGTGTTGAGCCTGGCTCTAGCTAATAGAAACGGTTCTCCTTCAGCGTTCTGTGCTTATGATCATTTGAATAAACATCAGTGTCAGACTAACTAATGATCTTCTATTAAAGACTGGTGGAGAGAGACTAGTCTCTTCCCCTACACTGAGCTGATTAATAACCTTGTTCCAGAAATGATAATAGGACATTAGAGCCATAATCCATTCACTACAATATACACCATCCGGACATGACATTAAAACCACCTCATAGTATCCACCATCTCAGCTCCTCTTACCACATACATGCACCTCGTAGTTCTACAACTACAGACTGTAGTCTTTCGGTTTCTCTGTACACTATTATCCCCAACATCACCTTTAATTTTTCAATGACCAGGACCCCCACAAAGCAGATATCATGTGGGTGGTGGATCGTTCTCAACACTGCAGTGGTGCTGGTGATCAGACACCCCAGTGTCACTGCTAGACTAAGTCTGTCAACCAAAACTATCCAGCCAACAGCATTCTGTGGGCACTGATGAAGGACTAGAGGATGACCAACACTGCACTGTGCAGCAGTAGATGAGCTACCGTCTCTGACTGTACATCTACAAAGTGGACCAGCAAGGTAGGAGTGTCTAATAGAGTGGACAGTGAGTGGACACAGTGCTATGAAAATAAGTTTACGGTTCAACCTTTCGATATTTCCATAATCATCCCCAGCAGCAGGTTAGCAGTGTCCAGCTCTCAGGATTAGGGTTTGCTTGTCCAGACTGCAGGGAAAATAAACCGCCTCTGGGTATCAGCACGTTTCTCAGGACTCGTTTTATCCCTCTGAGGTGTTACAGCACTGTTAACAACTCAGGTTTCATTATTAACAGTTTCAGCTGTTCTCTACAGTGGTGGTGATGGGAATCAGGGACCACTGTGTCACAAAAATGGCCACTTTATATACCAACCCAAACCACCAGTGAACGTACACGTGAATTCTGAGCCTTAATATGGAAAGTCGATAATGTAAAAGTAGAATAGTCACATGATATTGATATTTCTGAGATCCTTTTGCCTCACAGTAAAAACAGTACTTTATATAAAATAGTATTTTTAAAAATACTTTAAAACATATCCCTCTGCCATGAATGGATCAAAACACAAACCTGAGCACAAAAAGCAAAATAAAAACAAAACGTTTCACATCTAACCAAACCATATATAATAACTGTCTGGGATTCCAGAGGCACTGAAGTTTCCAGACATCTGGTTCTCATCACCACCACCACCGTGAACAATTCTAACTTGGCAAGTTTCTCTCACACCAAAGTACTCAGAACGGCCGTTTACATGTAAACCATTTAATTATGTCAAATTTCGGGAAAAGCTGTGGTGTTCCCTTTAGAGGACTGGAGTCAGTGGACATGGACACAGTGATTTGAAGGGAGATGTCTTCATCAGTTCAGCATATGCCATTTTTGGATGATTGATCTTTTAATGTCTACTGTACTGTAAATCTAGCTGTAAAGAGTTTTACTGCCACTGATTTGATCTAATGCATGCAACATGCAATCTCTGAGAACAACACAGACACTGATGTGAGAAAAATAAGAAAGTTTAATTACAACTATTTTTTTTTTAAAGTACAAAATGATCAAAATGATTTAAGGGTCTTTGCTGTAGTCCGTGGTTCACTCAGCTGCTCTGTGTGGCCTGCTGCATGATGACCGAGGAGAGGCCCAACAGCTGCAAGTACTCATCAGCACCATCCGCCAAGCATTTATCAACCACCTGACAACAAAAAGAAAAAAAACATTAAGTAGTCAGCTTTCCAATGATCAGGATGCATGGCTCAGGTGATGGACTCTACAGGCTATAGGGTTATTACCTGATCAAGCCCCACACAGAGAAGTGATATTGGAAGCCATGCACTATTAATACATATTACATTCTTTTGTTTCATTTAAACTGAACCAGTTTTTCTTTAGGGCCAAAAAGTCAACACAACAGCTGTAGTGCAATGATCTGAATGTACAAGTAGTTATTTTAATGATATGATTAACACACCAAAACCCAGGAAAATTGAGCCAAGCCATTTACATACTGATCGCTGCCTAACGTATAGAGGATATGCCCTGATGCCGCTGCCTAAAGTATAGAGGATATGCCCTGATGCCGCTGTCTAACGTATAGAGGAAATGCCCTGTCGCAGAGTGGCCAAGCATTCTACAACAAGCCTGTGTTTATTGGGGGAAAGTGGTAAACCCGGGAACGAAACAAGCCATTATCTATGCTTAGAATTAAAGGCAGGTAGCCTGGACGGTAAAATATCTATTCTTGTGGTCATCGTGAACTTCTGTTCTTCCGTTTCTCTGTTCCAAGTACGATTTCCAAATCTACAAAGCTATCTGGCCGTCTAATCTTGCTTTGTGATGTGCTCCCTTTACAGCGCTGTGTTCGCGTATTTGTCAGACTCAAATGTTTCAGATCATCTATCTGCTCTTAATGAGAACCCAGTAAACACAACCCCCTGTTTTTAAATGAAGATTTTATTTACTGAAGGGAATGTGCTATTCCGGCCATACTTGCCCCATGTATAAAAGTTATTGCCCCAGAGCTACTAAATCAACCAATTAACTGGATTCAACTGACTATTGGGTTCCAATATCACTGCTACACACATCATTCCTGCCAGACCTGTTCAGTCCACACATCACTTATTAAAACCCGTCCTGGCAATGTGAATTAACTAGGTGGTCTGAAAAGCAGCCTACTTTTTAAAGAGATTCCATTACAGTTATGAAAGAAAGTCACTTCAACCTACCAGCATTACAAAGTCATTGCTAAGACTGAGACTCATCCTATTGAGAGCCATTATCCACAAATGAATCAGGCTTAGAACAATGGTCATCCTTTCCAGGAGTGGTTGTTTTACCAAGAGTGCATCAACTTATCCAGGAAGTCACCAAAGAACCCAGACGAACAACTAAATGATTACTGGACTCTCTTGTCTCATTAAGGTCAAGATACAAGATTCCTCAATAAGAAATAATGATAAGATGGAACATTTTTGTGTTTGAGGCCTTCACGATAAATAACAAATGCTTCCACACAGTTAGTCTTTCTGCCGCTCTGTGGGCAGGACTGCAGTGACTCCCAACATCTGTGAGGTCACATGCACACTTACCGCCATCTTCTCGGTGATAACAGACTTCTGTTTGTCATTCAAGCTCTCCTCTATGATGACGTCATGGAGCTGGTTGAGTATCTGTGTGGCAGCGTAGCCTTCGTCTATCATATTCTGTAAAAAGTGGTGAACAGAAACGGTAAACAATGCATGCACAACTTCAACAATTAACAGTCAACAGTTTGATATAGCTTAAGCACAGACAGTCAGTGTTTACAAAAGTTGATGACCTTGTTAATGAGAAACTAATGGATTGTATGTACCAAGTGTCCAAACAGCCAAAAACCCATAAACTGAATCTTAACATGCATAGAAACAAACCAGAGAACAAGTCATATCAGTTATAGCAAATAATACTCCAGCACATACCTTCACAGCGACCTCTAGTTTCTCAAAGGTGCCTTTGTAACAGGTCTGAAGCAGATTTTCTATCACCTTAGGTGGAACCACCTACAACCAGAAGGCACGGACACTTTCACACAGGGATGAAACTGAATTACGAATAATGTCACGGTACTTTATAAAGACTCACCCCTGCAATCTCTATAACGATGCTTTCTGTGATTTCCTTCTCCGAGCTTAGTCTAGCTGTGCTCTGGAGAAGCGTTATGGCTTTCCGCAGATCACCCTCCGAAACTTTCACCAGTGCTTCAATCCCCTGTAACACAATATAATAAACAGCAACTGTTTACATCATCTGTGTTTATGCGTCTTTGCCTATTTCACATCCAGCACAGGTTAATCAGTAATTAGGTTCGAGTCAAACACTGTTGTGGCACAGGTTTGCAGGTACACAGTCGTATGACAACTTTAAACACCTCCAGACAAATAACATGTTTCGTTAATCATCCGAGCGTCAATCAGCTAACAAGTCCTCTACATAGCACAGACTTGAATAGAACATTATGTAGAACATAACTCTGCAGTTTGTTTTCTCCCCATGTTATTTTTTTTTAATCTGAAAAAACTGTGCTGCCCGAACACTGGCTTAACAAAGTATATACAGGGCTCTATAAGATAAGGCATATACAAATATCCTATTTGTTTGCAGGTGACAACAAGAATTTCACTTAAATCACCGCATGACTGAAAACTGACTGATCCAGATAACAGGTTTAAGGGACTACAAATTCAGAAAACTCATTTCAGATTTTAGACTGCAATAGTGTGAATTAAATACTGATAAAACTCTTCATTCCTCAGAACTCAAACAACAGGATCTCACCTATAGGGTCACTAATAGTGTATGAAGGTGGAGCTTAGCCAATTTTGTTCCTTTTCATTTGTACCCCTATTCAAATTGGTTATACCATAATTCCACATGTTTGTTATTCCAACCATGTTTTGTATTCAGATTTACTGGTTCCGGTTGCATCACTGTGACATGCCTAAAGAAAGGCTCATTTATTCAGCTCCTAAGTTCTGCAACTTTTTAAAGTTGTCTGTGTTCATAGCCCAGCAGTGGCACGATCTGAAAGGTCTTCAATAACGAGCAATATTTTTGATGATACTGAAAAATGCACAGGACAAAGTGTACCTCTTTGCTGTATTTGAGGCTCTCTTTCTCACAGATTTCTATGAGCCGCTCCTGTTGGATATTATTGGCGAGAGGTTTAAAACGGAACTTGGAGCACCTGGAAGTCAAAGGCTCGATGATTCTGAAACATAATAAATTTCAAAAAATCATCAAATATAATGTAAAAAGCTAAGAGTTAGGGTAAAGTAAGGTGTATAAGGCTCTCCTGACCTGCTGACGTAGTTGCAGATAAGACAGAAGCGTGTGGTGCGCGACTCTTTCTCCATGGTGCGCCTTAGAGCAGCCTGGGCGGCATTGGTCATGGAGTCTGCTTCGTCCAGAATTATGATTTTAAAAGGAGGGCATGACTTCCCACTGAGGAAATAGGAACAAAACATCACATCAAAAACACGTCCAGAACCGGCTATTAAATATTAATGTTAGATCCATGTGACGAGTTCAGACATTGAACAAGAAACTTACTCAGGTCGTGTACCAGCCACAGTCAGCTGAGCAAAATTCTTCACTTTTTCCCGGACCACCTGAATCCCTCTCTCGTCAGAGGCGTTCAGCTCCAGCACTCTCTGCCGGTAGAGCTCCGGGCTGCAGACAAAGTGGGGACAGTATTAACCTGGCTTTTACATTTATGGATGCCCTCTTATCCAGAATGACCAGCAAACAATCATTTTACAGACATGGAATTCAGTGCTCCGTCTTCAAGAACAATGAATAACAATAAGGGTCAGTTTCCCCAGACACGAGTTAACCCTAGCTTTGGACTAAACTGAAGAAGCGTCAATAGTGACTCATCTTTGGAAATTCACTTTTTTGGTCTAGGCTTAAGCTTAATCAGAGTCTCTGAGTTTATAGATATACCATATCAACTAGTCTCTAGACTAATAAGCGCAAAAGGACTTTACCTATAGACTGCAGAAGCACAAACAAGCTTTGTAGCTCTAGAAAACCCAAAAGGAATGGTATACATTTTTACCCATAAAGCTCTCTTGCTGCAGCAAGAATAGTGGAGGTCTTTCCTGTTCCAGGTGGTCCATAAAACAGCAGATTAGGAAGCTAAAGAAAAAGAAGTCAGTTCAGACTTCATTTATAGAAACTGTCAACACTGTGTGAAAAAAACAGGGTTCTGAATCTATTGGTACCCCTATTTCTTACAAATGGATAACTCTCTGCTGACGATAGCAGGACTAAGCTAGTTCCTGCAACGCTTAGCAGAGTTGGAGAATATTTGTTAAGGGGTTTTGGACCAGTTCTCCATGCAGGTTTCCAGGTTTAGATATTCTTGGAGTTTTGCTTTGACTGCAGCCTTCTAGTTTGCGGCCATTATCTTGCTTAAGGGTTGTGGGCAAGTTTCAGTCTACTGGCATGAATGAATGAATGAATGAATAAATGAACGAATGATCATTGCCCTGGCATGATAAGGTTTTTAAACAAACAATCACTACTTGCAAACCAATATTTCCAAAATTTGCTCGCCTCCCTTTAAACCAATATGAACTTGAGTGACATCCCTTTGTTTACAAAAAACTCACATCAGCGCCCTCTAGTGACTTCTTCAGCACTGCAACTACTTCCTCCTGAAAAGCAACTTCATCCACACACTTGGGTCTGCTGTCGGAAGACAAATACATGTGCCGTTTATTTAAGAAACAAACAAACCTGGTTGTAGATTCTCAAAACAATAATGCCATACCAACATGGTAGGCAAAAATATACAAGATCGGTTTAACTCTTGGCCAGTGATTTTAGACAAGACCACAGCATATTAATAATGCTAATTATCTAAACTAGGTATTATGTAATAGCTACAGATAACAGAGGCTCCAATGAAGGAAAGGTCTGAATATACTTGAACAAGCACTTTAACATGCATAAATCAGTACGTGTATTAATATTTCTTGTTTAATGTCGTGCATTTTAAAGCAAATGAATCCCTACTAACCTGATCAGCAGCTTTCTAAATATACATGTTCTACAGTGATTAAAATCTTTTGCATAGGACTCTATACTGCCAAAAGATGCAGGAAAGGAACACTTAAATGTGGCCCAAGAGTATACTTCACTTTTACACCACTGTTGTAAATTTGAGTCCCTCTCATGAACAGCTGCACACAAGCATTTGTTGACAAAATGAAGATGGTAAAGACTGGTAAACAGCACATCAGAATTAAGAGAACCATGTCAACAGACAAAGTAACATTACAGGATTTTACACAAAACAGCACTATGTATTTTATTCACTGTGACTTTAAGGATAAACACTGAAAATCACTGTAAGCTTTAGTTTTAATGAAGCACTGCTCGCATTTTCAGCCCATACAGGCTACACCGTTTACAAAGCGTTTCAACGTGGAGAATGTGCATGAACGATATGATATGATACAGGCACATAAGGACTGTAGAGTGCAATCAGTACCATCTAGGTGAGACAGGTTCAAGGCTGTGAACAGCTCTTTCAGCTCTCACCATTGAGTAAAAGCCAATCTGAAATTTACTCTGGTCTCAAACCCGATGACTCTTTTTCCTCCTCCTTGCTTCTTCCAGCATCACCTTCTGCCTCTTCCCAGCCTCTGCCATGATGTCCCAGCTGGGAATACTGAGCTAGCTGAAGACCAATGATTGGTGTGGGGATGTGAGAAGAGAGAGGATGGAGAAGTTGTGTATCCGCTCCTCTAAAGTTACCCGACACTACAGCAGGAGCTCTGGGCCCAGAGTGATGATGACAGGCACTATTCTGCAAGTCAGTGTCCCAAGAAAATGGTTTTGACAAGGTCACTGAAGCCATGAGGGCGTTCTGGAAAGTACTGGGGTGAAGGCTCCACACCTTCAGTTCAAGACATGTAAATAAAGTTTACAAGAGACTCTGTTTCAGCTGAGAGCTCGGAAGCCAGAGAAGACAAACCCTTTGTGAACATGAGATCAGTGTAATGTTTGCAGCTCTGTCTCATCGTCTTTAGTTGTTTTATCAAGTTATTATGCTAAATAAACGATCATGAATGTGATGCTGAATGCCTGTGGCACTTGTAAGGCACACTAGGAGAGATGTTAGCCTACAACATTATATTTCAATACCGTTTACAGCAAAAAGATTCATACAGGATCCAAAACCACCTTGTGTAACCAACACCACCGTTACACCTGATTGCTTTGTTCATGCCCAGCCCAATACTCTTACTATTTCTCCACCCATGGCACCGGCTTCTGTCTCTTCTCTCCGCTGCTGCCAGCTGAGGCTTTATCCCGCTGCGGTTTAACACTCTGCGTAGATCCTTTCAGAAACGCCTGCATGTCTCCTTCCCGGCAGAGCCAGCGACCTAAACACACAGACAGCACGTTAGAGACACAAACGTGAGAGCGAAGGTTACTTTACTAGACTGGTACGTTTATACGGTTAGCAGCTGCATGGAGACTTCAGGTTAGCTGTAGCACTGCTGTAGTAGCAGCATCAACACAAACCTCACATTCAGCTTCTCGAGCCCCTACAACACTCACTGTTGAGCGTCTAACCGAACATTTCTATAAACACTGTTAACAGTGCATGGCACACGTTTAACTAGCATTAACTTATCGTTTGTTTCATGCCGATATAAGAACCTGTTCTCACCACAGCTGCGGATTTATGAACTGTTTTGACTCCGAAATCCAGTGCAGCAGGGCCAGTTTCCCGCCAGGCGCGCAGCTGATGACGACACCACAACGTCATTTCCGCGGCGACACGTTTCAGATGTGTTCGCTTCCAGCTAATGTTTTTAATTGTTGTCATGAGATGACTCGATCTCTGAATAAATGAATTTGCATTTGGATATGTCAGCTGCGTTACTGCATATCCATGGAAATTATATCCCTAAAAATAATAAATAAATATATGTATATATAATTAATTATTTTTGATACTAGGTAAACACACTATATTCCCAAAAGTATTCACTTACCCATCCAAATTATTAAATTCAAAATTTAATGTGTTCCAAATACTTCCATGGCCACGGGTGTATAAAATTAAGCCTCTAGGCGTCTATACAACAACGCCTATATAATTCTATACAAATTGGTGAACTCCCGCACTCAGGAGCTCCGTGAATTCTAGGGTGGCACTGTAGGATGCCACCTGTGCAGCAAGTCCAGCCGTGAAATTTTTCTCACTACTTGCACAGTCAACTGTCAGCGGTGTTACAACAAAGTGAACACGATTGGGAATGAAAATAATACAGCCACAAAATGGTAGGCCATGTAAAATGACAGAGCGGGGTCAGCGGATGCTGAGGGGCATAGTAGGTAGCAGAGGTCACCAACTTTCTGCTGAGTCAGACACTACAGATCAGCTCAAGAACAAAGCGTAGAGAGTTTCATGGAACGGGTTTCTGTGTATCCAAGCCTTACATTATCAAGTGCAATGTAAAGCACTGAAAGCACTGGTGTAAAGCATCGCCACTGGACTGTAGAGCAGTGGAGACATGTTCTCTGGAGTGACCAATCATGGTTCTCCATGTGGCAATCTGATGGATGAGTCTGGGTTTGGCGTTAGCCAGGAGAACTATACTTGTCTGACTGCACTGTTCCAAGTGAAAAGTTTGATGAAGGGGGGATTATGGTGTGGCGTTGTTGTTCAGGAGTTGGGCTCGGCCACTTAGTTCCAGTGAAAGGAACTCTTAATGCTTCAGGATACCAAGGGATTTTGAACAATTTCATGCTTCCAATTTTGTGGGAATAGTTTGGGAATGGCCCTTCCTGTTCCAACATGACTGCGTACCAGTGCACAAAGCAAGCTCCATAAAGACACGGATGAGTGAATTTGGTGTGTAAGAACTTGGCTGGCCTGCACCGCAACCTCAACTTGACAAAACACCTTTGGGATAAATTAGAGCCGAGATCACCAGCCAGGCCTTCTCGTCCAACTTCAGTGTCGGATCTTACATAGGCTTCTGGACGAATGGTCAATAATACCCAAATATACATTTTTAAACCTTGTGAAATGTCTTTTTCAGAAGAGTTAAAGCGGTAATAGCTGCAAAGGGTGGGCCAACATCATATTAATCCCTATGGACTAAGAATGGGATGTCACTCAAGTTCATATGCGTATGAAAGCAGATGAGCAAATATTTTTGTTAGTATAGTGTATCTAATACATTAAAACAAAAGGGTGTAACTTTAGGCCTGTTGCAATGTTTACAATATGGTCATTCTAAATAATTTTGATTGTATTTAGATTTCTAGCAACAAGAAGACTAAAAGTCCATATATTTATATGAATAAGGAATGGTTAATTATCCCTGTAACATTATGCAGATTAATTTTCTTTCTAGGTATGTTCCATTTTTGATGTCATTAATAAATAATTTTTGTTGATATTAAATGATTTTTTAATTTAACTTTTAAAGAGGAAATTCACCAATTGTTTAACAAATTCTACATTTTAAACTGGGTCAGATGTCATGCACAGTGGTTTGATGTGACATGCTTCGTTTCTAGAGAAACCTGTGGTGGTAATAGGAACCAGACATCTACCTCTGAAAGCTCCTTCACTGAAGTGTTTGGATAAACGCTTCCTGATATCTGAGACACTGTGTTATGATAGTTCTGTGATAATTATTTCAGATGTATGACAATTGTAACATCATTAACATTACTGTGTTGACATTTCCCTATAGTGTTTATGACAAATTATTTAATGATTCATTTTGCTGACATAATACCTCTGTTTAGGTGTAATAACATTTAAAAATATTTTAAAATAGTATTTTATATACTATATATAGTATATTTATACTATTTATTTATACAATTTATACATATTATTTACATACATTACATTACATATATTTATATATATTTATAATTTTACATTTGAAGTTAACACTACTGCCAGAAACAGATAGGTAGGAGGACCAGTCAACCTTCTATAAGGATATTATTTTATTATTTGAACATATATAACACTCCTATGTCTGATCCACATGTACCAGTGCAACACATACCACCACAATATCACTGTTGCTGCAGAGCTAAGAATGACCCACCACCCAAATAATACTGCTGTGGTGATCCTCTGGGGATTCTGAGCACTGAAGAACAGGGTGAAAGGATGATCACAGAGAATGCAGAGAAACAGATGGACTAGAGTCTGCAATTGCAGAATTACAAAGTGTGCCTATATAGTAAGTGAAGCTGATATAATAAATAATGAGAATAGAAACAAGGAGGTGCTTTTAATATTATGGCTGATCAGTGTCTTTATATAATATTAATAATGACATAAATGCTGATGTTCATGTCATCTGGTAAAACATGCTGAATACATATATTTTCATATCACAATATACAGGGGAATCATATTGCAACATCAGTTTTCAGCAATATTGTGCAGACCTAACTGAAATCAACTGACAGGAATAAAACTTGGGGGGTTGATTTGGCTTTGTGAAATGTGCCAACATGATTTAAGTTTCACGCTCTGCTGCATTAGCAAGGGTGTATCAGTACTACATCACCAAAGACTGCAATGGTGTTGTGTCATGGAGCGACTCAGAATGGCAGCGAGTCATCTTCATTGACGAGTCATTGACGAGCTTTTTCTGTTGGTGTAGATGACCAACAAATCTGTGTTTGGAGGCACCGTGGTCAGCACCAAGATTAACAGTTTGTTGCCACACGTCACACGTCCAGAAGGCCTGGTGTCACTCCACCTCCACCCCCTTCCGCACCATCTACAGGAACTACGTGAGAATATTCAAGACGCATGGAATGGATTACTGCAGGGCACCATTAGGAACTTCTGCAACTCCATACAGATACTACTACAGTATGTGTAGCTCAATAAATATTGTCCATATCAGTATGAATTATCATCATTTATTGTTGTATATTAAACATATCGAAAAAAATATAGTATATTAAAAATAAAAAATAAATATTAATCATTTGTTTAAAAGTGCTTATGTGTGTATGTACAAATAAAAAAACCCTACAGGCTGTTTCTCAAATTAGTGTAAAGGAAATTTGTTATGTACGGAACCAAAACAAACCAACCCTCCAGTCTGCTCCTGACAGAGACTCGCTCTCTGTCTCGGTAATCGCCCTGGATACTTTCCTCCCTTTTCTGCTATCAATTGGTTGCGCCTGCGACCTCGGCGTAGCGATCTCCAAGGGTTTATTAGCTGGAGAGCAGCGAGAGCGCATTAAAGTTTACAGTTTCGGTGGCGTTTCTGAAATCCTTTAAGCTTTTCTGTCTTTTATCAGTCGGTACGGGTGACGTCCAGCGCGCCGAACAGCTCACTTTTTATCCATCCAGCCTAGCGGAGTGAGTGTCGGGCAGCGCTGCCTCCGCTTTCCACTGCGCATGATCTACAGCCGCAGCCGAGTCACAACAACCGCCCAAAATAAACCAACCTGCTCGTTTTTTAAGCAGTGAAAAAGTCGAATTTGCTGACTGTAGCTCGTGTTTGGGATTTAAACGTGTTCTCCAGCGTCTGTCTACGCTGTCAGAAGATAAACATGCTGCCTGTGAGCTAACCCACCTTGGCTAAATTCATGGTTAGCCACCCTCCAGAAGATCCGGCTAAAATGGACGAATGTGCGCCGAGCTGGAGTCTCTTTTGTCCTAAACTGGTGGCGGTCGGTCTGTAGAAGAGGAACAGCGCGTACTGGCTTTCACTGTGGTGCCACATTTCACTTTGAAGCTACATTATTTGTAGCCAATTCGCTGCTTAGCTTAGCATAGCTAGCTGAACCGTTTATTATTATTATTGTTAGCTTAGCTAAGCTAGCCTCAACCCCGTTTCAAAGCGGGATCGATGCAGGGCTAAACAGCTGTACACCTCGTTGTTTGTTTTTGCTGTAATTGACTTTTTAAGCCCCCGACTTTGCGTTTATGGGCGTTTATCCGAGCTCCCAGAGCCAATAAGGCGAATTCTTGTTTTGTGAGTTCCAGTTTTTCGACCTGACACCTCTTTCTTGTCCGCGGAAGCTTTAACGTCCTCAGCCGAGTCAAGCCAGCGTTCCCCCCCTCAGCTCTTCGCTAGCGATGCGATGGTCGCATTAGGTCGCTGCTTTTCCCTCTCTGCCCGCTCGCCCAGGCTCCTTCCCGTCCCCGGGCCTGTTTATGGCCCTGCTTCTGCCTGTTTGGTGTGACACACGGCTCACCAGTGAGGGCTCTAGCAGGACGGACCGAGGGCCGGCGGCGGCGGCTCTACCGAAGTCATGCAAGCGGCCCAGTTCCAGTACGATTTCTTCAGCGAGGAGAACGCACCGAAATGGAGGGGACTGCTGGTACCGTCACTGAACAAGGTGAGAGATTATGGAGCAAAAGGACATATGGCACATATAGTAGGGACATCAAGTTCCCCATTTCCTGACCCTGCATTGCCCTATATGGGGATGTCAACACAAACCCCTGTGTTTACTTCATGCTTTAGATTAGACTCATTATGACGCTTTGCTCATCTCGATTGCTTCAGTGTTCAGTGTTTTCCTGTAAGGCTAATCTTAGTCCCAGTTTAAACAACGTATGAACACTGATGCATGGTGATCAGCAGGTACTTGCATGAAAAACAGCAGATGTTGTTGGTGGCTGCTCTCGTACTGGCGTGCGCATCCCTAATGGTTTGGATGAGGATGTCGGTGTTGGTGAAGCCGGCATAACAATGAGAGACGGAGCCTTTATTATGAGTTTTGTCGAATTTGGTGCACACTGTTTTTCCTTTTGTTCCGTTGAACTGATATGCCAGCGGGAGTTGCGCTGTGGGACACTGGGGTGTTATCTTCTGTGTGACTGCAGCTTCTGGTCCTCTGTGGAGGAGGAGGAGGAGGATACGGTCACACTCACAGAATGTTTCTTGGCCAAACTCAGGCTCTTTCTGCTCCATCTTCTGTCACTTTGAATCCATAGCAACAGCAGGACCAGGCGGTTTTGCAATGGCCAGCTTCAACCTAAGATGGTCATATAATTACTGTATAATTACCGTCTTCTAATATTGCTTAATCATGTTTAATGATAGCCAGGGCTGATCGATTAATCAAATATCTCGATGGCCGTTTAAGATATTTTTCCAATTAACTTTCGCCTACACTGTCAAACATGTTCTCGTAACTTTAAGTGGAGTAATTTAGAACTGAAAGAAGAATTGTTCAAGTTTGGAAAGCACAATTTGAAGAAATGAAGTGGGAAAACTGAAGCTAATAACACGGCACCTGTGAACCATCTGTATTTGACTTATTTGACCATTTAGAAACAACCCATGTGTTGTGTACATGAACACAACCACAGTTAACTGGTACCCTGGTGTGTTCTTGGCCTTAAAGGTCTGGACCTCAGTTAGCCGTAAAAATAGCAGTGTAAATCGCTGTCTCAATTTTGATCAGAAAAATGGCGATTTGGTATTTTGGCCAAATCATTCAGCCCAAAGGATAAACGTGTTCTTCACAGACAGCATATATTACAGACATTCAGTGGTTCTCTGAGTTTGCTGAGCAGGAAGACATATCATCACCAGACTGGCATATATTTCTATTATATATTTCTATATACTTTATTTCTTTATAGAAAAGATAATAGATAGTATAGGCTATAATAATAAATGCAACTCTTGTATTTGGAAATTCAGGCACTCCGGTAAATTGCAAATTTGATATGAAAGGGATTAATCTTTCAGGCTCGCTGGAGCAGCGCTGAAAGGCTAGGTATGACTGTGAGTAACTTTACAGTAACTGTATATAAGCACATTCACTACTTCATAGTGATAGGAGCAACAGGCAGAAGCAGAGCTGAATATCGCCCTAAAGACATACCTGGATGGACACTCGCTCAGCTTCAGCTCCTCTGGAAGGCGGTGATCCCGGTTTGCCTGTGTTATGGAATGGGATGTACCCAGTTTATGTTCAGTTTAGTGACTCTGTTGAAGATTTTTCGGAGTGCTTTAAAGAGAAACAGGATCCATGTTTTGGTGTGAATAGGCTTTTAGACCTGGAGTTCCAGAAATGATGCCAGCAACACGGCTATGGCACGGCTATGGCACGACACAGAGATCTGCTTTGTTATATTGTAAGATTGGTCACCTTGTAGTAGCTACTGGTCTTCTAGTGCAGCATCTTCCAAAGGTCAAGAGGTCTTTGGTCTCTGCATGCTAGCTATAGTGGTGATTTACTTTGCTTGTACAGTGTGGAGCCCGGGGGACTATAAGACATGGTTCACTAATAATTACCATAATATTTGACTGTGCAGTTTGAGATTGTCTTGTTCTATTATTCTAATAATCCAGTTGTTTTTCTGCCTGTCTGTGTTGGTCTTTGCTTTAAAGGATCGGAAGTGTTGCAGACATTCATACAGCATCACAGCTGTTAGCGTTAGGACTCGTGTGCAAAAGTTATTTCGTAATGATCATATCTTGATTATGTGGTCATACAGCGTTACATTAGCCGTGTCCGTGTCCAGGGGCCGCAAGGACCTGGTCTACGAAGGAATATCTGTCCAAGGCTTGTGTAGTATTTGGTAGAGCTATTTTATTTTTTGTATTGTATGTAGAAATAAAAACTCGGAATCATGGGAAGTGACATGGCTCAGATTGGTTTATTTTGTTGCATTGTGTAAAGAGCTAATAAAGGGCAAACCAGAAAATAGGAGCTTGATCAGCCGAGTGATCTTTTGTATTTAAGACAGATGCCCTGCAGCTCTGTTAGACTTGCACAGCGATGGCCCCAGCGGGCTCCGTTCTGCAGAAGTGTATTCTCCACTGTTTGAAACGGGCAACTGTAGTGCGTGGACAGTCTCGGCACTAAAACGTTAAAACGCCAGCGGTTGGGTTGGGCACGCTCCCTCCTCTCTGTCTGGAGGGCCTTCTCTGCCCTGTTGTTTCTGCAGCCTCAGAGGCTGTTTGTGGTTAGGTCACTGGCTATGTGAGACCATAATGCTGGCATGTGGTATAGGCTGGGCTCTCTCTATCAAGCAAGATGCTGCAAAACAAGGTTTTGCTCGGAAGCCAGGGCCCTTTTTCGCAGGCGCGACTCGAGCACACTGCAGAGTTGAAGGCAGGGTGTGATTCTGAGAAAGCCCGAGATCGCACTTTCAGCCACATAATGCAGTTAACGAAACACTGTCTAGAGAAAGTTGTAGATCTGGTTGTGCTGTTGTGTGTGTGTGTTTGTAGAGGGGAGGGCTTTTTGACTAATAAGTGTCCACTATCGAGTTCCCCTGCAGTTTTCTTTAGTATGTTCTGGGACTGGGAAGTTCATTGGTTGTTAGTCACTATAGCAATATTCAGCATAAACAAACAGTCAGCATCCACAATGTCAGGTGTTCCATATAATTGTTCTGTAGATGATGAGTCATGAGACATTTGTGTCATCAAACAATTGCTAAATTGGTGACAAGACTGTTGCTAGATACAGCAAATATATATGTGTCTGTGTGTGTGTGTGTGTGTGTGTGTGCGTGTGTGTATGTTTGTTCTTGTAGTAGTATATTAATAAGGACCACATGTATTCACAAGAATGGAGTATGAAGTATGAAATGTTTGGTATAGTGAGGAAATTTAGCTGGTCCTCATTTTATCAAACATTGTTTTCACCATAAATCAATTAATAATTAATGCAAGAAATTAGCCTGTTGAATTCTGAGGTTAAGCTTTAGAGGTGTGTGTGTGTGTGTGTGTGTGTGTGTGTATACATGTATACTGATACACAATAGACGTATGGGTCCATACCTCACACAGATCCGATACCATTGTTGAATTGGCAAACCATATGCTTCACCATCAGGAAGAGACCAAAGGCATACGGATTGACACTACCTTGTCAAGTACCTATTAAGCTCCCTCCATACACCGGACTCTTTGGATCGCTCCATGTTGTTGTTCCTGTTTGTAAGCCAAGTCTACTGGCATGTTACACACATGCTGCTAACGTATGGCGCACCACACGCCACAAACACTTTAAAGTAAGTGGACTGACCAAAAAAAAATTATACATGATCAACTGGTTTCGTTGATATCAGGACCCCTTATCCAATCCTAATGTTGGAATGGTGCATCCCTGCTACCAGGTCCTTGGCGATTACATAAACCCCACTTTCACAGTAGCCATCAAAAGTGACTTTAGCTTGTTTCAGTGTTTTTGTGTTTATGTCTTTAAATTAAATTTACATTACTTTTAAATATAGTTTCAGTTCAGCCTCTTTTATTTAAGGTTATTAGTTAATCCTGTTGATTGATTCATTTCCATTCTGCTGGCGACTGGCCTCTTGGAAGCCTGTGGAAAGGGGTTAATTTCAGGGGTTTTGAAAATGGGTTTTGCTATCTTGATGTGAACGCTGAGATCTGAATTCATGCATACAATCCATCGCACAATGTAAATGTAAATGCTTTAAACAGTGTACATATAATCAGCTGTTCGTAGTAAGTTACCGACACAGCAAAGGCTTGTTCTACTGGTTAGTTTGTTGTTAGTTTATGAGACGTTATTGATTAGGATGTGCAGGTCTGTTAGGACACAGCTTACACGAGTCTGAGCCAGTGTTGAGGCTTGTGAATGTAGTCCTCAGCTGTGTTTGCACAGCAGGTGAAAATGGCCCAGATCTGATCCTTATCTTCATGTGACAGTGTGGCAGCATAAACACATTGGTTCTGACAATTTGGTCCATTTTAGTAACTGGTACTGAAATCTGGTACATGCAACAATGAGTCTAAATAGCCAATGTGAAAGGAAGCCATGTGACTGATAAGCTAAAGCTGAAGCCAGAGAAACTCAGAACGCTAACCAAAAACATGGCTACTGGAAATTTAAGATCCTGGTTCTGTGATGCTGGTGAAGATGAAACTGAAACCTCCGGGTTCAGAACCTGCATCCGTCAGCAATCCGGACTGTTTAACTCTGAATGAGCTGCGACTTGAAGCATTGTTCTTTTGCTCAGATGTGTCAGTTTATGCTTTGACTAATGTTGCATGTACAGGGGTTGGACAATGAAACTGAAACACCTTTCATTTTAGTGTGGGAGGTCTCATGGCTAAATTGGACCAGCCTGGTGGCCAATCTTCATTAATTGCACATTGCACCAGTAAGAGCAGAGTGTGAAGGTTCAGTTAGCAGGTAAGAGCACAGTTCTGCTCAAAATACTGCAATGCACACAGCATTATGGGTGACATACCAGAGTTCAAAAGAGGACAAACTGTTGGTGCACGTTTTGCTGGCGCATCTGTGACCAAGACAGCAAGTCTTTGTGATGTATCAAGAGCCACGGTATCCAGGGTAATGTCAGCGTATCACCAAGAAGGACGAACCACATCCAGCAGGATTAACTGTGGACGCAAGAGGAAGCTGTCTGAAAGGGATGTTCGGGTGCTAACCCAGATTGTATCCAAAAAACATAAAACCATGGCTGCCCAAATGACGCTGTATTGGCCGCAAAAGGAGGCCCTGCACCATACTAATAAATGATTGTGGTCTAAAACCAGGTATTTCAGTTTCATTGTCCAACCCCTGTAGGTCACAAGTTATAATAAGTAAACAAAAAAGTACATTTAAAATTAAAATAGGCCATTGGCCAGTTTGCTGGGAAAAAATCGAACTGGATTCAGAATTGGATTAAAGGAGAGAGACACTTCTCTCCGTCGTACTGTATATGGATTTCTTTTTTGACTCTCTGTGTCTTTTAGTACATCGTGTTGGTCCATCTTTCTGACACAGTCTGTAGGAGTCAAAGGAATGATGGTGGTGTACTAGAGGAGTGTAAAATCAGACCCATCCAGGCTCCTGCTCTGCATTATTGTGGCATTCTGCAAGTGCCGAGTTGCCATCATGGCCCACAGGAATGCCAGGAATTACGTGGTAGGCATGGGGTCTGAGCCATCTCCACCTCATCTGGCCAGTTTATGGAGATAAGAAATGGCACAACAGGGAAAAGAAGCGAAAACACATGTGAGGTGCAGTTAAAAGAAGTCATTCTCAAATGTTGCTCTTTTAATTTTGCTCTAAGGCTTTTTGGTTACACAGTTAGTGGTGGTTTCTCTTTCTGCTAAAAGAAACTGTCTTCACTTTCATTTTTTAAAACATGTCTCCTCTCCCTCCCTCCACTCCTCGCTCCCCTTCTCCCTCCCTCCTCCCTCCCTTTTCCTAAGTGAGCTTGAACTTCTGAAGCACTCAGAGTTTGGTTGAGCATTTCGCAGAGCAGAACACCAGTAAGCCAGGCGTTAGGACTGCTCTGTTGACACGTCTAGGAGTGTGACAGTACCCGTTATTAGGTCAGATGTGATTAGCCATTTCCTTTTTTTCTTCTAGTCACATAAAATCAGCAAACACGATCCTGAGACCATGACAACTTCAAGGCCACTTAACATAACGTGGGTCAGCACGGCTCACTATTCTAATACGAACGTCTGCGTACGTCAGAATGGCCTGCTAATGTTTGTGCACTGAAAGGCTGAGAAACAGCATTACCTAACTTTGTTCTGAAAAGGCTGTAAAAGCAAAGAAGTATATCTTTATTATTTTTATAAAAACTCAAGGAGAAATCTGTATTCTCATTTATTTATCTATTTATTTATTTATTTGGTCTTGTGGAGTCAGACAGGCTGTGTTGTATTTAGTTTATAAACCATCATTGGTCATACCTATGAGTGTTGGCACTGTGTGCTTAGCTGGTCGAGGACTTTTATTTTGAAAGACTCTTAAGGGGCATAGTAAGCTTCATTAGCTTGACTGGCTGGAGGTGGAAACAGTAGAGCCTGAGTTAACCTGTGTGCTGCTGAGTTTCCCCCTTTGCTGCAGGTTTTGATGAAGCTTGAAAATTGCTCGTTAAGCTGAACCGGTAAGATACTCGCCTCCTGGGTGGGAGTGCAGGGTTCAGTCCCCGTGTAGAGAAGCACTCGGTGGGTTTCTAACCGTCTGTGCCAGCAACGTAATGGCGTCTCCGGTGTTGTGTGTATGAGGTGACTCAATCCGCTACCAGCGGCAACATGTTTAACGTAGGAGCTAGCCTCCCAAGTTAGATCAGTGGTTAGTAGCGGTACCGTATACTTAGTACCATACAGGCCGACGCATAGTGATCAGATATCGGTAATAAGTGCTCTCTGTGCACCCCTGATGGTGGTTGCCAGATAATGTGCTAAATGGCGCATCAGCTATACTTTTGTTAATTAATTTATATTAACTAATATTTATTTTTTTACTATTCTGTTTAAGAATTGATTCACACATGGCAACCTCCCCTGGCCGTCCCCTGATTATAGACCGACTTTTATTTGGGGTAAGTTATTTGGCAAGGTGAGAAACCCCGTTTAGTGAAACACCCCCTCTGTCGTGTCAGCACTCGGGCTTGACACAGTGTCCCAGAGAGAGATGCTGACTCTTTCACCCCCACGGTGCTCTAGACAAGCAGAACACGGAGACACGCCCTCACTTCAGCCTGTCGATTTTGGCATTGACTTGCACGCTTCCAACACTGCTCCACTGGCTGGGAATGTGCTGGCATGGGGAGCCGGAGAAAGCCCACATGCTCTGAAAGGCACCGTGCTGTCAGGGTTGCTACACCCGCCTGGCAGGCCTCCCTTTACTCCTGTTATGCGGCACATCCACCGCAGCCTTTCAGCCTTGTTTGCTTTAGACATCCATTCAGATTCCTGGGATTTTTTGTGGCGCTGTGGACACTGCCAAACCTTCCATGCCTGTTTCGTGTGATGAGTTAATTTAACTTTTAATTACTTTTAGAAAGTTTAGTTTATTAGATGACTCTGTTCATCCATTATAGTCTCTTGAGTAGCTTGTAATATGTGCTGGGTCACTGTTGTACTGTGGTGTCTGTAAATCTTTATTTATTTATTTATTTATTTATTTATTATTTGGTAATTAAGTAACTAATAGTAGTTGCTGTGTGCGTGTGATGCCTATAAATGCATAACAGGGGGAAGGACCTTGATTCCTTTGCCAGTAAGATACATTTTTACCAGACTAAACTAGCAGAGCAGCAACTGTCCCGCATTTCCAGGTTATGAATAAGCTCACACGTCGATTGAACAGTCAGCGTTTCTCCTCCTGTAGTCGGTTTGTCGCTCCAGTCACACCCACTAGATGCCTGCTGCTGTCATGCCCCTTGCCCTACTAACCTACACTACTCCCGCTTCAGCTATGATGACTTCAGTAGGTGTAGCCTGCATGGCCTGGATCAGAGCCCCGTCATGCTAAGCTAGTTGGCTCATGTTGCCCAAAGCTCTGTGTTGTGCTAGCATGTGGCCGCATGCAGGCCAGCGCTGGCTGCGGTTCCTGAGAATGAAATACTTCACATAGTTTTGGGTTAGCCTAGCATGCAGGAACCAAGCGCCACACCACCACGCCCACTTACAGCGGTTACAGAAGCGAACACCAAAGGCCTCATGTGTCACGATCAGGCTGCAGAGTTTTTGAGCATGGAGCAGACCGTTTTAAAACTCCTTCCAGTTTCCGGTCCTGGATTTTGGAGTTGCTGATGAGCCGCTGATTTAACTTTGTACTACCACACACGCTAGTGATTACACAATCCAGGACTAGAACTGGATTCAAGTTCCAGGTTTGAGGGCCTCAGACGCATTATCCGTTATGGGGGAATCTTGGCATGATGAGGAAATCTTGAAATTGAGTTTCTCATAGTGGAATTGAATTTGGCATGGATGCTCTGATGGAGGTGTTGTATAAGATGGTTCAACTGAATAAATACATAACATTAAAATATACACCACTTTCATAAATGGCCTCTGCTCTGAATTTTTGTTTTTATGATGTCACAAATACTACATAAGCTCACGGGACAACAAATTAATCTCCTTGTGTGTTTAAGGTGGTAGTAACTTTAGGGTCCTGCAGATGGCACTGCATGAGGATGGTGGAGCTATAAATACCTGTGGGGTGTGAGTGACGGGATCCATAGGTTGAGAAGAGGTGGTACGGTGCAGGAAATGTCTCGTTCCATGTGTGGTAAATGGCTCCAGAGCAGATGTTAATGATTGGCTAAAAGGAGTGACTGCATGTGGGCGTGGCCAAAGACCATAGTGTGAAGGAAGTAGCTGAATCTGCAGGTGTATGGAAGCGTATGGTCATACGGGTCTACCAGCAGTGGCTACAACCCCAGTCTACAGGGAATTCTCCTCGGAATTGTGTCAGGGAATCCAGTCACAGCTGTAATTTATGCTCATAGTATTACAGACTATTCACAAGTGACTAAATCTGACTGTCCAGCTAACCACCAATTAGCCCCACCAGTTATATAGAATGTTCCAGTCCTGATGCTTTTTGAATAATTGTATAAAAATTACGGCTGTTTTTGAGCTTATAAGGGGAAGAAAGACCCTTTTAAAGGAACAATATGTAATATTTATGGTATAAAATGTATAATAAAAGTGAACTGAAGTTATCAACACAACATGAATAAGGAAGTTTTGCTTCCTGTGTATCATGTTGCAGAGGTATCTATTTAAGTTAGCATACTAACCAGCTAGCCCCAGCCTGTCCTGTCCTGTAATACCAGTTTGTACATCAAGAGCTGATGTTGAGTCACTGTATTGAGTCCATTAAGTCCAATGTGAGAGGATGAAGAAGTGGTGTTGCTGCCCCAACAACGTATTCTAGTTTCTTGTCCATTGTGGTGAAGGTGCTGGTAGCAGGTAGACCATAGCAAATGATGGAAGTGTAAATGAAATGCTGGCCAAAACTATAGCCAAAAAAAGCAATTTCTTTGCAAAAAAGCAAAGACAGAATACTTTGTCAAACAATGACACAAAACACGCATACACTTGCGCACTTATACTTATCCTCTGTAAGGAAACACAGAGGCGACAGAGTTTTTATTTTATATATATATATATATATATATATATATATATATATATATATATATATATATATTACTAATTTGTTGGTGTGTCTGCTGGGATGTTAAAATGTTCAGTGTTCAGTAAATATGTTTAATCTACAGTTTAGTCATTATTTTTTTTCTTTGAAAACCAGGAGAAAAATACAGTTACTTTATGCAGTGGTGAAAAATGTGTTTTCATTTTCATTTCAGTGCGTCCCCTGCATTTTCGGTTGGTATGTTGCCCTCTGTTGTTTAGAATATGAAATCGACCAGTTGCCTCATCTTGCTAATCGCTCCTTTAACCTAACCATCAGCAGTAAGCAGAAATGCTTGTTCTCCAAAGCGTCTTCAGTTCTACACTGGAGCTACGCAACTAGCATAGCTAGTTCATAGTCCACTGGTTAGCACCTACATGCTGAAATCTATATCATATCTAATAAATATGTTTATTAGTAAATATGCTTTATTCCTGCGTCTGAGCTCCACCGCTCCTGGCTCAGCTGTGGATACTGATAATGTAGCCCTTGTTTACAGCGTATTGAAAGCCACACGCTATTTTAAGCCATATTTGTGGTGCAAGGGGGTTGAGAGTTGTTATTATACGCCAGACCTCAGGAACCAAGTTTTGTTTGGCTCCCCCCGTCCACCCCTCCTGGATGTACTATATATAGATGCTCATCCCTGCTTTTAGCTCATTTACATTTGGTGTAAGCCTGTGTTTCATCATCTCATGCTGTTGTAGTGCATTCTTAATCTGCCATGTTCATGCCGGCTAGTTTAATGAAAGGAGGGGTCCTCTGTGTTTTCAGTTTCTCTATAATTAAAGCTTTTAGATGCAGACAAAGTCGTTCAGAGTGGTAAGACGTGAAATACTGTGGTCTAGGGGAACTGGCCAGTCGGAGTTGTTTACGGTGTTGGTGATGGGACCACCCCTAAGACGTCTGCTTCTCAGAGCTACCGAACAAAAGGCTGTTACATGAAGTAGTTACGTTTATGGCCTAATGGCATGGTTTTGGACATGTTGGTCTAAAATGGATTTATGTTAATACATTAAAGGTTACATTACACATAAGAACTCCCGGTTTGACAAAATAATGAAGGCTGTAGGAAAATGTGAAACCTAAAGACAGTAATGATTTGCCAATAGTTTGTGAGTTTTGGGGCCTTTCACGTTCTCGTGTGAGGGCGTGTACAAGGTCCAGGAAAGCTAGCTAGTTTTGAGAGCACTCATTTGAAAGAAATCCGTATGGAAACCTAACTGCTGACCTGACTCCCCAGAGACACCAACAGTATCCTCTACTTTCTGCCGCAGTTCGTTTTTCTTCAAATGTATATGTACAAAGACGCATCATATAAACTGGGCAAAGAAGAAACAGCGGATATGAGCTTGTCTTCCATGTTCGCCACCACGCTGCTGAGAACTAAAACCTAATGCTGGTAGGAAAGACAAGTTCAGAGAGCAGTTGCTGGGGACCTTTGAGCCCTACGTCTACAATTGGCTCCTTTAAGGCAGCTATAAGCAATAGGCAAAAAAGCTTGTTCTCCAAAGCTGCTTTAGCTTTACACGGGAGCTGCAAAGCTGCTTTAGCTTTACACGGGAGCTGCAAAGCTGCTTTAGCTTTACACGGGAGCTGCAAAGCTGCTTTAGCTTTACACGGGAGCTGCAAAGCTTCTTTAGCTTTACACTGGAGCCGCAAAGCTACTTTAGCTTTACACTGGAGCCGCAAAGCTACTTTAGCTTTACACTGGAGCTGCAAAGCTGCTTTAGCTTTACACTGGAGCTGCAAAGCTGCTTTAGCTTTACACGGGAGCTGCAAAGCTTCTTTAGCTTTACACGGGAGCTGCAAAGCTGCTTTAGCTTTACACTGGAGCCGCAAAGCTTCTTTAGCTTTACACTGGAGCCGCAAAGCTTCTTTAGCTTTACACGGGAGCCGCAAAGCTTCTTTAGCCTTACACTGGAGCTACAAAGCTGCTTTGGTTTTACGCTGGAGCTGCAAAGCTGGGTCGGTTTTTACGCTGGAGCTACAAAGCTGCTTTGGTTTTACACTGGAACCGCAAAGCTGCTTTAGCTTTACACAGGAGCTGCAAAGCTGCTTTGGTTTTACACTGGAGCTGCAAAGCTGCTTTGGTTTTACACTGGAGCTGCAAAGCTGCTTTGGTTTTACACGGGAGCTGCAAAGCTGCTTTGGTTTTACACGGGAGCTGCAAAGCTGCTTTGGTTTTACACTGGAGCTGCAAAGCTGCTTTGGTTTTACGCTGGAGCTGCAAAGCTGCTTTGGTTTTACGCTGGAGCTGCAAAGCTGCTTTGGTTTTACACTGGAACTATGAAACTAGCATAACTAGTCATAGTCCACCAGTTAGCATCTGCAAGCTGAAGTCATCACATGGTGTTCAAATGTTTCACCTCTAATACTATAATAGAATAAATTAATAAACATATTTATTAGTAAATATGCTTTATTCCTGTCTCTGAGATTCACCTCGGTTGGCCTCTCTTGGCTCACCTCAACTTATCGCTTGTCACTCTTACACTTTGTCGCTTGTCACTAAAGTGTTCTCCCACAGGAAATGACTGCTTGCTTGTCACCCTGGTTCATGCTGGTGTGAACGCAGGGTTAAGCTGCCTAGCAGTCTCCACTGTCAAAAATTGTGCATCATGGCGCACCAAACTTTCAAAGACGGACAGATCTGGACTTCAAGCAGGCCAGTCCAGCATCTCCTCTGTCCTAATATAAATGTTGTTGTAACGAGTGCAGACTGATGGCTCGAGATTATCTGAGTAAGGTCTTGTCAAGATTTCGTATCATGCTCCAAGATGCATATGCACCCCTCAGTATTACCGGTATCTTCTCAGATGTGCAAGAAACCCAGGTCTATAGCAATGCAAGTGCAATGCAAGTTTCTGTCAGATGATATACAGATGAGCTTCAGCCCACAGGCAAAGCTCTAGTATGTTGTTGAGAGATGACTCCCACTTAGGCTGTGTTTACTACCAGGTGTTTTCTGAGCTCATGTGATTTTATTTATTGCAGTAGCATGTCCGTGTTTAATGCAGTGCTGTCTGAGGGTTCGGAGTTGAGGGGTGATGTTTGTTATAAAGGACATCATATAAAGGTATTGAGACTCTCCTGTTAGTGGGGCCGACCTCAGTAACAAGGTGCTCCATCCGATGACGGTCATTTGATTTTCTTTAATTGTCCAGCGTCTGTGATGATCACTGGTAGAAGGTGGGAAATACTACATGTCCCATCTGTAAATTACGATCAAACGGCTGACAAGGTCGTATTTACAACTAGTGAACTTGGGATTCTAGATGATAAGAGTTTACGAGATGCGTAACCTGACCTTTAACCTGTTCCATCGTTGTCAAGTTGCCGTGAAACTGGACAAAAGCATAAGGTACTGGTCCAAAGTTTACGGCTACCCACAGAAGGCTCTCCTTATGTTTACAGACAGACAAAGAGACAGAGAGAGACCGACCGACCGCAGGGAAATTCATGGCATCCACTAGCACATATACAAAGTACACAGAAGTAACAAGAGAAGCACAAGATAGTGATACAGATAGAGACAAAGATACAATAGAAAGTATAAAAATAGAGTCCTTTAGCGTCTCTGTGTATGGTCCTTTAGCGTCTGTGTGTAAAGTCCTTTAGCGTCTGTGTGTAAGGTCCTTTAGCGTCTGTGTGTAAGGTCCTTTAGCGTCTGTGTGTAAAGTCCTTTAGTGTCTGTGTGTAAAGTCCTTTAGCGTCTGTGTGTAAAGTCCTTTAGCGTCTGTGTGTAAAGTCCTTTAGCGTCTGTGTGTAAAGTCCTTTAGCGTCTGTGTGTAAAGTCCTTTAGCGTCTGTGTGTAAAGTCCTTTAGCGTCTGTGTGTAAAGTCCTTTAGCGTCTGTGTGTAAGGTCCTTTAGCGTCTGTGTGTGAAGTCCTTTAGCGCCTGTGTGTAAAGTCCTTTAGCGCCTGTGTGTAAAGTCCTTTAGCGCCTGTGTGTAAAGTCCTTTAGCGCCTGTGTGTAAAGTCCTTTAGCGCCTGTGTGTAAAGTCCTTTAGCGCCTGTGTGTAAAGTCCTTTAGCGCCTGTGTGTAAAGTCCTTTAGCGCCTGTGTGTAAAGTCCTTTAGCGTCCGTGTGTAAAGTCCTTTGGCGTCCGCGTGTAAAGTCCTTTGGCGTCCGCGGGTAAAGTCCTTTGGCGTCCGCGGGTAAAGTCCTTTGGCGTCCGCGGGTAAAGTCCTTTGGCGTCCGCGGGTAAAGTCCTTTGCCGTCCGCGGGTAAAGTCCTTTGCCGTCCGCGGGTAAAGTCCTTTAGCGTCCGTGTAATGGAGGTAGTGATATACCATTTGCTGTGCAAATTGAGAAGATGACTGATATCAGCCATATAGACAGTGCAATTGAGAAGATGGCTGTTGTCAGCTATACAGACAGTGCAGGTACGCAGTAATATAAATAATTTAGCAGTGCAGGATATGTAAACAGCAGTAGAGAATGTTAGAATAATACAATATAATTAGATATAGGGCATTTAGGAGGGAGTGTGTGCAGAGATTTATATGTACAGCTTAATGCTGTACTTTAGAATAAAGTGAAGACATCAAACTATAAAATGGCACTCGTGGCATTACACAGTCCACCTTAAAAAAAACCCAGGATGGAGCTGTACAGGAGGATAAAACCGCTTTCTTAACCTGCAGTGGAGGCTGATGGAGCAAGGTTTATTTCTCAGCAGTTTTGGAGCAGTTCTATTGGTCTGTCCATCATGAATATTCACTAAACTGAAAGGGGAACTACAGCTGCACTTAAACTGTGCACAAAACAGAGAGAGACGTTTTTTAGCACAACTAAATATACATTAGAGGTGGAGATGTGGCAGTGGGAGCTGTTAAGTGGAAGCCTGTAGAGTCTTTTAGGATAACAGAAAGCATCCATTTAGTCGGGTGTGTCTAAACTCCTGGCTGGTACTGTAACCGATGCACTGATGTGAGATCTCAGTGTGTTCTCTGGACCTCCATGCTTTCTTTTTCCATGTGGTGGGTGCATCTACGAGCGAGCACCCAAACGGAGTGTCTTATTTGTTAGCTAACCAGCTACATGTGACGGGACACTGGATTAAACGGTGCTGGTAACGTGATGTCCGAGCCGTGTCGGCTGCCTGATGTTGTGCCTCTTGGGCTGAGGTGATGTACCTCTTGGGCTACTGCTGCTGGTGACTGACAGGCGCTGCACTCTGACTAGCTTGAGCCCTTTTTGGCTTTGTTAGCATCTTCAGGGTGTACATATCGAGCGGGGTGTTTGGGTCTTAGTAAGTTTGTGGTCCTGAATGTTTGAACTTCCACTCTGATGACACTGTGTGCGTGTCTGTGGTCATGTCTGTCTTGCCGTTATCTTTTGTGATGGAAATTCACATATTACATATTATAAGTGTGTGTCTGTGTGTGTGTGTGTCTGTGTGTGTGTGTGTGCGTGTGTGTGTGTGCGTGTGTGTGTGTGTGCATGCGTGTGTGCGTGCGAGCGTGTGTTAGCGGTATCTGCTTGTCATCAGCCTGTAGCTGCTATTTTCATGGTGATTATGCTGAGCCCCTTACGATGTAAACACACTCTAGAGCCTGCCCCTGCAGTATGGCTGTATGAGTGTGTTGAGAGGTGGGGAGGAAGGGGGGGTCGTCCAAGAGTCCATGTTTACATGAAATGGGTTCCACACTGTCACAATGAAACCAGCAACTACAGGCTGATGATGAAAGCATTTAAGGTTTGGCTATGATGCTCCTTTAGAGAGCAGCAGTACTACACAAGAGCACTCAGTGCTGGTGTTTCATGTGCATCACTGCATGGATTCCTGCCTTGTCACTATTCACCTATGGCAGAAGCCGGAATCACTGGGCTGGAATCCTGTTAATTATGTAAGCTTGCTTCGTCCTGCTTCTTAAACGACACGTTGTGGCCTCAAAGGTGGAATAACAGCTGGCTTGATTGCTCTCGGTCAGATGATTCTGTTGGGGGGACTTCCCCAGCAACAGTTACCCAACGGCCAGCTAAGCGGGAATTCTTACTTAGAGTGACTGACGGACATGCTGGTAAGCACAGACGGCGGCTGACAGTAACACTGCCGCTGGAAACTGAGCAGAGAGTTGAGTTTGAGCTTTTCCGAGCATGTGACCTGTCTCACAGGCTGGTGTCCTCACGCTGAGATTAGCCGTGTCACTGTTTTGAGGAGTAATTGAGTAGATGGAGTTTGAATTAAAGGGACCGAATCCTACATTCACTGTGTGCTTTATTATTTAGAAGTGTGCTTGTATTAGTCAGAATTCAGGTCTGTGTAATTTAACCACTCGTCTCTAGCCTCTGTGTCTCAGAATTAAACAAGCTGCTTCTGTTGAGCTGTCTTTGATTGAAACACAGAGCTGAGCTATTTTCAAACCGGCTGCTGCACACGCTGAGCTGCAACACTTTTTATGACGGGGCTAAACTGCTGCAGGCTGGAGGAGCCTGTGTGTAATTGTGTGTTAATGTGTTTGTTTTTGTGACCTCACAGATACCATGTAGTTTCTAATTTTTTTTTCTTTTTAGAGTTGGAGATGTGTGTGTATGTATGTATGTATGTATGTATGGTTTTTTTTTTATTTTTATTTTTTTATATAAATGAACTGAACACACTTGTGCACAACTGTTTATTCGCTGAATTGACATTAAAGAAGGGCAGAAACATAACATGTGGCCTGTGCAAAAAAAGTTTTTTATTATACATTTATTAAAATTAAAGAAAAAGATTTTTAGAAAATTCTTAAAAAAAAAAAAAAAAAACAAAGCACATTCTTCTCCTTCTTCTTCTTCTTCTTCTTCTTCTTATCCTTCTTATTCTTCTTCTTCTTCTTATCCTTCTTCTTCTTCTTCTTCTTCTTATCCTTCTTCTTCTTCTTCTTCTTCTTATCCTTCTTCTTCTTCTTCTTCTTCTTATCCTTCTTCTTCTTCTTCTTCTTCTTCTTATCCTTCTTCTTCTTCTTATCCCTTTACTTTTTCTTCTTATCCCTTTACTACTTCTTCTTATCCCTTTACTACTTCTTCTTCTTCTTCTTCTTCTTCTTCTTATCCCTTTACTACTTCTTCTTATCCCTTTACTTCTTCTTCTTCTTCTTCTTCTTCTTCTTATCCTCCTCCTTCCTCTCATCCCTTACTTTTTCTTCTTCTTCTTCCTCTCATCCCTTACTTTTTCTTCTTCTTCTTCCTCTCATCCCTTACTTTTTCTTCTTCTTCTTCCTCCTATCCCTTTACTTTTTCTTCTTCTTCTTCTTGTTCTTTTTGTTCTTCTTCTCCACCTCCTCCTTCTTCTCATCCCTTTACTTTTTCTTCTTCTTCTTCTCATCCCTTTACTTTTTCTTCTTCTCCTCCTCCTCCTCCTCCTCCTCCTCCTCCTCCTTCTTCTTCTCATCCCTCTTCTTCTTCTTATCACTTACTACTTCTTCTTCTTCTTCTTCTTCTTCTTCTTCTTCTTCTCCTCCTTCTCCTCATCCCTTTACTTTTTCTTCTTCTTCTCCTCCTCCTCCTTCTCCTTCTTCTCATCCCTTTACTTTTTCTTCTTCTTCTTCTCCTCCTCCTCCACCTCCCTCTTCTTCTTCTTCTCCTCCTCCTCCTCCTCCTCCTCCTCCTTCTCCTTCTACTTTCTTCTGTCTCCTTTCTTCATCATCTTTTTCTATGCGTCACCACAGGTTCTATTTTATCTCCTACAACTTAATAAATTGTGGAGAAGTGAAATGCTTCATTGGGATACGTATTGTGAAGTTCCTTGATGTATGAGGGACAGATTTTTGCCTCTGGTGTAAACTCTTAAACGGACCTGAAGCTTTCCACCCTGGTAGCGGATTTTATAGTTGGCTGGTTTATCTCCTGCAGTCTCCTGCAGGTACTGTCCAGCAGGGTCTGGGGAGTCAGTTAAAAGCTGTATTTTAATGAGAGGACTACAGTGATGCGTTCTACAGCAGCCACATGCACCTCTGCCACAAAAAAAGTAAAATCCCTATTAAAATAGTCTGCCTGGACGACCGGATGTGATGCAGACTGTGTAAACAGGAATCTCAGCATCTCCTCCAGTAAACAAATCCAACCTTCCAAAGCACCTTCCAGTGCAGAACGAGGAGAAACGAAATACTAACAGCCACTAACTTCAGAACTGTAGGCCCGTTATTCCGTGCCCTGAAAGAGTCAGTCAGCATTACCCCAGCCGCTTTTTCTGTGAAGGCTGTGTAAATAAAGGGATGGAGTATTGTTGCAGCTGTGTATGTGTGTTTTGTAATCGGCTGTTTAGCCTAAAGGTTAAGTTGCACATCTCCAGCAGTCAATCCCAGCCCTCGCTAGGCTTCTCGTGATTTGTGCCAGCAGTGATATGAGGTGTTGTGGGGTTTTTATTAATTTTATTTATTTATTTTTTATATTGCACTAACAATAAAACATCAGCTGGGCTTCAGCCGGATCTACTGTGAATTTGTCCAGTGAGTTAAATTAGGAAAATACACTGTTAGGGGAAAAATGGTATGTGCATTCATCAGGCCCTGGCGGTAAACGTTCTGCATGCATCAGCATGCAAAGTGCCAGCTAATCACTGCTGATTCATTGCTCCGTTTTATCAGGGCTTGATTCGGGTAATTCTTGCAGCCTCGCTGTGCACGTAGAGTTCGGTCGGAACTTTAAGAGCATGTGACGTACCTGACGGGCAGCTGATGCTGAAATGCCTTCTCGTGTGCCTGCACCCCTGCCTGCAGTCGACTGTGGTTTTTAAATCGGGCTGGTTTTGTGTCTTGTTAAATAGAGAGGTAGGTTAATGTCTATCCCTCACATCTGCTCACCCCCACTGCCTCGCATGCACACCGACTCGTATTCACTCCCCCTGGCAGTATGAATAGAAGTGGGCTGATGATGGCGATAGGTGACCTTCTCTGAAAAGCGCGGACACCGACTCGTTTGTTGAGTGTGTTCCAGCACCGCGGTAGTGGCCTTGTAGTCGCGCTGTGGCAGGCAGCGTTGGGTGCTGATGACGGCGTTATTGCTCCAGATGAAGTTGTGTAATTTCCATTAGGTCTCCTTTCCACCAAATTAGAGAAATAACGGACACTGCAGTTGTTTGGTCCCGTCTGCGGTGTACTGTATATTGCGATGTAGAGAAAATATTATTCATTGTAAAATGATTGGGGAAAATACATATTTAGATTAGATTAGATTCAACTTTTATTGTCATTTTGCAGAGTACAGGTACAGAGCCAATGAAATGCAGTTAGCATCCAACCATAAGTGCAAGTATAGTATTATTTACATAAAGAGCCAAAATAATAAATATATACATATATAAGCATATCTCTATATACACACACACATATATATATGAATATATGAATGTATAGAGCAGCATTTACAATGGATGTTTCAACTGTAAGAGTAGTGCAAGTAGACAGTATGTAGACAATGAAAATAGCATCTGAGGTAGAGAATAGCATCTGAGGTAGGGAATAGCATCTGAGGTAGGTATATGTTGATGGTGATGGTGAAGCTGAGCAGTGATGCACACTGATGCTGAAACCATATAGAGTGGATCACTAGTTTAAATCCCCCCTCTAGCCCAAACGTATTGGATCAGTCGTGACGTTTGATGCTGTAGAGCTAATGTGGCTAACAAGTGATGAATGCAAGTGTGTACACCTATCTGGCACGTCTATACAATCACACACTTGCCTTGGATAGACTTTCTTATATGATAGATGTTGTGATGATGATTATGATTATGAATTTAAGCCACGCTTTTTTCCCTTTCTCCTTCTTTTTATTTTTTTGGGTCTATGAAGCCTGTACTCTAGTAATGATGCTGTTAAATTAAACCCATTCTTCAGTCAGTCAATAAAAGAGTAGAATAGGGCTGACTGCTAGATGCTACAAATGGTCTGAAAGGGTTAATTCTTCAGGCTCTGTGAGATGATGTTGGCTGATCACCAAGCACATTAAGTACTCCACTAGTCTGTTATACCATATCCAGGAAGATCTGAGAGGGAGCATCATGGTAGAACGTGTGTCTCGGCTTTAGTTGTTTATGTCCAGGGTAGCATATGCTAATTTTACATGGCAAACCCCCTTGACAGGCTAGCATTAGCATTATGCTTGCAGAAGAAAATAAAGATGATGGAAAAATACCAAACTGTTTCTGGATTAAGCATTATTATTATTGTTATTGTTGTTGTAGTAGTAATAATAATAATAATAATAATAATAATAATAATAAACATTATTATTATTATTATTATTTGCAGTGGTCTGGCATGTTTTATGATTTATGACTGTGCTTTACAGACATAAAGTGTTCAGTGTTTGCAAGTCGGTCACAGCTGACGTGTCCACAACAGGGTTTAAACATCACCATGTGGACGACTGCTAGTCCAGTGCCCTGATTTTGGTGTGAGGTAGCACCCTGACCTTATCAAGGAGAAACTTTTTATTTTAGAAAGCAGGTTTAATTGCTTGCTTGTTTGTTTTACGCCATTTAAACCCTCTGAAAACTCTCTCTCTCTCTTCCTCAAGCTCTCATGCTCCTTCCGTCTTTCATTCTGCACCATCTGAAGCCAAGCCAAGGTGAGCAGAGAAAGAGTGATCTGGTGAAAAAAGAGACGGAGGATAAGGAGACACTGGGAGCTTGCTTAGTCATGGTGTGACAGGAGGCCTTGGCCAGACGAGAGAGAGAGAGAGAGAGAGAGAAGGAGAGAAGGGGGGAGGTGGTGAGACGCTGCACACAAAGCTTTATTTTGCATGACGAAGGCTGAACTGAGCGCAGCAGGGTGGAGACAAGTTCATCGCTTGCAGCACAGGTCCCCGAAGCAAGCAGGAGTGCTTCGTGAAGCTGCACTTCCGACCCTGAGAACACAGAACACGGTTAAAGATGTGAAACTGAAATTTCATCACGTCGTACACATGAGCTCTGGTGTCATCTGACTCGCTACGCGTTATTACATCATACCAACTTCTGCATGGTCTCTGAGTACTCTCGCAATCAGGACTCCTGCGCATGCTCACCGTCTGCAACACACAGACCGTCCCCCTGTAGCCATTAGGCATTGGTCCATGTTTAATCAGACGTCTTAGATTAATAGTACTGATCTACAACCCTCTTTTAATGGAGCACTAAATAAAATCCCATGTCCAGACGAGACCTGGTCCTAGGTCAGTGCTCTCGCTCTGAGATGTTTGATAAATGACAGTGATGCGGGAGGGGGGCTGGGTACGGTTGCAAGCGAGCAAGAGCCGCTTTCCAAAAAAGGAGAAAAGTTTGCGGAGTGCTTGGGAAAAAGGTGCCACAAATATCAGCTGAAAGGCTCCAGTTACAGACGGAGGTTCTCTCGGGTTCGCAGCACCTTTCTCCAGCCACAGAGAGGCCTGCTTAAATGAGAGAAAACAAATATGATTGTGGTTCTTGGCTGAGGCTGGGCCTACCGCGCTCCTCGTTTTGTTTGCCTATTGCGACAAATTCAGACTTTCCAGGTTGGGAGCGCGAATATGAGTGACTGATGGTGCAGAGGACCTGGCAGTGTCAGCGGAGCAACAAGTCCAGCTTTAGCCTAATCTCTAAAATGAACGAAGGCCCTCTATCAAACATTTTGGATTCATTTTTTATTATTATTATATTTGGATTCATTTTTGGATAGCTGTAGTGCAAGAGGGTTAAACAGCGGAGCGCAGAGACAGGCGAGCTGCATGTATAGGCTTATAATAGCCGTGGTGTTTTGGTAGTGTATGGATCCAGGTGTCGATGAGATGTCAGTGTTTCCCAACCTTCTAGTTAATCCTCAGTTTGTGGAGACTGATCAGTCTTTTTCACAGGACTGTAAAATTCCCGGTTTTGCTCATATGTCTGGGCAAGTATGATACTAAACCGTGCCCCTCCAAATTTCCGGTACCTGAACATCAGTGTGACGTGGTGTTAACGAGGTGACGGAGATGGCAGATGTAGCGTGTAGCTTTACTGCTAACTAGGCTTCCCTCTCTAATCAGCTTCTTGTTTCACATTGTCCATTCTGTCAGTTCCATTGACCATATAGGAGCACTTTGTAGACCATATGTTGCTCTGTGTAAATTGTTAGCCCCCTATAACCTGATTTTCAGTAGTCAGGACCCCCACAGGACCACTGCAGAGCAGGTAGAATGTGGATGGTAGGTCGTTCTCAGCCCTGCAGTGACACTGATGCAGTGGTGATGTATGTTGGAGTATGCTGCGCTGGTGCGAGTGGATCAGAGGTGGATTGTCCCTGCTGTATTGCTCAGCTCTGCTCTGGCCAATACAACAGATACACACATTGACACTGGGGCAGACACTAGTACGGTCTCCCCAATGAAGGATGGCTTGATGAAAGAGTGTAGGAGAGGAAAATCGCTGTGCTGGTGTTGAGCATGGTAACGAGGGGTGTGTAATGTTAATTCTCTCTGTATGTGGATGTGCCCGCAGGTGCTAAACCAGGTACACCCTAAGCTGTCGTCTCAGGAGGAGGCTCTGCAGTACATCGAGGAGCTGATTCTGCTGCTACTGAGCATGCTCTGCCAGGCCCAGCCCCGCACCGTGCAGGATGTGGCGGTAAGTACCAACTCCTCCGATCGCCGCCTTGTTGAGCGACACACACGTGCACACAGTCTGTGACAATCAAATTCTGTTTCCATAACATTGTCATAGCAATGTTCATAGCCTCTCTGGCAGACATAACGCCACCTCCGATATCATGCCAACTGCGTGCGTGCATCCAAGCGTTCATCACGTTTTTAATACTAGTGAAATGGGGATGGGGAGTCTAAGTAGCATGTGTTGTAAATAAATAAAATGTTTGTCATTTTGTCGTTATTTAAATTTAATATGATTTTATTCCGTTTCTAATGCTGAATTAGTCAGCGTTTTTATTCCCCACCTAGAGAAAACAGTGTCTGATTTAAAGGGGAGTTCCACACAGTTGTTTATCTTTCTGCGTAAGTCAGTGGTTGAGATTTCAACATCACCGTTCAGTGTGGTTTGATCCAAAATGGTTCATTGCAGATGAACTTGGTGGCGGTGAAGGGAACCGGGGGTCACAGTGTCAGCAGCGTAAATATTTTTATTTGGAAGGAAATTTTGGCTACCCAACAACACCAGTAAACCTACACGTGTGTTCTGGACTTCTATGTAATGGTGTAATGGTAACATGGTGGTAACTCTATGTGTGTTTTGTCCCACAGGCCAGCGCGTGAACCTTTCTGCTTTGAATTGAACTGATTTAAATATGTTTGCTCCATAATCCCGTCGCTAGCCTACCCAGATAAAATTAGTATATTTTAACGTACTCTGAGTGTACTTTTATATCAGTACGTTTCAGGCAGATCATTGTTTTCTATGCTAAGTGCTATATGTATTGTCCAAAGTGCATTTTATCTCAGTCCTACTTCAGTGTACTTAACATAAGTAGGCTAATGTGCGCTCACATGTAAAATCTATATTTGAAAGTGCATAGTAATGTACTAGAAATGTGCTGTAGTATGTACTCGATATGTACTTCTGTAAGAATATTGAAGTGAGTCTTGAAGGTGCCTCAGTGGTGTCATCAGTTAAGTACAGTTAGTTCTCTTTGACTGTATTTTTTTTTTTTAATAGCAATAATATATATATATATGTGTATATATACATATACAGTGAACCATTTTGGATCAAACCACTCTGAATGGCCATGTTGAAATCTCAACCACTGACTGACGCAGAAAGATAAACAACTGTGTGGAACTCGCCTTTCAAATCAGACACTGTTTTCTCGAGGTGGGGAACAAAAACACTGACTAATTCAGCATTAGAAACTGAATAATATATATAATAATATAAATAATGATTAAATGACACTATATATACTAAGTCTATCTAAATTAAGAATACCTCAGTGTGCTTGTTTTCTCCTGGGTCATCACAATACTGAGCTATTCTGAATTGGCTGTTTTTTTTAGAATGGAGAAACCATCTCACCCATTTAATCATTCTGGAAAAAATTGGAATATGTGGAATTCCTCTAAAAAAAAAAAAATGGAACACTTAAGAGGGCTTCTGTAACACAGGTGTCTGACACAGCCTCCTCTTCTCTTCGCCTTTTCCCCGAATATGAAGATCGTATTGGATAGTGATTGAATTAGGAGTTAATGGCTAGACTGCTTGTTTCCCCTTCTGGCCTGCTTACATTATCACTACGTTTAAAACTCTACGAAACTACGTTTCGTAAGTTGATTGACTTTAATCACCTATAGCCTAGAGCACAGCTCTGTCAGTGACTAATGGGCCAGGTACTCGCTCGTCCCCTCCGATTTCCACAGCAAATGGAAATAGCTGTAAGCAGCCGCCTACTCAGGAGAAATATGATAATTGACTAGGAGTCTCAGCGGAGAGCCTGAATGTCGTGACTTGTTAAGAAGTGATTGGACTAACGTAACGTTCTACCGGTCTGCTAAAGCTTTTTTTAAATGATCAGCTGAAGGTTCCCATGAATTTCATGTGATCGCAGTTTTTCGTAAGGTGCCATACTTCCATGAACACACTACAGTGTTTACTGTCCTGACAGCTTGTGTCAGCTCACAGCGCTGGTATGCTTATGTGACTGTTTCTCACTAACCCATTTTCAACTCTTTTTGCTTTTGTATGTTTTCTTATCCATCCTTCGCACACAGACGGCTCGTGTGAGATTGAAAGGTGCTTTATTTGTGGTGATGTCACATGGTAACACTGCCACAAACTTTTTTTTTTTTGTTTTGTTTTAAACTGTGTTTTGGTTTTAGAGCTCATTCAAACACCGTCCATACCCTGTGAGCAACTTGTATCCTGTATCTCCCCTCCCCTCCGCTTCTCTCTTCCCTTCTCTGCTCGGTCATCTCTCTCTCTCTCTCATAGTGGATTTTGTTCATTCGTAATTGTGCACATCAGTTGGAATGCGTATGAGTATGCCTCCTTGTGTAGACAGGTTGGTACAAACCAAACCGAGGACGCTTGTGTGAGTCCAGACAGTGAGTTTCGTTGGGTGTAGGTAAAAGTGGATCTGTGACTCTGTATTGAGAGTGCAGTTAAATAGCATGACTGTCCAGCCACTGTAATATTTCCAAAGAGACAGAAATGGATGCGTTTCTCTTTTCCCAGCTTCTCCTCTCCTCACTTTCTCTCTGTGGTCTTCCCAGGAGCGCGTACAGAAGAGTTTTCCTCACCCCATCGATAAGTGGGCCATCGCGGACGCCCAGGCGGCCATCGAGAAGAGGAAGAGGCGGAACCCTTTAGCTTTGCCTGTGGATAAGATTCACCCACTTCTCAAGGTGCTGCCTCCGTCATGACTGTCTGTTTATTATAGCTCCATGAGACATTAGATCTCCAGTCATCCAGTCAGCTGTGCTTTGCTAGGCTGCAGGTGTTTTCTACAGGTGAATGCACTGTGGCACGCTGCTTCTGTGGACCTTTGGTAACACGTTTGATGTCATGTTCATTGCCAAGTGAACCATACTGTACCTGAGTACCTGTGCTGAGTCGGGTTGCTCTTCCAAACATGCTGAGGCAGAACATGTGGGTGGAGCCAGTAATAATACAGGGCCCCTATTGGTCAAATGCAATTGTCTAAAAATCATCACAACAGTCAGATGTAGGCTTGTCAGAGTTTGTACATAATCGCCACCGTTACCGTCCAGTGTTGTTAGCTTTCACAATTTGTCGAAGCCAATGATGTGAATCAAATGTGTTCCTTTACCAAAATTGGGGCAAATACATATAAATAAACATCCCAGGTGAAAATTAAATACATTTTTAATATACCAGAACAGCATGTACATTTCAAGCACATTATTTATATGTAATAATTATAAGTAGATTTTACCCCAGGAGAGAGAGTGGGACTATAGTATACCTAATTTACGTAGACTCGGTGTACTTCCTCACACTCATGATTAATGTACTGGAAGTTACCATTTTCAATATACTTACTATGTATTTAGTATGCTAAATATATCAGCATCTATATATATATATATATATATATATATATATATATATATATATATATATATATATATATATAAAAGCTTTATTATTATTAACTATCTAATTATTTATTATATATGTTATATAAATAAATATATTTATTTATTTTATTTAGGTGAATTTTGGTGGTTTCTCAAAATAGAACAGTTAATTATATTTAGTTCCACTGACGTGTATTTGTTTCATTTCCTGCCAAAATAGCCACATAATACAAGTTTTTTGCAAATGACAGAATTCACTTGCATACGGAAGGGGTAGGTCAAAATAACTGGAGGGGGAAGCAACACTACCATAGCAGACCACCAAAACTGTCACTCTCACAAGCAGCACTTAAAGCGTTCGCCTTTGAGAAAGGAGAAAATCGAGCACCACTATCACATCAGATCTGAAAACGTCCCCTGGTGTTTGTCAATACCTCCACTGTGAGAAGACACCTCACTGCTACGGGTCTGAAAGGATGTGTAGGCATCAAGAAGCTCCTTACTTGGAAAAGGAGACAGACACACCAAACAAAGAAGCTGCTGGTGTTCTCAGAACGATTAACTGCCCAGCCCAAAGTCCAGAACCTCAACGTCACTGAATGCTTTTGGCATCAAACGCAGCCATGCTATAGGACTGAACTTCAGAGGTGTGGAAAAACATCCCAGCAGATTTCTTTGAAAAGCTGAAAGCAAGTCTCTTAAAGAGAATGGCTGAAATGGTGGACACAGGAACACCAACAGAACGTTCTATTACTCTGTGTGATTCCGCTGTTAAACAGAGGCTTCATGCTTTTTTCCTGATGCTGGGGAAACATATTTGAAGGCTGTTTCTTCTGGAAATGAAAGGTTGATCTGACATAATAGCATAGCACTGTAGCAGTATGCAAATGATCCCTCTAACCAGTTCTGGAATTCTTTCAGGAGTGCTATGAGCATTCTGCCAGTCAAGACGAATATGAACAACACGGAATAATGCAGGCCAGTCTTACCAAACGGAGATGCAACAGTAGTGTAGTATAGTGTAGTATAGTGTAGTATAGTATATAGTAGTAATACAAATCAGTGTTTTGTACACTGTAGTGTGCAGTCCTGTGTTGGATAAAGCAGGAGCTACACCTGTACTAGCACTCCAGCTGTGTGATGGTGTTTAAAGTGGAGCCATGCTGTACTGAGACATGTCTTCTTTATCGGTTACACAGGAGGTAGCTCTGTAGGGGTTGTTTTTGACCTCGGTAACAAAGCTGACCTTTAACTGTCCGTCTGGGACTTTCCCAGCACTACCCAGATCAGCCACTAGAGTGTACTGTGTGTGAGCTGTTAGGTCCCGGTGACTAAGCATAAATCCTGTAAGCTGGTATTTTCAAAGCTTTTTCGCTGCTTGTTGCCAAGTACACGTCAGGGAAGGAATGTGGTCGGGCGGAGGGGATTGCTTTGGCCTCAACTGTTCTCTTCGGGATCATGTTGTTTTTCAGCAGAACGTGTCTTATGAAATACAGTGTGAGAAGTTTCACCTCTAATCGCGCCATCTCATGCTCTTGGCGGGATAATGAGTCTGTTTTTACCCCGCACTCTCCCTGACCTCTGTGTTGTTTTGTTTTTGCAGGAGGTACTAGGCTATAAAATTGACCATCAGGTGTCCGTGTACATCGTGGCGGTGTTAGAATACATTTCGGCGGACATCTTGAAGTTGGCTGGCAATTATGTACGAAACATACGGCACTATGAAATCTCGCAGCAGGACATCAGTGTGGCCATGTGCGCCGATAAGGTAACAGACAAACCTCTCTGGCTGCGTTTCCAACGCAAGCCGTAGTGTTTGGTTTGCGTTGCAGTGTCTTAGTGATGGAGCAAATGCATCTGTACATGTTGAATAAATGCCCCTAACAGTGCGGTAGAGCCCTTTCTGCCTCCTGCTTACGTGTCTTCACTTTGTTCCTGTGGTCGCAGGTCCTCATGGACATGTTCCACCAGGACGAGGAGGACATCAGTGGGTTTCCTTTAATGGACGAGGAGCCGTCTGTGTCCGAGGAGCAGACCTACTATGACTTGGTGAAGGCTTTCATGGCGGAGGTGCGACAGTACCTCAGAGACCTCAACCTCATCATCAAAGTTTTCCGGGAACCCTTTGCCACCAACACCATGCTCTTTTCTCACCATGTGAGTCTGACGTCCCTCTTAACACAAACATGGTGCTGAACCTCATGCTCAATGCTCTATCAAGGTTACGTAAGCTCATTGGACAAGAAATAAGTCACCTGTCACTAAAATGTGCGCTTCCATACACTCGCAGATTCAGCTACTTCCTACACACTGTGGTCTTTGGCCACGCCCAGATGCAATCACACCTTAACATCTGTTTTGAGACGCACTTTACACACATGGAACGAAACGTTCACTGCACTGTACCATGTCTTCTCAGTCTATGGATTCCTTCACTCACACCCCGCAGGTACTTATAGCCACATAATCCTCGTGCAGCGCCATCTGCAGGAGCCTGACGTTATTACCACCTTAAACACGCAAGGTGACAGTTCTGTGAGTATAGTTCAGTCCAGTGAGCTTACGTACCCATCATATTGTACAGAAAAGCACAGTGGTGGATATCTGGGGTTGCAGGTGGTTGCAAAAACACCAATATCACCAGTATGGCCAAAAGTTTGTGGAATCCTGACCATAACACACATATAAGATTATTGGGCATAAACCACTGAGCTCAGCCTTTTTAGGCTGAACGGTGATACACTATATACAGCTCTGGAAATAAATCAGAGCCCACTCCAGTTTCTTCCTAAATCAGTATCTCCACATGTACAGCAGGTTCTTAGTGAGGAACAGAGGGTTGGGTTTTAGCTTTACTGGCAGATACAGTGAGCGTCTGGTTTATAAGAGCAAGGTCAAGCAGCAAACACCCAGGACAACACAGCTACAGACTGGCAGAGGGCCAAACCCGCTCTCTACTGACCGTGATGAGCGCCACCTCATTCCAATGTCCCTTACCCACCGTAAGATGACCAAGTGACCTACAGAGAGACTGGCGAGCGGTGGCTGGGGTGAAACGCACAGCGAGCATGGTTCTAAAAACAGGCTTCTGGAGGTCATTAGTGATTTTCTAAATAAACAGATCTAATACAATATCTGATCTGGAGTTTGGGAGACATGGTTCCAGTAGTGTAGAGAATCAAACAGACCTGAGGGATTTTGGTCCAACACAAACCCAAAACCTGTACACCTAGAGACACTGGACAGTTTGATGTGGTGTCTTAAATTTATTCAGAGCTCTGTCTGTCTGTCTGTCTGTCTACATGTACAAGTATTGTCTAAAGTGGTCACAAGCTCTTTAATTAAAGCAGACAGTGATCAAAATGAAAAGCAAAGACAGGGTGTCCTTCAGCGTGTGGTATTAGTGGTGTGGTAAGTGGGATCTTGGGTCAATAGTTTTTAGGTTTTAAAGCCTTCTTGTTCTAGTTCTGCTGCAGGAACCATATAGTTAAAGATGTGGAAGGACACTGTCTTAGTTATACTGGTCACTCTGCACTTCTCTGGCACACTACCATTCATCGGTCGCCACTTATAACCTTCACTTATTAATGTTGATACAAACCCAGCAGATGAAATATTACAGCAGTGGTGGTACATAATGAGGAGATCGCGTTGAACCCAGCTAATGCATTTGGAAAACATCTGGAAATAGAAACTGTAACTGGGGAGCGTTGATGCTCTGATAAACAGCACTGTGTGTGGTCACAGTGTCCCTAATATACGGTTTATCACTTGTTGCTTGGAAACAGACCTGACAATTGATTATCGATTGAGTGGTTTAGGTTTTTCTAACTGGAGAGAAGATGTTTTTGGAAGTGTGGACCGGTGCTGTGTCTCCCTTCATGTTGCCGGAGTGCTATAAAGCTACATTGATGTGAACGGTGTCATGACATCCGGAATCAACCTGAGAAGGTTGGGTTCCGCCCTCGAGTCTGGTTCCTCTCGAGGTTTCTTTCTTACTCAAGGGAGTTTTTCCTCGCCACTGTTGCCTCTGGCTTGCTCACGGGGGGGCTTGGACCCAGTTTCCCCCAGTTTTGATTATCTGTGAAGCTGCCTTGAGACAACGTTGGTTGTAAAAAGCGCTATACAAATAAACATTGATTGATTGATTGATTGATATATCCGGTTTGGAAATATTGATATACCTTATACTGTCCATGCACCACCCAGTCCTCCACTCCTCTGAGAGGCTTTCCACAAGATCTGTGTGTTTCAGTAAGCTCTTAATGCAGAGAGGCAGGCTGGAAGCCTGTAGTGAGTGATGCAGCAAATGATGTTGGCAGCCTCTGTCTGTGTTTTTGCATTTATGGCTGTTGTTATTCCTAGATGCTTCAAATTCACAACAATAGCACTCAGAGATGGTAAATGTGACAGTGCTACGTCACTGAGCTCTTCAGCATACAGACATACAGTATGTGCGTAAACAGTAACAGTAGGACATGCGCAAAGTGCAGGATGTGAATACTAGACCTGAGGTGCAGTTAGCAAATGCAGGAGGCTGAACTAGCTTATGTGCCAGTGTAGGTGAACATGTAGGAGAGTAGAGTGTGTTGAGGCAGCAAAGTGTGCAGTTTAGTATGTGGTTGTGAACAGCATAGATATATAAAGTGTACAGTGCAGGTAAGTGAATAGAACATGTGTCCTGTCCTCTACATTGAACACTCGTAAACCTCTGCTGAAGGCATCTTAGATTTGCAGTGATCATTCAGTTTTGGCCTGAATGATGACTCTATGGTGTACATGCCCAGCGCTGTTGTTATGTACGCTGTCTGAAGTTATTTATAACATACTTTGTTAAAATTAATTCAAATAAAATAAAATAAAATAAAAAAACCCTAGATAATTGAATTCTAGTTGCCATTTTTGTTGCAGCATCAAATGGCTTTTCCGCTGAGCGTGAAACAGTGTGCCACAGATCTAATTTAAATTTAAAATATCATTCCATCATATTTCAGTAGTATTGGACATGTACACTATTTAAAGACTCTCCTTCTCTCTCTCACTCTCCTTCTCTCTCTCCTTCTCTCTCTCTCTCTCTCTCCTTCTCCTTCTCCTTCTCTCTCCCTCTGTTCCCTTTCTCTCTCCTTCTCTCTCCCCCCCTTCTCTCTCTCTCTCTCTCTCTCTCTTCTTCTCTCTCTCCCCCCTCCCCTTCTCTCTCTCTCTCTCTCTCTTTCTCTCTCTCTCTCTCTCCCCCCTCCCCTTCTCTCTCTCTCTCTCTCTCCTTCTCCTTCTCTCTCCCTCTCTCCCCTTCTCTCTCCCCTTCTCTCTCCCCTTCTCTCTCCCCTTCTCTCTCTCCTTCTCTCTCTCCTTCTCTCTCCCCTTCTCTCTCTCTCTCTCTCTCTCTCTCTCTCTCTCTCTCTCTCTCTCTCTCTCTCTCTCTCTCTCTCTCTCTCTCTCTCTCTCTCTCTCTCTCTCTCTCTCTCTCTCTCTCTCTCTCTCTCTCTCTCTCTCTCATATTTGCTGCCCTCTACAGGATGTGGAGAACATCTTCAGTCGTATTGTCGACATCCATGAGGTCACCCTGAAGCTTCTGGGGCTGATTGAGGACACAGTGGAAATGACTGATGAGGGAAGCCCTCACCCATTGGTGGGCAGCTGCTTTGAGGATTTGGCTGAGGTCTGTATCTAGTTCTACTGAGGTCTGTATCCTGTTTCTGCCTGCTCTGGCTCCCGTTCTTGGATGAAGTGAATAGTAATATCTGTCTGAACTGCAGAATTGCAGACAGTGCTTATAGTGAAGTGTGCTAGATGAGGGTTTTTGCTGTTAGAGTCGTATTAGGTATTGGGTCTGTTTTGTGATGAGGGTCAGTGAGCACATTGTTAACTTTCAAGCCGGGGTGTGGGGGTCATTTTCAGGAGCTGGCCTTTGACCCTTACGAGACGTATGCTCAGGACATCCTGCGACCTGGCTTTCACGACCACTTCCTCAGCCAGCTGTCCAAGCCTGGAGCAGCTTTCTACCTGCAGGTGAGAGACCAAGAGTTGTCTTAAACACACAACCACATGACTGTTTACGAAGAACTGACTCCTGTTATGGCCTTAGTTTTGTGTTACAGTGGAGTCAGTGGTAACAATGTGTGATCCAGTGTGTAATTGGTCAGCATTGACAGGGTTTGTGTTTATTTATTTATTTTTTAAAGATTAGTTTTGTATTAAATCTATGAGGCACTGGAAGTTTTAGTGCTGTATGGGCTGGTTCCCGCCGCAGGGGCACTGATTTGAGATGTGCAGAAAACTTTTTATGCATTTATATATTTATTTTTGGCCTAATTGCTTAAAGCAACATTATGCAGTGTTGGACGAAGTACACATACCATGTAGTATCCCCAAGGTAAAGTGTTCCTCCAGTGTCAGTAGACGTTCCCTCCCTTTAGTTCACTCCCAGTGGAGTAAAAGCACTAAAGTATTTACCTTCAGATGAACTGAAGTATGGAGAGTAACAGGAGCATGACTAATTATGGCTCTAATGTCCTATTATCAGTTCTGGAACAGGACTCTTCATCAGCTCAGTGTAGGTGAAGAGACTCCAGTCTCTCTCAGTCCACCAGTCTTTAATAGAAGGTCTTTAGTTAGTCTGACACTAGCAGAACACTGAAGACAGGAAACACCCTGGACAGTCCACCAGTCCACCACAGGGCGCACGCACAGGCGTATACATTCACACCTAGGGGGCAATTTAGCATCTCCAGTTTGCCTGACTACATGTCTTTAGACCATGGGAGAAAACCTACGCAGATACAGACCCTGGATGCCTCAGCCGGGAGTGTACCCAGTGCACCACTATGCCGCCCCCTCACATAGCATTTTTACACTAATAAAGTTGATTGGGATTTTTGATTAGCAGAAAAACTGGTTTCTGTTCTCTCCTTCCGCCTCTTCACTGCAGTTTTTACCTCTCCAGTGTTTCAGGCAACTGTTCAAATAGTCGCCCGCTGCCCACAGTGCCCACTAGTGGATTTATTATTAGACTAGTTGACTTGTCTATGCAAAATCTGTACGATAGGAGATGTAGTGCTGTTAAGCTGTTTGTGCTAGTTTGAGGCAAGTATGTGTTCTGACGGAGCCTTCTTTCTCTGTCTCTGTTCTAGTCTATATGTGAAGGCTTCAAAGAGGCAGTGCAGTATGTCTTACCACGGCTTCTCCTGACCCCAGTGTACCACTGCCTCCATTACTTTGAGATCTTAAAGGTGAGTTTCTCCTCTCAAAGGATAATCACTTTTACACTTTCACTTAGGAGCATTGATGCATAGGAGAAGTATATCCAGCCTGAGGCTGATTAACCATTAATCGACTTCATGTTGTGGCTGGTGTAGGTACACGTGTGCTATTTTACTTTCAGTTTTAAAGTAGAATTTAGCATGTGCTGATCTTGAAATTGATCTCTAAACACTCACTTCTGATTATTTCACATGGCTAAGTCAGACATGATGGTTATTAAACATTTACAGTGAGGAAAATAAGTATTTGAACACCCTGCTACTTTCTCCCACTTAGAAATCACGAAGGGGTCTGAAATTTTCATCTTAGGTGCATGTCCACTGTGAGAGACATAATCTAAAAAAAAAAAATCCAGAAATCACAATGTATGATTTTTTAATAATTTATTTGTGTGTTACTGCTGCAAATAAGTATTTGAACATGTGTGAAAGTCAATGTTAATATTTGGTACAGTAGCCTTTGTTTGCCATTACAGAGGTCCTGTAGTTTTTCACCAGGTGTGCACACACTGCAGCAGGGATTTTGGCCCATTCCTCCACACAGATCTCCTCCGGATCAGCCAGGTTTCTGGGCTGTCACTAAGAAGTTTGAGCTCCCTCCAAAGATCTTCTATAGGGTTTAGGTCTAGAGCCTGGCTAGGCCACTCCAGAACCTTGATATGCTTCTTACGGAGCCACTCCTTGGTTATCCTGGCTGTGTGCTTTGGGTCATTGTCATGTTGGAAGACCCAGCCACGACCCACCTTCAATGCTCTAACTGAGGGAAGGAGGTTGTTCCCCAAAATCTCGCAATACATGGCCCCGGTCATCCTCTCCTTAATACAATGCAGTCGTCCTGTCCCATGTGCAGAAAAACACCCCCAAAGCATGATGCTCCACCCCCATGCTTCACAGTAGGGATGGTGTTTTTGGGATGGTACTCATCATTCTTCGTCCTCCAGACACGGCGAGTGGAATTAAGACCAAAAAGTTTTATTTTCTGAGTGATTTCCAGGTTTTTTTTTTAGATTATGTCTCTCTCAGTGGACATGCACCTAAGATGAAAATTTCAGACCCCTCCATGATTTCTAAGTGGGAGAACTTGCAAAGTCACAGGGTGTTCAAATACTTATTTTTCTCACTGTATGTATTTAGCATCGTCTTTTACTTTTCACTTGAAATGGCAAGTGAACGTGACATGAATCCTGCTATGGTGCTCTCACTTCTGGTATAGACACACCATGGAGACACAGATCTAGTTGATCAGCAGAGACATGTGTGAAGTACAGATTTAGCTTCTTTGGATTAGCATTATTACAGCATGGAATACACTAGAATTACTAACCAACGCTACAGTTCAACAGTCACGCAACACTTCTCTCAACCCACTTAACCCACATCCAGGTGTTCAGTGAAGCCATTCTGACTCGGGGTTAGCTAAAAGCAATGAGCTAAACGTTCTGTAGCTGAATGCTCCATATGTTTCCTTCCCTTGGAGGAAACACATGGATTCTTGATTACAGTCAAGATTTATATGCTTCGGTTTGGAACGTTTGCATTGGATTTAATATTTAAGATTTGAATCCCTTGTTGATCCACAGTAGGGAAATTTTGTCTCCGCATTTAACCCATCCGTGAAGTGAAACACCCACATACACACTCACTAGTGAACACACACACTAAGGGGCAGTGAGCACACTTACCCGGAGCGGTGGGCAGCCCTATCCATGGCACCTGGGGAGCAGTTGGGTTAGGTGCCTTGCTCAAGGGCACCTCAGTCGTTACTGTTCGTTCAGGGAATCGAACCGGCGACCCTCCGGTCACAAGGCTGGTTCCCTAACCTCCAGCCCACAAGAGTTAAAGGTTTAGAAAAACAGTTAGAAGAAATCTCAAACGTAGTCCACAGTAGGGCTACATAATATTGGAAAGAGCTGACTTCGCAGTTTCTTCCCCTGATGCGAACATACAGGGGTTGGACAATGAAACTGAAACACCTGTCATTTTAGTGTGGGAGGTCTCATGGCTAAATTGGACCAGCCTGGTGGCCAATCTTCATTAATTGCACATTGCACCAGTAAGAGCAGAGTGTGAAGGTTCAGTTAGCAGGTAAGAGCACAGTCTGCTCAAAATACTGCAATGCACACAACATTATGGGCGACATACCAGAGTTCAAAAGAGGACAAACTGTTGGTGCACGTCTTGCTGGCGCATCTGTGACCAAGACAGCAAGTCTTTGTGATGTATCAAGAGCCACGGTATCCAGGGTAATGTCAGCATACCACCAAGAAGGACGAATCTCCACCAGCATCACGTAGTGACCTGGCCACTATCCTGCAAGAAGAATGGCTTAAAATCCCTCTGACCACTGTGCAGGACGCAGTATATGTCACTCCCAAGACGAACTGACGCTGTATTGGCCGCAAAAGGAGGCCCTACACCATACTAATAAATGATTGTGGTCTAAAACCAGGTGTTTCAGTTTCATTGTCCAACCCCTGTATATTCAGTGATTTTCACCACATGACTTGAACATCATTCAGAAACACTATTATGGTAAAATGTTGGGGGTCATAATCAAACTAGTAATAAAGAAGCTGAGAAATGACTTTATCACTGTTGTAAGTATGAACCTTGTTATCTTCACCTTCAGTGCTCTGTGATTACGTTCAGTGCCCCAGACACTATGTGAGCACTGTGACTAAAGTCTTAATTCAGACTCAGCTTTTTCTTTTTGTATCATCAGCCAAACAGCTGTAGCAGGTCCTGTTTCATTTAATTGGTCTTACTTGACATGGCGCATTGGGCGATGAGAGTACTGCACATGCCCACATTGCCATGACGATGCTGAAACGATGTTTTGTGATCCATAGTGTCCATAAAGCTGGGTGACGTGCATACTCTTAGAGTAGGCAGAATTAACGCTCAGCACCCCACTGTTTTAATTCAATCAGGTAATGTACTTGTATGTCTTATGGGAAGCGATGCCATGTTCTAAACCACACTAACAGGTTTTAGTGAAGACCTGAGTTGTGGCTTTAGCGGGTGGAGCAGACCGGTGTGACTATTAACCTCTTTTGTTCGCCATAGCTGCAAACTGCACATCTGCTATGTCAGCCTGTAGCTTCAGTGTATAACAAACAGCAGACGTGTCTTGGCCGAGTGACCGTATCTGTGGCAGGTGAACAACTCTGTCAGTGAATGTCTCCAGTCGTTCAGTGTTTGTTTACCAGCCGTGCTGTGAAAGCCTTTATACATTGTTTAGCTGTAGCCCCCTTACGACACCATTGCTGGCCTTAAGCACAGTCTGCTAACGGCATGGTTGTGGAGGAATGGGATCAGTAGGTAGAAGGTCTGTGTAAGGTAAATCTGTGTTTGCAGTGTTGAGGGGAATGAAGCCCAGCTTAACCCTGCCTGCCCTGTGTGCAGCTGCATTCCTCTACATTTCTCCTATATGGTTTAATAGTCTTGCTCGGAGTCACGAGGGGAACGCCACACGCCTCGAAGAGCCTTGTTTTGGCAAAGCGCTCCTAGCGCTCCTTCAGGCCCTGTGGCTGTAAGCCTCTTTTCAGGATTCTTTTGCAGGAGGGGATGCAGGAATGTAAATCTCTCTCTGAAATGCCTCTGAATCCCTTCTTCTGAAGTCCTTTCTCTGCTGATCTGGGACCATTGCCCCCTGGCCAAACCCAAATCCTTACCATTGTGTATGAAACGGCAACACTGGCCTCAGAATAGCATCTTTCTGCTAGGATGCACAGTGCCCGGCTTACATTTGCACTGAACGAGGTAGGGTTTTGGGGGCTTAGGGATGGGGAAGGGGGGTGGATGCAGTGTTTAAATTTTTAATGTCCGTGTACAGGGCTGCTGTTGAGACAGTGCTGCTTATTTGAGGTCATTTGATGCTGTGCTCTTTGATCTGGATGTGCTTTGATTAGGCTCCTAATAACAGAATGGTGGTGAGGGTGAAGGAAAAAGAGAGAGAGAGAGAGAGAGGGAGGGAGGGAGCAAGCATGTTCTGTTCTGTTCAGGCCTAATCTGCCTCATGAGGAAAGCCTTATAGCATCTTTATCCTGTAGTGCACTCCCCGTCCCACCCGACCAACCCAACTCACCAATATGTCACTGGATTTTATGTACACCCCCCTTTTAATGTTTAATGACTTGAATAAAGTCTTTCTTTTCTTTTCTTCACTCTTTATATCTTTTTCTCTCACACACATACACTCTCTTATCTGTGACTTACAGCAACTAGAGGAGAAGAGTGAGGATGAGGAGGATAAGGAGTGTCTGAAGCAGGCCATCACTGCACTCCTCAACTTGCAGAGCAGCATGGAGAGGATCTGCTCCAAAAGCCTGGCGAAGAGGAGGCTTAGGTATACACACACACACACACACACACACACACACACACACACACACACATGCACATACACATGCACATGCATACACACGCACACGCACACACACACACGTATACAAAAGCACGCACACACACATACATGCTTTTATATAGTTGCTGCAAGGAAATGTTGGCATGGGACACAGTGTCTGGGAATGGCTCCAGACCAATAGGTGAAGTTATGTTCATATATGGATGTTAATATTGCCCTTGGATCAGAGGTCTTCAAATCTTGATTCCGTTTCCGGTCCTGGATTTTGTAGCAACTGGTACATGACCTGTAAATATAATTGTACTTACCTGCGATTATAAAATCCAGGACAGGAAACTGAATTTAAGGTTGGAGACCCCTTACTTGGATTGTCACATGCCTAAATTTCTCAGACAGCCTTTTCAAAAAAACTCCTGGAGATCTATTTTCCTTGTATCCAGTAAGCTGCCCGGCCCCTTACATAACTCTAATAACTCTAATACATCTGATTCAGCCAGTCAGAAACTTGGGAAAAGGTTGCCTACCCGTAGCAGGTGTAACAAACTGTGGTGGGAACTAGGCTCTGTAGGAAACACAGTGACAATGATCGCCCGTCTCCTCCATCATCCCTGAAGCCAATTTTGAGCCAGAGCATCTTGGAGCGACAAACCCCAGTTGCTCCCAGGTACTGCACAGAATGTAATGATATGGTTTAGTGTGCAGTAGGCTATGGAAATTGAACTTGAGCACCCAGTAGCTGAGGTTGGAAGCACCTCTGCCTTGCTAAATGATGGTAGCCCAGGTGCCATCTCTCCCGCATTGGCAAAACAGCAGGGATTTTATTTACACTGTTTAAATCTTTAAAATAGACGTTTCTAATGGATCCTCACATTAAACCCAGACCTCACCTAACTCAGATGGAGAGGATGTTGCCCACTGTAGAAAAGTTTTTTCCAACTAGCTAGGTTAATCTGTCGTGCCACAACTGGCAGAATTATAATAGAACACAATGTAAGATCACCTGATCCAATAAATAACAGCTGTGATTGGATTTGGCATAGACTGGACAAGTTTCTGGATGTAGGCCACATTAATGTTCAGACACTCTTAAGAATGGTGCAGCTGGGCCAGACTTGGCGGATGCCTTTCCAGTCACAGTTCCAAGGAGAGTTTCCTGTAGACTGGGATTTTAGCCACTGCTGGTAGACCCGTATGACCGTACGCTTCCATACACCTGCAGATTCAGCTACTTCCTTCACACTATGGTCTTTGGCCACGCCCCAGTACAGTCACTCCTTTTAGCCAATCATTAACATCTGCTCTGGAGCCATTTACCACACATGCGATGAGACATTCACTGCACTGTATCACCACTTCCCAAACACTTCGTACCCATCTGTAGGAACCTGAAATTGCTACCCTCCAAACAAGGCAGGTGACTCATTTATTGTCCAGTGAGGGAAACTTTTGTCGGTTCACGTCCACATTTGTCCACATATTTGAGCAAATATAAAAACTCTGATGAACCTGTGCAGACTTATGTGATTGACTGAATTGAATTGAATGTTATTAGGTTTAGAATTGTGGGTATTTTCTTCAGAGAGGCACAAACACACATGCTTTGAGGCTCAGATTTGTTATCTACCAGCCCAGCCACCAACTACAACCGTTTCTCAACTGCCACACATCACACACCTTTCAGCCTGTGTTTGGACGTGTAACTCAAATGAGAATTTACACACACACACACACACACACACACACACACACACACACACACACACACAGCTCTTTTCCTGTACCCCTCCCATCCTCCACACTCCACCCAGCCTCAGTCCTGAGTTTCCCCCCTGCCCCTAAAATAGCTGTGGCGCACGGGGGGGAGCGCTGGGGTCAGCCTGCACTGTGTTGTCCCAGGGATGTTGCGTCAGGGTTTGGGCTGTCCAGCCCGGCTGTTATTGTTCTCAGGTTAGGGAGGAAAAAAGAGTGAGAGAGAATGAGTGAGAGTGTGGAGAGAGAGAGAGAGAGACTTTTGTGAAGCAGACCTTAGCATCTCTTTTCTGGAGTCTTTGCTTGATTTTTCAGTTCTACTCATCGATTACTCCTTCTCTTCCAAAGCTGCCTGTGCTTTTGTTCATTGTTTGTTACAACTGAGGAATTTAACGGCAACAGCGATGGGGATTTAACGAGGAAGGCGATTTCCCTCTCTTCTTTTTGTCTTTTTTTTTGGCGACTTTAGTGTTTTTATGGGGAAAGGATGGCTTACCTTACGGTACGTGCTTTTTGAGTTATCTCTATACGCAGTCAGAATGGCACATGGCTTTCTGTGTTGGCGAGTAGCTGCCTTCCCGTCCACTTCGGTTTCTTTGTGTGTGTGTGAGTTGGAACAAAGAGGCAACCTGTGTCACAAACTCTCTCGCGCCACTGAGCCAGGGTTTAAATACGAGTCCTGCTACGATATTAGTTCCCTTTAATAAATACTGCTTTATTTTTGCTGTTGGTACAGATTTTAATGCCAGTAGTTAATAGGCTAATGCTATACGGTGGCTGTGAGCTGTGGTTTTCTCCCCTACTCGTTGATGTTTTGCGATATTTCTGTTGAATACTGAGAGGTTATAGCGTAGTTGTGTCCTGCCTGCAGCGCCACTGTGTGCAGGTGGCAGGCCGAATGAGGCTGGCGCTCTACTTTGAGGTGCTGGTATGAGGAGCGAGGCAACCGTCTGCGCTTAAGCGTCCCAGAACACAACAGTAAGCTTCTTTTTTTTTTTTTTTTTAAACCTCTATCCCACTTGTTTTTAGCTAGCCCCGTGCAGACGTCCTTTCTACCACTAGCTACCATAAATCCCCTCCTGATTGTTTTTTTTTTTTTTTTTTTTTTTTTTTACCCCACCTCCCTGGTTGATTTTTATAACCCCACGAAAATGATAACCGTGAGGAGAAGAGAAGACAATCTCGCCAATCAAACCTTGAAGCTTAATAGGTGAATCACTCACTCCATCAATTTAACCTGATCTCTATCTGCTGTATCTGTAACATAAAGCCCATTAGCAGAGACGGTCTCTGTAGTGTACTTGGACAAAGAGTAGAAAACCAGTTGATGGAAGAAACAACCAGAATTCAAGCCAGTGGGTGACTGCTGAACTCAGCATCAAGCTGATCCCGAGTCAGCAGGTTTTCTGGAGTGGTCTTTTGATTACACTCAACCTGTTAGTTGTACTGACCAGTTGCTTGGGTGTCTCTTTCAGGTTCTGGAGGGGCTGCTGTAGATGTTTGGTTTGTCTCGGCCCATGCTAGGTAGACTTAATCCAGGCCTAAATTGTTGAGAAACCTCCAGGACTTGGTTTAAGTCACCGTGACTCTAGACAAAGCCAGTCTTCCTCTCAATCTCAGAAGGCTTCTATTTTCGGTGCTTTATAACAATGATAGTTTGTAGGGGTATTGTGTAAACGACAGACCCATGCGTTTCTCTCTCTCCACCCCCTCCTGTTCTGTTGCCCTCTCGCCATTTTGGCGTTCCACCAATAATTTTTTTTTCTTTCCCCCCCGTACACCACTTTTTGCCCCCCCACTAGCGAGTCGGCCTGCCGCTTCTACAGTCAGCAGATGAAGGGCAAGCACCTGGCCATCAAGAAGATGAACGAGATCCAGAGGAACATCGATGGCTGGGAGGGCAAAGACATCGGACAGTGCTGCAACGAGTTCATCATGGAGGGCACGCTTACGCGAGTGGGCGCCAAGCACGAGCGACACATCTTCCTCTTCGACGGCTTGATGATCTGCTGCAAGTCCAACCACGGGCAGCCACGCCTGCCTGGAGCCAGCGCCGCAGAATACAGGCTGAAGGAGAAGTTCTTCATGCGCAAGGTGAGCCAGTGTGGATGGATGGAACGGATGTACGGTGGCATGGATGGAAGGCGGTAGGCCGGTGTAATTGGATACGACACTTAACTGACCAGTGGGCTACTCGCAGAGAGCAACAGGGCTAAGTTACATTTTAAACAGCTTGCTAACTCATAGTGTATAATATTCACATGTCCTGGTTTATTTCACTTTAGTGTTGCAGCAGTGGGTTATTACAGGGGCATTGAAGAGCCTTGAGGCTGCTTTAGAATGCATGTGTCTCCGTTTCTGATGGGGTTTCCCAAAAGCATAACACACTGTGAGGAACATTTTTGGCCTTCTCCAAACATGTAGTGTCCCAAAGATGCAGATGAGTTGTAAATATTAATTTTGTTTATATAAATATATTGATTAGATTGTTTCCTGTAATCATCCAAACATGTAGTATGTCCCAAAGTATGCAGTATGAGTGTGTGTATGTATTATGTAATGTGGGTGTTGTATATGTAAATATATATGTGTTAGATTGTGTGTTGTATGTGTGTGTGTGTGCATGTGTGTCATGTATGTGTGGAGTGTATTGTATGCTCTATGTGTGTATGTGTGTGTATGTATGTGTATGTATATATGTATGTGTGTTGTGTGTGTGTGTGTGTGTGTGTGTGTGTTGTGTGTGTGTGTATGTGTGTATCTCATAGAGTATGTATGTATGTGTGTGGTGTATATATATGTATGTGTATGATGTATATATGTGAAATGGTTGTGTGGATGTGGAGTGAGAGAGATGTATGTATGATGATCTAGAAAATGAATAGTACATAGGTCAGATCTCATAGAGTATATGGGTATATTATATGGGCACATGAATGGTTTGGATGAGAGAGAGAGAGATGGGTGGATGAATATTTGAATAGTAAAGGTTGACAACAGATGGTGAATTAGGAGAGCGAAGAATGGTTGATTATAAAAACAGTTTGACGTAGTTGGGCAATATTATGAAATATATATGAATAAATATGAATATGAGTAAATGTTATTTTGTTATGTGTACTGGAATCAGTGTTTGGTGTAAAAGTCTTCAGAGCTTCCAAGCCCCCAAAAATGTATTGCTTGTTGATGTATATTGTGTAGCGTGAAAATGCTGACCTGACCCCTTGTTGTTGGTGGTGGTGGTGGTGGTAGTAGTAGCAGTAGTAGTAGTAGTAGCATTACACACCCCTTTTGCACAACAACAATCTAATGAGTGGGCAGTCTGTGATGATTTAGGCATTGTAATAGACAGCTAACTGGTGGCTATAAGCTTTCATGGCTTGTTAGCAACATTAGCTGCAGGTTCTAGGCAGGAAGCATGTCCTGACTGATGGACTGTATTTTGGCCGGTGGGTCATTGATTGATTGTAAATGAAGATTTTGCCTATGCACTTCAATGAAACGTTAATCACCTCAACTTCAAATAGGGATGTAAACCAAGCGTGCTAGTTTCTTGTAGTATTTGCTTATATATTAATATCATATATTTTCTTTTCTGTCATTTGGCTGTGGATGAATGCTTACAATCATTATTACCTAAGAGTTTAAAAATAAATGATTTATGCCCAAAAATATCTGGACACTCGTTATGGATAGTGTATTCGGCTGCGTTCAGGCATTGCTGAGGCATATTAATGTTCACTTGTACAAACACAGCTTACATCACGTCCACAGGCAAGCTTCGCCAATAGAATAGGATGCTCTGGAGATGCTATGCATGAGTCAGCTTACTCTACAAGCTTCAACTAGAAGCTAATGATGGTGCTCCCTCCAATATACTGGTGAACCAGGACTGATCATCCAACTTCAGTACCACACCTCACTTACTCTTGTGGCTGGGTACAATAAAACAGTATAACGTTCGGAGGACCTGTTCATCTCCAAGCCAAAGACCAAGCCCTCACCAGCCCTCTCTCCTTTCACCAGGTCCAGATCAACGACAAGGATGACAAGGAGGGCGAGTACCGGCACGCCTTCGAGATCATCCTGAAGGACGGCAACAGCGTGGTGTTTGCCGCAAAGTCTGCAGAGGAGAAGAACGGCTGGATGGCGGCGCTGATCTCACTGCAGTACCGCTCCACTCTGGAGCGCATGCTGGACACAGCCATGCTGCAGGAGGAGAAGGAGGAACAGATGAGGTTGCCAGGGGCCGAGATCTACCGCTTCGCTGAGCCTGATTCAGAGGAGAACGTGGTGTTTGAAGAGAATGTACAGTCCAAGTCTGGTATCCCCATCATCAAGGCTGGCACGGTGCTTAAGCTCATCGAGAGGCTCACCTTCCACATGTATGCAGGTAGGTGCAAGCTCTGTGTTCCTTGCTCAGTGTATTTGCTCCTAGGTTACCTCAGTGGTTTCCACTTTCGCTGAGGTAAATATGCCTGCCCTGTATAACTTGGAGTTTGAGCTGATTGTGGAGATGCAGGTCCACACTAAACACACCCTGAAGCTGAACTGTGAATGTCTTGAAGTGAAAATAGGATCTGATTCTGTGCTTCCAGCAGGACAGAGACTTTGACACTGGGCTACTATCTACAGCCTCACTGCTTCATTCAGAACTCTGGCTGTTTGCACACAGGCTAGAATTCCGTTCATAGGCCAGTTTGAGCTGCTTTTGGAGATTTCGATCCTTTTAGCCTTTGGGAAAGTAGCTGGAATATGGCTGCTCTGTCGTCTCGCTTGATGTTATACCAGAGCCAGTAACAGAGTATCGTTGGTCAGTGTTTGGCGTGTACAGGCTTTGAGGTTGTGTATTTCTTCTTGTGTCTCGATCGTTTTCCATCTTGATTAGCGTCTTGTGGTTGTTGGGCTGGCAGTCGCACCTGTTATTTGACAGATCCAATGTGAAGTTGCTCAGACAGATTAAGTATGTTGGTGCAACATGCCAGTCTACTGGGAACCACAGGGTTCGTCAAAATGGTAGGTTCTGCCATTCCTGAAAGGTCCATTCAGGCGATTCTCCTACATACTGTCTCAAGTGCGTTTCTTTCCATTGTCGTCTATGGATGCCAAAACTTGCCATCACTGGACACCAGCAAAGCACTCCTCTAGCTTGCAAATCACACTTTGCTGCATTTGAGTTGGCCAATAAAAAAAAACGTTGGGTTGCAAAAGCACCATACGACTTCCACAGCAGTCAATCAACGGAGAAGCAGCCGTGACTGGTCCAGTAGCTGATCCAGAAAGACTTTTCAGTAAACATAGCATGTGGCTGAATGGACAGCATTTACATTTAAGGCATTTAGCAGACGCTCTTATCCAGAGTGACTTACAACCATTCTCAGTGTTCCATCAGAGAATGTTTCCTAGCTAGTACAAGAAGGTCAGAGTCGACAACTCGCCTTGAGCTCAGATGCTGCCCAAACAGGGCCAGTACTGATCCTTAGAAAGAAGAATACATAGTTAAATGCAGCAGAAGTGATCTACATAGCAATCGCAACCCAGCGCTCATACCTAGAGAGAAGAAACGTAACTCTCAGTTAGGGTTTATTCACTTCAGGGCTTTACAGTGCTGTTCCAGACTGAAGCTGATATGCAAGGCAAAGCTGCCTGTGATGACTTTTAATATGCCACCATGGCAGTTCTAGCTGCCCTGTTAATGACTTATCCTGGCACACTGTTACAGATTCATTGACTAATTGAACTGCTTTGATATCAGTTCCTCTGCTGCTGCCGTCATTCAGACAACTTTGTCAGAATGGCAACGCTGGGATTTCCATCCCTTATTGCTTTGAGGGCAACACTTTGAAGCCTTGAACATGAAGTCTTAATATTCCCCCTGAAATCTCTCTGTGGTCTGTTCACTGTTTGTAGGGTTTTTACAAACCTTGCTCTACCACTTACCCAACTCTTGTCTGTCTGCCGTCCAGCACTCTAAAGCCTAAAGCGCATTACACCGCCCATTGCACAATGCCCAGGCCCGGCAACACCATCTCAATGTGTGAAAAACGAGAGGCTCAAAGGTTTTCTTTGTTTAATTCAAGCGTTCGTCATCTTGTTCCTATTTCAGGCTGTTTTCTCACACTCGTTAAATATTTGGACACCTTGTACGTCATAGAAACACGGTGTGACGACCTGCTTTGTTTTACTGTCACTCTAGCACAGATAGTGTTTTTAAAAGCTGATAAGAGGATAGAGGGGAAAATAGAAAATGACATTGACCGCTATTCTTCAGCACAAGTTCAAACTCACTCTCAACCGGGGCTGTCGGTTCTTTCCTTTGCTTAAGTGTGTGTGTGTGCGCGAGTGTGTGTGTGCGCGAGTGTGTGTGTGCGCGAGTGTGTGTGTGCGCGAGTGTGTGTGTGCGCGAGTGTGTGTGTGTGTGCGCGCGTGTGCGCGAGTGTGTGTGTGTGTGTGCGCGAGTGTGTGTGTGTGTGTGCGCGAGTGTGTGTGTGTGTGCGCGAGCGTGTGTGTGTGCGAGCGTGTGTGCGTGCGTGCGAGCGTGTGTGTGTGCGCGTGCGAGCGTGTGTGTGTGTGTGCACGCACTGTGTATGTGTGACACTTGCACACAGTCTCATACACACAGACCCTCACGCGCACACACATAGATACACAGTGTGTGAGTGTGTGGCTGAATGTGTGAGCGTGTGTCTCCGTGTGAGTGTGGTTTGAGCAGCCTAGGGTAAATCCTTTAGAACAAGGGCCTAAATAACGCGACCCAAATCCTCTGAGTTCTATGGGCCGCTTTTACCTAATCAAACAAGCCTGCGACGGGGCCACTAAGCCCCGATAGATCATTATACATCTATTTATAGAGCTGAGGAGAAGAGAGTGAAGTACAGAACTCATTTGCACCCACACTTTGCGAATAGAAACTAACAATGATGCAACATTATGAAAATAGAATGGTGCTCAAACTGAACTCTAAATAAAAAGGAGGGCCTTTCATTACTGCTGGTAAAGGAGGTGAACGCAGACCTCTGGTCAACAGGACACTAATGAATTTTATAGAGTGAGCTGAGTTTTAGGTTTCTGTCACTTGGTGAAAGCAGCGGTCGCTGCATGTTCCGACCAGTCAGTCTGCATGTTAGACATAATTACTGTCTAACATGTAATTATAGACTAAATATAGTAAGTAAGCTTTATTAAACATAGCACATTTCACTACGATGGCCAAAGTATATGCTGTACAAATTAAAATAAAACACACAAAACTTGCAAATAAAAAAGACACACTCTATAGATATGTTTTAAGACTGGATTGAAAGAGACGAAGACGACTTGGTATCCAAAGGAAGACTGCAGCCTGCAGCTGAAAAGGCTCGATCACCCCTCAGCTTCGACTGAGGAACAGCCAGCAGTAAGACTGTGTAGCAGAGGATAGACAAACATAGGCTAATACTGAGCCCCCATACTAAGTCCATCTAACCTAACTAAGCCATACGTCCTGATATTAATACAATTCCATTTTAAGATTCTATTTTGGTAAAATTATACATGTTCAGCCGAATAGAATGAATCTGTTGGCTTGATCGTATATTAGATGCTTTAGAAAACCTGTTTCTTTAGATGGACACAAATATTTTAATATATTCATGCGCTGATAAACCCATAGTGTGTTTATGTCTGCACGCCAGCAGCTTCTCAGACCGAAAACGGAGCCAAATGTTCCACTTCCAGATTTCTCAAGTCATTTCTTTCATGTATGCGTCTTGCTCACTCGTGCTCCATCTCTGAGTGCTTGGTAAACATCACAGTCAGCGACTTTCCAGTGTTTTGTTCCTGGCTTTTGTTGAAACGGGCCATGAGATCCCGCTCCTGAGTGGTACAGGTGATTGACAGAGGCGCACAGCAGAAGGCAAGACCAAAATGAAAAACCGTCATTACGTCCAGGCGTCCGGCGGTTTCGTCCTCTGTGGTGATAGTCAGAACCAACATTAACTCAGATTGTAAGTGTTTACACAGCAGCAGATTTGTGATTACTGAGAGAACCGTAACTCACTCACTCGCTCAGTTTTAAGAAGATTGCCACAAGGGGGCGCTACTGGCACTAACTAACTAGAGCAAAAACTACCTACGCTGTAATAAGTCTTGAGGCTGGGACTTTTGGGGTACCCAATGTTAGTGCTTTGCATCAATGGCACATTATGTCTGTGTTATTGTTGATATTCCCAAACGGGATACTGTCAGTTTTCCTATCCAGTTTGATTTGAATATTAAAAAAAATAATTAAATCATAGAAAAAGCTTAAATAAATGAATAACCTATACATGGTCCAGTCCTTTCGTTGTTAGGTTAGAGTCTGTTGTGCTGGGGTAAGTCTGAGGTGCTGCAGTGCTCATCTGGCTATTGTGTGTGGATCCCTGTTGACGGAGTGTGAGCTGCGGTGTGTCAGAGAGGATTCCTAAAATGGGTGGTCCAGGCTGTTCACACCCCTAAATAAACTTCCTGTCTGAGAGTGTGTGGGGTAAGTATAGGTCCCAATTTTCCTCCAGAGACTCCAGTGTCCTGCTCCTCGCTGATTTCTAACAAGCAGAGGGAAACGGGACTTTTGAGGAAAATTATGTGTTTGTGTTTGTAATGTGACGGTCTTTTGGCGTTCATTAGTGGGGGAAAAAGGTGCTTCCTCCCCAATTCCCATTATGGCTGGACCCTACGATCCCACACAGTTGGGTGGGATGATTGATGGATGATTTGTCTGATCTTCCCAGAGCTCTAATGAGCTGCTACACAAACACACACACACACAAACATAACTGGTTACTCCCCTTATACCATGTTCTTCAAATCATCAGGACCCTTACTAGCATATGTGATGCATATGTATCATATAGTGTTTTGTACACATAGTCTAACCCTAACCCTGGGCCTAAATTAAACCTCAGTAATCACGATCATACTTACCATACTAAAGGCTAAAGGTTTAGTATAAAGCACGACACACTGTGGGCTTCAGCACTCAGGTACTGAAACGAGGGCATGCACATAACTTCATATCAAAATTCATATGAAAATGTCATAGCTATGCCTCATGAATACTTGCATATCATTCTTACATACTGCTCCTTTAAACTGTGCATCAACTCTAACAGAAAAAGCCTAATTACACGAGCCATAATTACATTAATATGGTTTCCAAGCCTTGCTTAAACAGGTGACACACTACTACATACTGATATACAGGCTGTCGCTTATAGCACGTAATATAGGTAGGCAATTAGAAGTGTGGTTAATGGCTCATGGACACTTAGAACGTATAATCAGGTACTGAAATTTGATTCTACACGATCTGTTAGACTTGATGCCCAGTTTCTGCATGCAGAGTTTAAAGGAGCAATATGTAAGATAATGCAACCTGTCAACATGTCGCCAGAAAGATGTGTTGTCCATCCCTATTATTAGAAGGTTAGCATTAGCAGCTGTATACTTACCAATCACCTCTTTACTCACCAATAGTGTCTCCAAAAAGCTGCCTGTCACTTCCCACATGATTGATTAGAGGTTGGAATACGCCGTCAGAGCGGCAGTGCTACTTCTTTGGTTCCATCCAAATACTACTTGCACTGTGATGGTCTAGTAAGGGTCCTGACGATTTGAAGAACATGGTATAGGGGGAGTAACCAGTTATGCAGAGAAACTAATGGACAGTGAGCCTGGATACATTGTCAAACGAGGAGTTGAATCTGGAGGGAAGTGTGAGTGTGGGACTACATGCTACAGGGAAGGAAGATAAAGGTTACCAGGATCAATAACTGATGATACATTTAGACTGATATGATCAATATTTATTGAGCTACACATACAGAAGTCTGTCTCTCAGTCTGGCTAATGCAACATGCCAGACTTCTCAGCATGGTGGTGTAGAAGTTCCTAATGGTGTCCTGAGAGTTCATCCCATGCAGGTTGAACATTCTCTCACAGCTCCTGTGCGATAGGGGTGGAGGTGGAGTGACACCAGGTCTTCTAGACATGTGACACATGACAACAAACCATTGGCACTGACCACGTTGCCTCCATACAGAGATTCGTTGGTGGTCTCCACGAAAAGAGACTCCCAAGAGAATAGAGGGTCTGGTATTGGATTTGCACGTCTCACATTATCGACCCTGCCCACCCAGTTTAGCTCCTGTCGGGTGATTCCCTCTGGGTGCAGCTGTTTGTGCAACTTTTTTTAATGTTGATTCTACAAGTGACCTGTGAGCATGAACGGTGTCCCTCAGAAATCATCATCATCATCATCAGCTCTGAATTTTGCGTGTCCGTATTATAATTAAACAGAAGTAGCCGTATCCAGCTTTGCACACACATACATGTGTCTCCTCTCTTGCTCCGCATGCTGACCCAGTAGAGCACCCCTTGCCTGTCTGCTGTCTGTTTCCAGTTGAGTCCAGTTGGTTTGCGACCAGGCCGCAAATATCTGATGGCGCGGAGTTAGCGTCTATTTTAAGTGCGTGTGCAGATGTTTGTGAGTGTGTAAATACGTTTGTGTGCGTGTGTGTTGTAGGGCTGCCTTGTGCGTCAGAACCGCGTCTGTTTCCTGGCCAGAATAATTCCAGGCCGATTGTTTGTAAACGCGTACTGAGGCTGCTATTGTTCCACACTGGCCTCTCAGAGTAGCCCAGAAACTCAGCAGATCCATCATATGAACAAGCGCACACACACACACACACACACACACACACACACACACACACTCACAATAGGGATGTTAAAAACTCCCAAGATAAACGCAAGACAAATATAACCCCCCAAAGAGCCAGTGCTTAATTGCAGCAGTTTAAAGCATTTAAACTTTTACAGCTGAACCAGTTGTTGACTCTGTAATGATGAAGTGATTAAAGCTGCGAGCTGGGAGGCGGTGTGATTAATCAAGCAACCATCATGCTCATTTGTTTAACAATGAAAACCTTGGGGTTTCTCTTCACAGAGAAGGCCATTTACTCCTGTCTTTCGGACTGGGGTGAAGAGAAAAAACAAATCCCTGTCTGAATGTTTTTTCTGATCTTCTGAAAATCGTTTTTTTCTCAATTCCACACAAACGATGAAGGTCGTCGCACCGTGTGATCTTACAAAGGAAAACCTGATACCAGTTTTCCCACCATTCCCATTGTGTGGCTCGGTGCAGTTTCGGTTTTGCTAAATGTTTATCGTGTCTTCTTTTGTTCACAAACCGAAGACTGATGGCTTTTCTCTGGGTAGTGTTTACACCAGTATGTGGGCTCTGCATAGACTCCAGTTGTATCTGAGGGGGTGGGGGTTCCTGGTTCACTTGTAGAACTTTGGACAAGCGCGTGTCTCAGAGTGATTGAGTAGTTGTTTGAATTTCTCAGCCGATTTTTATTTTTTTTTCTTTAAATAGTTTGTTTTTGAAACAGATGTGCCATTTTTAGAATGCACCACTACTGTTCTGCTGCCATGTTTGGTTCAGTCTAACTTGAACGTACGCCTCAGCAAACAGAGGATCATGATTCTAATGATGGGTATTATTAAAATTTCTAATGAAGTAGTAGTATTATAAGGGGACATATGTTTTCCGCTTCCCTTTAGTGTGTATGTGGCTTTTTGTGCATGCCCAAATTACATGCCAGAGTAAGAACCACTCTCACAGAAGCCAGTTTTCTCAGCAGCCTGAAATGCTGAGTTGGAATTCCAATTACTGAAGTGATGTCATCTCGTAACGCACTCCTTTTTCCCCACCTACTGGCAAGCTTGGCACACCCTCACCCTTGGGACCCTCTAGCTTGTGAAGATGGATCTACCAACTCCTTCCACCTGACTGTCAGGATGAGACTCTTGCTCAAACTGATACAGCAGAGTGATGCCATCGTCAGAACAGCCACAGCAGTGTGGGGGCCAAACCTGTAGCAGGGGACACTCAAAACTGTGCACTGGAGAGTGTAGATATATTTCTAAACATTGAAAATTAGCATACGAGGTCCCCTTTAAGATGTTCTGGCCATATTGCCCCTCTGTAGTTGCTGTGTAGCCTCAATGCCATCTGTAGTTCTCTCGTCTTTCTTGATCCTTGTGTAGATTCTTGGATGTCTAACTGAAGCTGTGATGATTCCTGAATGCTGCCATTGTCTTTTATGAGAGATCATTACTAAAACGCCGCACCTTGTTCATAAGTGCTGTAAAAGTGTCATGAGTGTAGAAGCAGCTTCCATTCCCAGCACAGACTTTTGAGCATGCATAAAGAAAGGAGTTATGAATATTCAGAGAAGGATGTTGCTCCTAACGCTAGCCTTCAGGCTAAGGAGCTTGGTTGATGATGGCTGCTCAGCTGATTTTCAGCACCCTTCTGCAGTACCTTTCTTCATGTAACATGGCATCATTACATGAAAGCTAACTGGAGAAAGTCAACCTGCTTGTGGTTCAGAGCCTTACAAGCCAACTTTGTTCTTGCACACATATCGTACAACACTGTGTAAATGTCATACACCGCCCTTTAGTTCTTCATTTTCCAGAATCAGGAATAAAGATCTTAGATATTTAGTGTGCCCACAGTTTATTACAGCTTCTGATCTCCTCAGGGATATTTCTCCACACCTCTAGAGTTCAGTTGTAGAAGTTGGTTGCATTTTCTGCTTTTCACAATTCCAGTAATCCTAAACAGTGATCACTGTTGAGGTCTGGACTCTGCATTGGTAGTCCATTGTGGAGTGGAGCTTGATCGTCTAAGCTTTAGGTTCTGTTTATCTGACGGAGAACGTTTTGGTGGTCTACCAGGTCTTGCACGGTTGGAAGACGTTCAGTAGGGCAGCAGCGGCTTTATAAGCCCACAGATCAGAAAATAGTCACCTGTAACTGAAACTTGCCCAAAACCGCGTCATACAGCCACAAGCTCGAATAACAGCTGTGATTGGATTTGGCAGGGACTGGACGAGTTTCTGGATGTAGACCACATCAGTATTCAGACACTCTGGCAGCTGGGCCAGATTTGGTGGATGTCTTCCTTGGCACAGCTCTGAGGCGAATTCCCTGTAGACTGTGATTTTAGCCACTGCTGGTAGACCCGTATGACCGTACGCTCCCATACACCTGCAGATTCAGCTACTTCCTTCACACTAATGCAGTCACTCCTTTTAGCCGATCATTAACATCTGCTCCACACATGGAACGAGACATTCACTGCACTGTAGCAACTCAACTCACCGCACAGGTATTTATAGACCCATCATCCCAGTGCAGCGCCATCTGCAGGAGCATGAAGTTACTACCAACTTTAACCCACAAGAACCCTTCAACAGCCTGGAGAGTTCCTTATACTGATTTATCCTTCACTTAAACTCATGGAGTCACCAAGTGACCCATATGGAACATCGTGAATGCAGTCACATGACAGTTTGTATATTTGTGAACATGTGACGTCATTTACAGAACAGTGATGAGACCAAACCAGCTCATTGTAAAAGCTTGTGTTAAACACAGTTAACAGTTTGTAATGCTTTGAGAACATGTTCTGTATTACATAGAACCCATTCTAAGCCCATATCTAGAGCAAAGTAATGAAATGATGAAGTTATGAAATGGTTGCTGAGACATGTTGCCAAGTATTCAGATTTCATGTGACCTTTTTAATAAGACTGATTTAATAATAACTGATCTCTCATTGCTGTCCTTTAAGGGAAAGGGTTCTGGGCTCTTATGGGTTAAACTCGCTAGGTGACCCAATTTTTTGGCTGGAGAGCTTATACTTAGCATTGGGCATTGTTGTTGGTCTTGCTGTTGGGGGAAGAAATCGGAGTATGAATGTGTTGTTCTGTGACTTTTAAATTAATGATTGATTAATAAGTGCATTAATATTATCTATAGATTCATACATTAATAACTAGTTGTTTGCAGAAGCCCTTCATATACACTGAGCTTGTGTGTTGTGTGTGTCCCAGCAGTTTCTGTGGCAGGGGTTTGCCAGGACCTGAAGTTTCTCAGGGTTCTTAGCAGGGTTCCTTGGCTCTGCTTTGAGTACTGCCTGCCATTTCACGCTGTGTTCTGTTGTTGTTTTAGCACGGCCAATTATTGCATCCTCAGTGTGCTGGCTTACCTTCTTAACTGTGGTGTCGCAAATACAGGACTAGAAGTTTCAGTGAATACGTAATCACTATGAGAGTCCAGAGAAAGGTCCTTTACTGCTTCGTTCGTTTAGCTCATCCTTTACCAGTCCAGAGAGAACGCTTGTTCAGGAGCAGTGGATATTTTACTTGTTATTATTATTTCACCTTTAATACATTTCATCAAGCAGCCAGCGCAAACAGGTGCAACTCAAGGTCACTGCAAGAGGCCAGCCACTGACCAACACAATATGAGGCAAAACAGGACAAAACAAAAGACTGCAGACTCAACATTCAAATGAGAACAATGGAACTTAAAAAAAAAAAAAAAAAGGAATGAACGTTAACGGCTCTGGTTTCTCCTTGCAGATCCCAACTTTGTGCGAACGTTCCTCACCACCTACAGGTCATTCTGTAAACCACAAGAGCTGCTGGACCTTCTCATGGAGAGGTGAGAGAAGCAATACAATCATATCTCCTGGAGAGAAATGTAATTTTTTTTGGAAAATCAAATATGAATATGAAATAAACTTTTTATAATGTTTTTTATATCTTTTAATGCCTTTTTCTGCATTTGTTCTATTCAACTTTTATCATTTCATTTTAGTTGAATTTATTTTTAATTAGTTTAGTGGATGGTAACGAGAACAGAACCTGTTTAAAGTTTTATGGAAATGTACTCAATTAGTTTTTGCTGACTTTGCATTTTTTTTTTGCATTTTGTAAGTCGTGATGCACCGAAATGGAGATTCTGGGCTAAAACCGGAAAAAGCATTAAACATTAAAAATATTTCATGTGTTCACTGACATGAAATGTGAATTTGACAACAGAAATAGGCTCATCATCCAAGTCAAAGAATTCCATTGTGTTATAGTTCTACTTTTTGTGATTCTTGCTAACATTGACTTTCCTTTAAGCTTCTTTTATTGTTGGGCTGTATTCTGTGTATCAAGCCTGCTGTGGAGAAGGTATTGGGTGTACAGCTTGATATTTAGCATATAGGTATCAGCAATTACAAATGGTTTATCTAATGTTTCTTGTTGAAACAGTTAAATTGAAGATGGCCACATGGCCAACGTCTCCACTGTTTGTTACAGTAGGGTGAAGGAAACATCTATTTTTATTACCCCACCCTAGAAATACACTGATACTTAAACCAGCTTTATCACTGAAACACTTTTAAAGTTGCCCATATGTGTGTACATGTGATCTCCAGGTTTGAAATTCCAGAGCCTAAACCCACAGAAGCAGATCAGATGGCCATGGAGAATGGAGACCAGCCACTCAGTGCCGAGCTCAAGCGCTTCCGCAAAGAGTTCGTCCAGCCAGTTCAACTCAGGTATGAATATAAGTACAAGAAAAGCCTGAAAGTGTTCATTCGTATGGAATGATTAGGGTGGAGCTATTTGGTGGAACGTTTGACCTCTGTCTGAGTTAAATCATTTGGAATTGTCCCTCTAGGGTGCTGAATGTTTGCCGGCACTGGGTGGAGCACCACTTCTATGACTTCGAGAGAGATGCCCAGCTGCTACGCCGGCTAGAGGAGTTCATCGGCATGGTCCGAGGTACTCCCTCTTTCACTCCTCCGCTCTCATCGTGTTAATGAAGGTCACACTGTTTAGATTATCACTGCTTTAGCACATTGTGTGTCGGGCCACAAGTACGCAGCATATCACCGACAGACTGTGTAATTGTGTGCAGAAGCAGATCTGTGCTTCCTGTGTTAATGAAAGAACCTCAGTAGTGCCACAGTAGTGTAACATGAAACGCGGTGCATTTGTTCCTGGTGCACACGTGTCAAACGTACTCCATGCTTTTAAGAGTTCTGAGGTGAATTGAATTCCAGCTCCCTGCCTAACTTCCTAACCTTTTCAGTCTTAAACTGTTTTTAATCTTAAAAGAATGATTCATTCCAAACTGATTCCAAGTGCTGTTCACACTGATGGCCTTTTTTCGACCGAAAGAACCCTGGTTCTTAAACTGGTTGCGTTCAGGCTTTGTAGACCTTGGTGCTGTCCAGGGAACCAGTCTTCAATAGCAAAATCAACAAAGGGCTGCACAGTTGTAGTAAACAGTACAGACAAGATGGCGGAGTGCATAGATTGCCTGTGAGCGTTGCAGTTACAAGCACGGATCAGCTACTGAGTGATCAGACGACAGAAGTGTTTCTTCAGCAAACCACTGGATGTCGCCGTTGTTACTATTAGGGGTGGAAATGCTCCAAATGGTTTACCGGGACAGAAGAGGTTCGGTGTTGGTGGAAAATGGCTATCAGTGAAATTCTATTACCATGTCCAGCAGGGGGCTCCCAGCTTTCGTTCTTTAGGAGTCGTATTGGCATTTTTGCAGTTTGCTCAAGCTATCTTTTATTCAGGGGTTACAAACTCCAGTCTGGCTCAGTTTGGTGATTTCTCTTGCTTAAACAGACTTGATTCAAACAGCTAGTCGCTAGTTTAGCGGGTGTGTTAATGGGGCTCTGCGGCCTAAAACTAGAGCTTCCTTTGATATTTGTAAAGTTGTGCAGTATTCTGTGGTATAGCACCGTGGCCCATGTTTTACTTTAGCAGTGCCCTCTAACTACAGCTCCCGACTTGCCTTACACAAATACAAGTGGGAAGTTGCGGGAAAATACAACATTGGGAATCCCTGTGGTGTCAACCAAACATGACTGCTAACCTGCTCACTGATCTACGTTCTCAGGAATACAACCGTTCTGTCATTTTTAATCTCAAATTGATGCCAGAATGTTTTCCAGTCAGAGAAAAGAACGCAGTTCGGGTAGGGCATCTAGACTTCAGCTTGTTGTGTTCATGAGTAATTTCTGTCGTTCGAGTGATCGATTCTCTTTGCTGTAAAAATTATGTGATGAGAGTTGCCAGTTATTCAGCTTCAGTAAGATGTCCAGCTTTGTAGCAGCTTTGCACTTGCCAACAAATGTTTGGTGGGAGGGGGAAACCTCACCCACAAATTAAAAGCCCCGCCCACCTTTAAAGTAATTATTCAAAAGGGTGTCGAATGCACAGAAACATGTTTACACTAGAAGTAGTGATGGTTACATTTTTCATTTTGGTTGGAGCGTCCCATTCTAAGGTGGAGGATCACCAAACTGTGATGTAGTATCCCCGTCCAGGAGCACAGTTTAACTCCCCTCCCTTCTCGGTCCAGCTCCAGTCAGGCTCTTCTTTTTACAGTTTATTGTTTGACAAGAATCTAAAACACTCCCGACATAAAGAGCTGTAATCAGATTGTTTCAAGAGCCTTCTAGAAGTAAGAGCCTTACTTGCTCCTCTCTGCAGGTAAAGCCATGAGGAAATGGGTCGAGTCCATCACCAAGATCATCCAGAGGAAGAAGCAAGCGCAGGCTAACGGCCCGAGCCACAACATCACCTTTGAGAGCTTACCTCCGCCTATCGAGTGGCACATTAGCAAACCCGGACAGATCGAGCAGTTTGACCTTATGACCCTTCACCCCATTGAAATTGCTCGCCAGCTCACGCTCCTGGAGTCAGACTTCTACAGGTAAACACACCCGCTTCTTTCTAAAGGGTTCCTTCTGCACAGTTTACTTTAGTTTTGGTTAAGTGGTCTGAAATACAGTACATGCAGTGTTTCAATCGGTGTATTGAACATGCGGGAAAGGCATGGTCACTTCCTGTTTGTATTTGTGTTTTCTGATCAACTGCCAACTATCGGCCAAGAAAATGGGGCACTTTAATACAATGGAGGACTTGGGAGTACAACTTATTGTATCTACAATGTGTATCCACATTGTGTGTACACACACACGCGCACACACACACACGCACACACACACGCACACACACAGGGATGTGGGGACACACTTCCCTTTACCTCTGTTGGCCTGTGGGAACACTCTATGACCGTCTTACCCAAGGTTCTCCTTTTCCCTTGAGGCTGAAGCTGCTCTCCCTGACTGTGCTTCATGTTATCTTCCCAGGCGTTGAATGGGTGCAGTCACAAGCAGCGAGCTCTGTGGGCTGGGAGTCAATGTCTTCAAAGAGTACTGGGTCAAAGCCACAGTTAAAACATTGTAGTTAAAACAGTGTTAAGGCATTGTCTAGAATGGGATTGCTATTGAACACCATATGTCATGGTGTTGGGCTGTATTTGTACTGAAACTTTATCAGCGCTGCACGCCAGGGGCGAAATACATTACACATGGCAGTTATACAGATGCAAGTACCTTGAAACCATGCCATATAGAAGTGAATAATAAAGGATTGGTCCCAGAACCCTAGGAACATCTTTGGTTGGTCAGGGTGTGCATTCTGTAACTAATTACAAGCTCAATTGCACAATAGATCAGGGGGGGCTCTAATGTTCTTGGTGTTGGCAGGATGTTTGTGTTTTGTGGTAGGCAATGGTCAAAAGTAGAAAACAAATATGCAAATAAAGATGCTGGGTAAGTTTTCGTGTATTTTATTACTGACATAGAATGAAAATTATGCACCAAATTGGAGATTCTGGAGATTTTAGCCCTCCCTAGTAAAGTTGCCATTTTGGTGAAGCCTGTTTTAGTCTTTGGTCAGTGACGATATATAGTATAAGAATTAGTTTGTTACCTCATTATATGGGGGCAAGTCAAACCACCCTTGAGGCAGACATGGTTTAGGCTTTTGCAAAGGCAGTGTAGTGAACGCTTATAGATTGTGCAGCCAGAGTATTTAAATAATTGAGCAAAGTATTTTTAAATTTTGTTATTTAGCATCATTTCATCCTGAGGCACTTTGGGAGCTTGTTACCTCACTACTGCTACTGCTTTAGAACAGCAGGTTCTAGTAACCCCCAACAACCCCCGATACTGGGGCGTCTTGCCGATATGCTCAGGTCACTGTTCCTCCCAGTAACGGAAAGACAGACCTGGAGGCATCCAGCTCTGGGACTGGAGAGCCAGTGTCTAGCCCAGTTTGGTGAAACCTCTTCTCAGAAACACTCGTGCTAACCCTGTGTAATACCCCAGCTCAGTGAAGTGTATTCTGAGTGTCTTGAGTGTTGCAAATTGTGCAGGTGCACCACTTTGCATTAATCTGGTAAATCAGCCTCGTTAATTCAGGTTTTAGATCCGGGGCTAGACCTGATTGTAATCAGTTATAATCATATTCAGGTAGGTATGCCGAGATATTCAGGCATGTGATATTGGATTATTTTTACCCAATAAATAAATGACCTAAAAAAGTCTAGTATTTTTGTCCCATTAGTTTCATTTGGGTCTCTGTATCTAAGTTGTAGGTCAAATTTATACAGAAATATTAAAAAGTCTATATAAAGGGTTCACAAACTTTCAAGCAACTCTGCATTTATTACATATTATTTAATGAAGATTGTTATTACTGTCTGTGTCCTTCTGCCACGTTTATATAGACATTATGATGTACTGAAGTCTTCCCTAAAGAATTACAGTCAAGTTGTTGTCATTAAAGAGTGCTGAGCTAAGGCCCTCCAGGGCTGCACACACTCGTTCCAGGAAAACTGTCCGTCTCGTGGAGCTTGTCCCTGACCTTTATTTGTTTATTTGTCCACTTGTCTCCTTTAGGGCGGTTCAACCGTCAGAGCTGGTGGGCAGCGTGTGGACAAAAGAGGACAAAGAAATGAACTCCCCCAACCTGCTGCGCATGATCCGCCACACCACCAACCTCACCCTGTGGTTCGAAAAGTAAGCCATGGCTACACTGGGCCTTATATTTTTGAACCCGCCTTTTTAATGATCATGGGCCAAACCTCGCTTCCATGTTGTTAAGGATCCACATTTTTAAACCTAAAAATTAATTGTATTATTAAGACAACATGCAAACATTTGTTTACTAGGTGCAGCGAACACAAGAGGAGATCTGTATCCTATTGTTCTGTTGATTAAGTGGTCTTTCTTTGAAGAATGTGTGATGTAAGACTGATGTGTTGACCTGCTGAACAATGTCATGACCGCACTGTGCAGCTGATTATCTAATTGTCTGGGGAAAAGAAATTGCATATACAGCTCAGATTAGATATGGACTTTCCCTTGATGTTAGGTGCGGTATCAACAGTTTGGGTCTCAGTCCTCACCACATCACTTTTTTTCCCTAGTGCAAACTGCACATGCCTCATTCAAATGCCTCATCGTAATGTCCTGTGCTTGAAGAAGCAGCATGTTGCAGTGCTCATTGACAGAACTGTGTCCTTCTCAGGTGTATCGTGGAAACGGAGAATCTGGAGGAGAGAGTAGCCGTGGTGTCACGGATAATCGAGATCCTGCAGGTCTTTCAAGAGCTTAATAACTTTAACGGAGTGCTGGAGGTGGTCAGCGCCATGAACTCTTCACCTGTCTACCGACTCGACCATACTTTCGAGGTAAGCATTGTGTGGATGGCTGGTAGGATTTAAATCCGAAGCTCCCTCATGTGTCTTTTGTGGAGCAGCTGCGTGCGTTCCCCTTTGATTCGAATGTATTTGTGTGGCACACTCGAACGCTTGTTTTTCTGTCTGTTGTATTCCAGCAAATCCCAAGCAGACAAAGGAAGATCCTAGAAGAGGCACATGAACTCAGTGAGGACCATTATAAGAAGTATTTAGCCAAACTCAGGTCCATTAACCCGCCATGTGTGCCCTTCTTTGGTAAGTGCTGTACTGTATCTAAGTTATGTTTTTATTGGGCCTACAGTTTCTTCAGTTGCCACAAATCTGCATGTGTGTTTGATTTACAAATGGATTTCGTGTCATATATTTTGTGTGCAGGAATATATTTAACAAACATCCTGAAAACGGAGGAAGGCAACCCGGACTTCCTTAAGAGGCACGGCAAAGAACTGATCAACTTCAGTAAGCGGCGGAAAGTAGCAGAGATCACAGGAGAGATCCAGCAGTACCAGAACCAGCCATACTGCTTACGGGTGGAAAATGACATACGGGTCAGCCACACTTACAGTTCAGCTCTTTCCGGTTTCCAGTTCAAATGGAAATCATATTTAATGTAGCTGCATCATTTGGCAAGCACATTTAAATCAGGAATGATAATGATTTAAACTGGAATCCAGACTCTGACTGATTAGTCTTCTCCTCTCTTCCAATGATGCAGAGATTCTTCGAGAACCTGAACCCGATGGAGGATATGATGGAGAAGGAGTTTGCAGACTATCTCTTCAACAAGTCCCTGGAGATCGAGCCCCGCAATGCACGGTCCCTGCCTCGATTTGTAAGTGCCGTGGCTGGATGTGCTGTATTCAGACAAGGGATTCCTATACCCCACGTTTCTAAACCTGTGGGCTGTGGACCACCTGTGGGCCATAAAGCGCCCTCTAGTGGTCTGTGGGCTTGTAGTCAGGGGAAAGGCAGTAGTTTGTAAAGGGCCTCTAATTTTAATGCTATATTAAGTATAATAATTTAAATGGATATTAATGCGGACGTACAAATAAAGACGTCGCAGTAGCAGGGAAATTAAACATCTTCAGTTTGAGGCAGCATAACTGCTGGCTGCTGAGGTTTCTTGAAGTGTCTTAGCAGTTGTTTTTTTTTTTTTTTGGTCATACCATAATTGTTGACTTGCTGGTTTAGATGCATCACAAAAACCCTCAGAACTAAAGAGACATCACAAGACTTTTTCTCTTCTCTGAAGCCAGTGGAGTATTTTCAGTTTTCAGTACATCTCCAGAAGACACTTTATACCTTCTCTGCCATTGAACTGACCACAAGTGTCACTTGCTGGCTATACGAAGTTTTTCAGTACTACTAAAACAGACTCCTTGCTACTAAAACTGACTTTTAGGTCTACCTCCACCCCACCCCCCTCTTTTCTTAACCTCACTGCAAACAAATCATTTTCAACGCTATTTATAACATAACTGTAAATTATTGTTACTTGTGACTGGACCGAAATCCATGATCTTTTGTTTTTTCAGGCCCCAGTTCTCAGATTTTTTTGGTGTCAGCACTTAAGACAAGAAAACTGTTTATAAAAGCGTATTACAGTTTTCTGGCTATGCTTAGCAGTTTTTATCAGGTGGGCCTTGGGATGAAAAAGGTTGAGAACGTCTGGCATAGATTACTCATCTTTGTAAATGGGTCCGCTAGTTGGTGTTGTCGGTACCTGTGGAGTAGAAAGATAGAGTGGGTCGTTTTAGGACTGAAATGCAGCAGAAACACTCATTAAAGAGTGTTAGAATTTATGTATGATTGTTTCATGTATTTCAGTGCATGAAGAGCGTTCTAGGTGTGTATTCCCTTCATTCCCTTTCTTTAGCATAAGCTACTGTTACTTAATTAGCATTTCTAAAACAGCAACTCCTTAAAAACTAAACCAAGTCCTCATTTTATAAAACTATAAAAGCTTTCCTAAAAGGAACTGAAACACTTAATGCACAGTGCAACACTATAATAACGCTGCTGCACAAAAACACAAAAACCCTGTCTCAAAGTGAAGCATCCGCAGCTAGACGCTAGAAGCAGCTACTGATGAAAGACTTTCCTTTGTACAAAATGTTGTTCTTGTTTTTTTCTTTTTGACTGCAGCAAATGAAAACTTCTCTTTTCAATAAGTTCTGTTTCTTCATGAGTAGCTGGTCAGTAAACGTTAAGTAACGGTGAAACCTTAATTCAGGGATCGCCAATCAATATTTAAGCCCCCTCTCTCACTTCTGCCCCACCTACAGACTAAGAAGTACAGCTGCCCGCTGAAGTCTCCAGGTGTCCGCCCGTCCTCCAGTCGCCCAGGCACCATGCGCCACCCGACGCCACTGCAGAACGAGCCCCGGAAGATCAGCTACAGCCGAATTCCCGACAGCGAGACGGAGAGCAGCGCAGCATCGGCCCCAAACTCGCCCCGCACTCCCCTCACGCCCCCACCCGCCTCCGCAGCCTCCAGCTCCACTGATATCTGCAGCGTCTTTGATTCTCCACAAGGCCCTTCAAGCCCCTTCCACTCTAGTACGTATATATGCACAGCAGCACACGCTGCAGACAGGTGCACTCACACATTAACACCAGTTCACGACTGAACACACAGCCTTTATTCCTTTTATCAGCTCAGTTAGGAGCCGGCTACAGCAGTGTGCTGAGGGGGGTTTCATGGCGTCTTTTAACCTGGGGAGTTGCTACATTTGGCTGAGTGAGAAACCCAGATGGCTGATCACTGGTCCACATGAAAATGGTGGTCAGGGGTCACGTTAGGCAAATCTGCAGTCCTACTTCTGTGGATTGTGTAATGTAATTGGTCCAGTTGATTACATAGAGGTACCTGTTTTGACCCTCCTGAATCAAACTCAAAAGTTTGCACAGATGTGAACATCAAGCCAGAGCCCAAACTGTATCCGGTCACAACGAGCGAGCGAGAGGGAGCATGAGATGAATTAAAAGTTATGGAGGCATATTTCTACGAATAAAAGCAAAACCTGAGTCTGACACAAGCCTAACGTCGTAACTGGGAAGAGGATAAGCTGAACCCGACTCTAAACCCTAGATTTTGTCAGGTCCTGTTGGGCTTGGGTCAAGTAGCAGACTGATAGGCCATTTAAGCAGGCCATATATCCTGTCGATTCCTGTTTATCTGTAGGCCACTACATGAACATCACAGTGATAAAGATGAGGCTCTTATCAGATGCCACTGCTTTATTTTGAAAACAGCAAAAGGAAAATGCAATCCCTGGTTTTTAAATGTCTGCTAATGTCATTCATTAAGATACAAAGAACATCATTTAGAATGGCTTGATATAAAATGCTCTGTTCACTCGCAGAGTCGGAATAAGTGGTGGTGATGGGAAACCGACATCTCTAACAGCTCCTGTTTTATGTGTAATATGCATCTTATATTTAATATGTCATCCAGAAGATGAGCATAAACACCCTCTACAGGGAGACTAAGCCACAGAAGGTCATTACCGAAAGGGACGATCGCTGTAAGAGTGCTGTATCAAAGCATACTACTGGAACATATGGTAGGAAAAGGTGCACAAGCAACAGGGATGGCGTGCTGGACTGTCAAGAAAGCTGGATTCAAGACTGGTATGAGCTTCACCATGAGTGGAATGAGGCTGGTGTCTGTGCATCAAGAGCGAAGACACCATCTCCAGGATGGAGGACCGCCTCATTCCTGGTATGAAGCCGCTCCTGAAGCAAAGACATCGTCAGAAGTGTCTTACCTGGGCTAAGGGGAGGAAGAATTGGACTGCTGCTCGTCAGATGAAAGTAAATGTTGCACTTTAGTTAGAAATCAAGGTTTTAGAGTCGGTGGAGGACTGTAGAGGCACAAGAAGGTGTGTGATGGTTCGGGGTGCCATGCCATCTGCTGGTGTAACTGTGTTTATCAAGTCGAAAGTCAGCGCCGCCGTCTACCCAGAGATTTTAGAGCGCTTCATGATTCCATCTGCTGACAAGCTTTGTGCAGATGCTAGTTTCTGTTTCCAGCAGGACTTGGCCACAGTGCCAGAATACCCCCAAATGTTTTGCTGACCATAGTATTACTGCGCTTGATTGGCCAGCCAGCTCTCTGGACCTGAACCCTATGGAGAATCTAGAGGGTAGAGTCAGGAGGAAGATGAAACACCTGACCCAGCAATACAGACAAGCTGAAGGCCACCGTCTAAGCAACCTGAGCTTCGATAACATGTTAGCACTGGCACAAGCTTATGGCCTGATGTTCCAATGTTTTGAGAGACACTAGCACATGTCCTTCAGCTTTTAGAGGCATTAAACAGTTCAGAGTTTACAATTTGGCTTAAACTTTATTCACCCACTGTTATCATGTAGATCTCTGAGCAGTTGATTTCTGTTTTAAAAATAATTACCTGTGATGATGAGCCCCTCACACAAAACAAGCCTAGACTCGATTCTGAGGGCAGACTAAGCAATTCAGGGTGCAGCTTGGAGTATTGTACAACTGTACTAACGTCACGTAACCCATTATACATTTTCTCCAACATTTAACCAACTACCAGAACACTAAACTATGGATGAATGGATGGAATGGTGAATGGAGTTGAATAGTGGACAGTTGGAGATGGATGGATGAATGGATGGATGAATAGATGGATGGATGGATGGATAGTTGGAATTAGATGAATGGATGTATGGGCGGTTGGAGATGGATGGATGAATAGATGGTTGGTTGGAATTGGATGGATGGATGGATAAATGGTTGGAATTGGATGGATGCTGGTTGGATGGATGGATGAATGGTTGGAATTGGATGGATGGATGAATGGAATTGGATGGATGGATGAACGGTTGGAATTGGATGGGTGATGGTTGGATGGATGGATGGATGAATGGTTGGAATTGGATGGATGAATGGAATTGGATGGAAGTATGAACGGTTGGAATTGGATGGATGGATGAAAGGAATTGGATGGAAGTATGAACGGTTGGAATTGGATGGATGAACGGTTGGAATTAGATGGATGGATGGATGGATGAATGGAATTGGATGGATGGATGAACGGTTGGTATTGGATGGATGGATGGATGAATGGATGGATTTCTTTGTTTCAGTTGGTTTTCCTTCAGACGTCCTTGTTCCCCAGGTCTGCTTGGCTTCAGACGAATGCCTCTAAGGCTTGGTTTTCTTTGGCCCGCTCTCAGGGTATCTCTCTTTTTCTCTCTCTTCTCTCCTCTTTTTGCTGCCAGACAGCGACACCATTTTTGCCCCGGTTTCTCTGCCTCATGGCCCACGTTAGTACAAGCCCTGTTTCTCCACTTTTCGTCTTTCATTCTCCCCCTTCACCCTCACTGCCATTAGTGTCATTGAATGTCTCCATCCTTGTCAGAGCCATACGTAGATGTAACCTGGTTGTGAAAATTCAAATGTTCAAATACTCAGAGGATGTTTGGTGGCTGTTTTGTTGTCTGTGTTTGTTGACGTCTCAGTTTGGCACTGAAGCTACAATATCTACTATTGAAAACAGAAGGTCATACGGTGTCATTACCGTGATCTTTTTTTTCCATTTGCAACTTACTCAGTGCATGCCCAGGCCATAGTGTCCAGTCTGCACGCTGGTGTACGTGTGTCCATGCCTTTCTCCCACTCTTACCATTCTCCTGTCTCCACTGTGTTGTTTAGCCAGACCCTCGGTCACAGCAGCTCATTGGGCTCCACTGAATGAGTGTTACTGGATGTGCCACCGTGTCATTGTATTACTGAATGGCAGGGTTGGGGGCGGGGGTCTGTAGTTAAGGATCATGTGTTAGGTGGCGTGTCCATTTGTGGGCTGGTCATCTGTGGTTGTTTTCATAATGTAACATCTCTCTGTGTCCTCCTTTCTTCACTTTACCTTCAGGGTCATCATCAGTGTCCTCCATGGTGAGTTTCCACAGGAGCACAGAGGATGCCCCAATCCCTCCCCCCGTTCCACCCCGTCGTCGCCCTGAATCCGCCCCGGCTGAGTCCTCACCCTCAAAGGTAAAAACCCTCCTGCATGTATACTTCCTGTGCAGCCCGTACAGGCTGTGGTGTAGGATGTATTGCCATACATAGATAGATAAATAAAAACAGCATCTCAGACGTAGCAGGACGCTTTTTCCCTCATAAATTTGATTTCATGTAGGCAGAACATGCTTCATTCTGATTGGCTGTGTGCTGAGGAAGTGGTACGTTTTTGGTTGTATGTCAGTGGAGCTTAACTTCCGTATTAAACTGTGTTTTATATCTGTTTTTTATATTTCTACACCTCAAAGTATATATTTCCAAACCTCCAAAATACAGACGCTGACTGCTTTTAGGCATGCTCTGCCGGTCAGTAGCCACGTACAGCATTGGCTAGTGGACATGAGTTGACAGTGCAGTGCCTAGTCCCATCCCTAGCCAGTAGCTGAGCCGTAAACCCATAAGAGCCCACAGCGACGTACCTGCACAAGCCTGGAAAACTCCACATACAGCTTTATCCCACACTGAAACTCATGGAGTCCCTAACTGACCTCTGCTGACCATCCTGAATGCAGTCACATGACAGTTTGCAAACATGTGACCTAATTTACAAAATGGCGATGTGTTTGGTTAGTGTGTGAGACAAATCTAGCTCATTCTTAAAGCTTGGTTTTGTATCCTGCTCTATAAAACATAGAACCCATTCTGACCCCATTTCTACAATGCAATGATGAAATACAAGTTGCCAAATGCTGGTTGAGACGTATGTGGCTGAGACAGTGTTATACCTTATAAATGATTACAGAAGACACCATGTGACCTCTTTGTCACAATAAGACCGACCTTATTTACCCATCCCTCATTTTCCTGTTAGGAGAACAGGGTCTTATGGGTTAAGAGTGTTTCCTGCCTTCACCCTCTTTATGGGCCTCTCTGGGGTTATGAATTTGTGTCCTCAGAATTCGTTTATTTCTCCGATATTTGATTCTGTACAACACAATACAGCGTTCCTTTAAAGCCCAGACAGCCTTTCCACACAGTTCAGTTCAAATCAGTTATTTTGATTTGCTTCAGAATTGGTTTCAGAGATGCAAAGCACAATGTGAGTAGAGGAACTGTTTACACAGTATTCAAATATTAACAATATGGGTTTTTAATATTTAAAAGTAGCCTGAGAATCCATATATCTACGGTGGCTGAGAAGAGCTAAACAAATGAACAATTCAGAAAAAAAATTAAAAACAAATTTACAAACAAAAAAAATTACATTCACGAAAACAACTCTCATCTACCATAGCTATATGGTAATGTGTACATCTGCATATATCATAGTTTTTATTCATAACTGTAAATTAGTGTAAACAGAGATTTTAGTGTTTAGTATTGTATATATTGTCTATTTATATGATTGTATTGAAGTACTGTAAGGGACTACGCACCTAAGTTTTTCACTGGTGATGTGATAATAAAAGTGATTTGATATGACAAAATTACTAAATTAAAAACAAATTTACAAACAAAAAAAATGTACGCTTAAGAAAACTCATAAAAACAAATTTGAAAACAAAAAATTACATTTAAGGAAACAAAATTACAAAAGCTTAAACAAATTTACATGACCTGTAACAGTTTTACCAGTACTGCAATCATTTTACAACTTGCCAATTCTAATGGAAAGGGTAGGTCTAATACAGTGTCAGTAATACCCTGTCAATCATACTTTTCGCGGTCATAAGAGTGAGTGGAGTTTGGGCTGGCGAAACGCTGAAGCATGTTTGGTTCGTTCATATGAAGTTCCTGACAGCTCTTAACCAGCGCTTCTCTCGCATGGCTAAAGCTTAGCCGCAGTACTTCCGCACATTCCAAACTTTCTATCACCTTTCTGTCTTTAGATGATGTCAAAGCACTTGGACAGCCCTCCGGCCATCCCCCCCAGGCAGCCCACCGGCAAGGTCTACTCTCCCCGCTACTCTCTCAGCGACCGCAGTTCAGTATCGGAGCCTCCGGAAAGCCCACCCACGCTGCCCCCGCGGGAGCCTGTCCGAACGCCGGACAGTTTCTCCAACTCCCCACTGCTACTGCAGCTGCAGCCTCCGCCACAGGGCCGCCGCAGCGAGCAAAGCCACTTCTTCCCCGCCTCCCCTTTCCCCCCACCTCTGCCACCTCAAACTCCCTCCCCGCTGGGGCCCCGGAAGCACCTGCCCTCGCCACCCCTGGACTGCGAACCGCTGCAGGGGGCGGCAGGCCCCCCTCTACCGCCCCGGCAGAGCACCTCGCAGACAGCCATCCCCAAACTGCCCCCCAAAACCTACAAAAGGGAGCCGGCGCATCCCTCCATGCACCGTGACGGCCCCCCGCTCCTGGAGAACATTAACCCTTCCTAAAGGCGCACGGGCGGGGACTGGGACAGGTAACACTAAAGACTGCGGGAGAACTGTGAGTCGGGGACTAATAAGGAAGGACTGTTGTGGGATTTGCCAGTGTTGGACATCGACGACAAAAAAAACGAAAAGAAAAAAAAACAACAACAAAAAAAGACGAGACAAAAAATGTGCCCTTAAAACATTCAGAGATGATTGTGTTTTCATAAAGTGCAACTCTGGCGAGATTACATGGCCCTTATGAGGGGCTGGATTTTTTTCCTGTCTCATGTAGCTGTTGCTGTGTGCTCTGTCACTGTCTGATGTTTGTTTTTCATTTGGTTTCGTTGTTTGTTTGTTTGTTTTTATATGTCGCTTCTATTCAGCAGTACTAGGCCTTCCCTCCACCCTGCACAGTTTAAGCCAGGACCAGATTTAAAGGAGAGAAAAAAAAAAACCCTCGTAAATCAAAAAGAAACATGCTGGAGAACAGACAGACTGTAGACCGGTTTGAACCAGCTCCGAAACGACTTTGTCAAAAAGAAAAGGAAAAAAGAAATAAATAAATCAACACGGCACGGAGGAATGATCCGGCACTCAGTGGGATTGTAAAGACTGTACTACTGTGCCAGCCAATGGGAGTGGACTTAGGAGGCCAGCGCAGTGCTGGACGACCAGTAGAACTCCTCCTTCGGCAGCCTTTGGGTTTCACCGCACCTGATTCTGTCTAAAGAAAAAAGGGACTGAGAGCGACGCAGACGTTGTGTTCTGGGCTTTGTTGTTAGCTTCATGCTAAACTGAAGGGGAGTGGTTTGTGTGCCAGTACTCTCAAGAGTACCACGAGTCAAAGGTACCCTCCCACACCAAAGAGGTACTTTCAAGCATTCATGAAACACAAAAAAAGTGATTGTCCTTTATGTGTTAGAACGTTTATTTTCTGAATCATTTCTGTTTTGCCAATAAGTATGTAAAGAAGATGAAAAGAAAAAAACGATTGCCTTCTTAAAACAAGGGAATAAAAGTGTTTATACCACTGTACCGTGTGCAAAGTCATCACAGTGCCTCCTTGACTGCAACGCCAGGGCAGTGAAATAAGAGCTTCCAGTTTCTTCCTAAATCAGCATCTCCACATGTACAGCAGGTTCTTAGTGAGGAACCGAAGGTTGGGTTCTAGCTTTACTGGCAGATACAGTGAGCATCTGGTTCATAAGAACAAGGTCAAGCAGCAAACACACAGGACAACACAGCTACAGACTGGCAGAGGGCCAAACCCACTCTCTGCTCACCGTGATGAGCACCACCTCATTCCAATGTCCCCGTAAGATGACCTCAAGTGACCTACAGAGAGACTGGCGAGCGGTGGCTGGGGTGAAAGGCACAGCGAGCCTTCCTTCTGATTTTCTAAATAACAGATCTAATACAATATCTGATCTGGAATCTGGGAGACATGCTTCCAGTAGTGTAGAGAATAAAACAGAACTGAGGGATTCTGGTCCAACACAAACCCAGAACCTGTACACCTCACATTTATGTTGCCGTGGATGGTTAAAGGGGGATTCTGTCGGTGTCCAAAGTTAGATTTGATGCAGGATTTAATCGGTGAGATATAAACAAGTCACACAGTAAAGCAGCTGATGTGAAGCCGTAAAGGAACTTGCTGACTCTAGTTTCTTTACAGTGGTGGAAATGGGAAGCCTGGGCCTCCATTAGAGAACATCATATTTCATTCTAAATTCCTTCCTAGTAAAAAAGTTCTCAGAATTCGTTTAAGAATATATATATATTAGGGCTCTGGTCGACATTTCAGATCTAATGTCCTGTTAGACATTTCTAATGTTTAGAAAGAGTCAGCCGAGTCACAGGAACATATTTCAGAACTAAAAGAGGCGGGGCTTATGATGATCGATCTGAACTGGAGCCTTCAGTCACAGAACACAGCGTCGGGCAGCAGTGCGTACTTATGCTGAACATTGCTTATAGCTTCTAGTCTTTTTAACTTCACTTCTAACAGCTTCTTCAGTAGCAGGAACCTTCATCTTTCATCTCTCATATATAATGAACTGCTAAATAAAACCAGATTAGTCCAAATTTAGATTATTTTAAGGGTTTTATCTTCCGCTCTGAACTAATAGTTTCTCGTTTATCGGCAGGCATATTAAGTGACTGTACTTATCTTTAATTACAAAAGTAATCTTAGCTGTAGACGAATAAATATAAATATCTGTAATTTAGTTTCTAAAATAATGGAATTATAATAAAACATAATCCTTTTTCCTTCAAACAGCCAGTTGAAGCAGTGTTGGATGTCTGACTAAATGACGAACAGAGTTAGGTTTCATTTGTCCGGATTCTCTTCTTCTAAAGCTCCTCCAGACTTTCTATGAGACATAGTTCCTCCCGTGTTTCTCAGCTTCAGCGGTGAACCGCCAGCGCACATCGTAATGTGGATTAATTTTTTAGCAAGCATGCTCCCCTTTAATCATTATTAACGTGTCTTTTTACATCCTTAAAGTTCTTGTGCATTTCCGTAAGCTTTAGTCTGTTTTACGAAGAAAAAAAAGGTCACTGTTGTCAGTCGACTTGAAGGGTCTCAGTCGACTTAAAGGGTCTCCGACTGACGACTTCTAGAGGGCAGCACTAATATATATATATATATATATATATATATATATATATATATATAAATTCAGCCTTCCTTGTAAAGAGTATCTCTATCACTACATGAATGTGAATCAATTTTGTACATATAAATGAGGCTTCTGGGGCTACAACCCAGTTCTAGCCATTGTATTTACTATCCAGACTGACCAGTAAACCTAAACGATCGTTTTTTATACACACCGGTCAGCTGCCACATTAAAACCACCTCCGTGTTTATACTCATTCTCCATTATATCGGCTCCAATTAGCACATAGACACGCTACAATTACACACGACAGGTCAGACAATTACAGACGGTAGTCCATCTGTTTCTCTGCCCGTTGTTAGCCCCCTTTCGCCCTGTTGCTTAATGGTCAGGACCACCACAGAGCGGGTATGATGTGGGTGATGGGTCATTCTCAGCACTGCAGTGACACTGAGGTGGTGCTGGTGTGAGTGGATCAGACACAGCAGTGCTGCTGGACACCTCAGTGTCACTGCTGGACTGAGAATCATCCACCAATCAAAACTATCCAGCCAGCTGCGGGCAGCGTCCTGTGACCACTGATAAAGGACTAGAGGATGACTGACAAGCTGTGCAGCAGCAGATGAGCCAGAGTTTCTGCAAGGTGGACCAGGAAGGTAGGAGTGTCTAATAGAGTGGACAGTGAGTGGACATGGTGTCCAGCAGCACTGCTGTGTCTGATCCACTCACACCATTGCAAACCAAATATCTCGGGCACCCGGGCGGCATAGCCATAACCACTCTCTGGGATGTAGCTTTCAAACAGCTGGTTCTTCAAACATCACCACTGTAGACAGGTGACACTTGGTCAATCAATGTGTGCCATCGGACAACCTACATTACTGTGCAAAGGTCAGTCTGTTTATTTAGATTCAAAATGGCAATTAAATACAAACTGTTCAACCAACTTTCTTTAACATAATGAAAAAGCAGAAATCCTGTATTCAAGACAGCATTACCAGAAGCCTCAACGACTTCATACACACTCATCATCAGAGAAACAGCTGCACCCAGAAGGAATCCGCCGACAGCAGTGGCACCTGGTGGGTAGGTTTGACATTGCGAGACATGTGAACAATTCAGGTTTCATGCTTGGCCAGGCAAGACATAAGCAGAACGGGTGTTATCGCTGTATCCGACTGACCCAACAGCCACGATTGCAGAGCAGTGATGCCCTCCATGAGTCATCTTCTTAGTGCCAGCACCACTGGCAGACTACCGCACAATGCAGGACTACATGACTGTTAAGACAACTGCCCCTAACACCGTGTCACCATCACCACAGACTGCAATGGTGTCATGCCAGAGTGTCACAGAGTAACTCAGAATGGAAGCAGGTCATCTTCAGTGACCAGTCCTGCATTTGTCCTGGTGGAGAAGACCAGTGAATGTGTGTGGAGGCACCGTGGTTTGTTGTCACACATCCAGAAGGCCTGGTGTCACTCCAGCTTCGCTCCTACTGCAAAATCTGCAGGAGCTGTGTGAGAATATTCAAGCTGCATGGGATGGATTATCACAGGACACCATTAGGAACCTCTACAACTCCATGACAAACAAAAACAAAAAGTGTTCAACCTGCAACCTAAACAAAGTAATAAGGAGTAGCTCTCACAGAGAGGGTACAACATGGTTTGCTCGGACTCCCAAGCTTGGGATGCAAGTCCTAGTGTGGGTTCTTTTGTCCTGGGTTGCTTTCTACAAGATTCTGCACTCTGGCCAGAATGATTTCATTGTTGCTGATGCACTGCTCTGTTCCATAGGGGGCGCTGATGGTCAGTACGTTGGCCACCCTCAGAACATCTCCCTCCTCTGTAACAGGAATGAGGTTTTTCTCCAGCCATGTGCGCAGGTTCTCCTTGCGCTCCTTCAGCTCCTTCGCACTGAAAGCCTGGCTGCTGGCAGGCATGAAGAAGGACTTCAGCTTCTTCTCCATTTCCTCATCTCCTTCCCTGAGGACATGCACCTCCCTCACGGCGTGGCCCAACACCACCTTCACACGGGCACCGCCATTCTCTTGGAAGGCCACAAGGACAACACTGGAGAAAAGAAACGGTGTTACTGAGCAAGAGAAGCACAGAACCCAGTAGATGTATTGTGTTTAAGAAATACTATGGGCAGAGCCTGCATTCTGCAGAACCTCATTTACTCCAACGTCAAAGAATAAGGGTCTAGATCAGAGGCGGGGAACTCGTCAAGCACACCTAATGCAACTCACCAGCCAGTTACCAGGTTGAGTTGGTGTGCTAAAGCAGGGAAACCACCAAACTGTGCTGGACTCCAGCTCTAAGTTCCCCACTGCTGGTCTAGATCATGGTAGACCCAATTTTTACGTCAGCTGATGTACAGCACCAGTCAAAAGTTTAGACACAGCTACCAAGGTGGTTTGTAGCTCAGCGGATAACACCACTACCCACCAATAAGCCACCACCACATGTGGGAGACTGGGGTTTTCGAAGAGTCCCCAGTCTGTGTGTGACTGTGATATGATTAATCTTGTCAGTCGCTCTGGATAAGAGCGTCAGCTAAATGCCATACATGTAGAAGGTTCTCCTAATGTTTATGCTAATGCTTTACTCTAGAATAAAAGTCTGTGATATGATTAAAAATAAGTTTTGTAAGTCGCAGAGAAAAGGATAAGTTTTTGTCAGCTAAATGCCAATACAGCAGAAACGTAATACTGTGGCACATCCAGAGTATATGTGTTATATCATGATATGTATTGTTTCAGACATCTCATCAGTTGGAGCCATTGAGTGTAAGCCAATAGTTATTATAATCATCATTATAATATTGAAGGTATTCAGGCATTTTGAAGTAGACAAAAGGCAGGGAAGCCAATCAGCACCACACTTATTTACAGACCATCACTTTCATGGCAAAGCATTGGTACCAAATCTCTTCCCATTAACTTTAAATGGAAGTTAATGGGACGAGAAATGTCCCTAAGAGGACCATTTTTATTGGTCCATTTATCATCAATTATTAGCCCATTGTAAAGTTAATAATAACAAACTACTTGACTTGAAGTGTTATATTCTGTTCTTAATAAATAAAGGAATAGTCAAAATTGAGAGCCCTGAAGAGCTTAATGCCTCTGGCGCTGAGGTTTTGTTCAGACAACGTCCCCATTTATGTTTTAAGTGACACTGTAACAGATAATGGCCTGTATATTTATATGGCATAAAGACAGCTTGGAAAACCTTTATTGAACAATGAACCTAATTTCTACCAGAAGTGAATAGTAGTCAGTTCATTTACTCGGGTCCATGTACCTAACAGTTCCAAGACCTGGATTTTTGCACTGACTGCCAACAAAATCGGTCTGATTCTTATAATAATCACAATTACAGACGAACACAATCAAACACACAAGCAGCTGTCCTTCATGTCCTTTATTGAGCACACTGAGTAACATCTACAGTGCACTCAAGGGAAAGTTATGAGAGTCCTTCAGTATTAAAACCTGTAGATCCCTTTAGCAGCATCACCTCCACCAAATGTTTCCTATAGCTGCATATAAGATTAGCACAACACTGAGGAGGAACTGTGGACCTTTCCTTTCTGCACGTGTTTCAGTTCACCAGTAATTCTAGGATAACTTGCTTGCCCAGTCCTCTTCAGCCATTTATCTTTATCAGTAGTTAGCAAATGTATAAAAACAACCAAAGGCTAAATTTAAAAGCTGATGGCTGCATCAGTTATTTGAGTGACTCATAATCGGTTATTCGTGTCAGTAATCGAGACGATTATTCTACTCTCCAAATTTCGTTATTCAGGGACTTTATTTGTAGAACTCATATTTACACACAACACCTCACGAAGTGCTACTTTACGAAGAACAATCTTTTTTCGTTCCACCTTAAATGGTGCAGTCAGAATGACACCGTGGCCCGCTTAAGGTGGAACGGTAATCACAAGTTGTCGAGCAGGAAGCCAACTTTAGCCTAGTGCTTAGCAAGGTGGGCTGCTGCGCGATGTTGACGTGCCTGTAGTTCAGTGTGCATACCTCGCAGACACGGGATCCACGGTGAACACCCAGCCTTCGTACTGCTGCTTGTCGTGCGCTGCCACTTTCACCTCGTGGTTTATATACTTGCGCCACTGCTGCGGCATCATGTTGCACCAGTCGCTCATCGCCTCTTAGCATTTAAGTTAGCAGTCGACGAAAAACGCAAACCATGCAGGACTGTTGAGAGAGCGGAGTTAAAAAAAAAATAGGTCATGAAATACCCCGCAATGTAGAATTCCAAGAATCGCCCCTTACTGTATACAATACCAGAGCAAACTGAGAAAGCAGCACCGCTTCGCAAGCTTGAACGGTCCTAGAAACTGGCGACGCTCACGAAAAGCATCATGGGATTTGTAGTCCTACAACGCTTTGACGCCAATTGTATTCCCGTCTAAAAAAACTACAAGTCACGGCGGGCGCTTTAACTCCGGACTCACCCGCGATTTTGGTTCCGCTTTGACGAGCAAGTCCGTGACGCTTCGTTCAGGTTTAGTGAACGCAGCCGAGTGTGCGATGTCGAGATACAGTCGGCACGGAGGAGGTGAGTCACCTATAAACAACTAGAGTCTTTACGTTTGGTATAATATTGGGGGAATCCCGCGCTTGGTGGTTACCTCTACTGCAGCCGTGACGAAGAATATGCAGCTCCTGCTCTTAATGGCGGTTGCAATGGCGGCAAGCAGCGCGCGCTCGGATGTTTTCTAAAACTGCTAAGATGCTATGCTAAGCTAAGATAGCATAGCATCTCCGTTTGTTTCGGCTACTTTGCGGGCAAAAAGAAAGAAACACATCTTACATAGTCTTTTGAAATAAGGTAAACGGAGTTAAATGTAAATAATTAGTACACCACGCAGATAAGCGAGTATGTTGACCGGCTAGCTAAGGTAGCTAACGCTATGCTAGCTAGCTACATTTCTGAGCAATATGAGTTAGGGCTGTTAGGGTACAGCCGTGCTAGTGATATCAAAAAGGTCAGATATCTGTTAATAACGTGTCACAAAGTAAATAGCTCGGTATTATTTAGACAGACAATCTTTATAAAGTTCGAACATCCTCTTTTTTGGTGAAACAACCTGCCTAGCAACTATGTAACTTAGATAGCGTTCAGTGTTAGTAAACTGGAGTAAGAGTGTTAGCTAGGTTACATAACCGGTTCAGGGTTATGTACCTGTGACATCTGTCAAGATATGTTGTCACTAATCTGCCTTACAGAGTATGTGAAGCATTCAAAGAGCAAATTACTGGTGTGATTCCTTTAATGTTACACCTGCTGCAAACGCACAGACCCTTTGAGCATTTTTAAACAAACTGAATCTGATCCTCAATGTGTATGTAACTCATTGTTTGAGGGATTCATGTCCTCTGATGTTTGGGGTAAAGGTCACGCAGGTTTAGCAGATCATGCAACTGAAACCCTGCATGAGCACCAATGACAGTGCAGTGCCAGCTTTGTGTGTGTGTAGTCGTGTTATTACATGGGAATATGCAAGCACACTGGCCGAATAGTGAGACTGATTATTCCACCTTATTTTAAAATAGTCGCCATAAATAAATACTTGGTTGAGATGCAAACAAAGTCATTCGGAGTGGTTTGGTGTGAAATGTATTGGGTCAGAATTGTTGGCAGTGATGGTAAATAGAACCAGACGGAAGTTATTTACTCTAAAAGTTGTCTCACAAAAAGTTATTACATGCCGTGGTCAGATATACACTGCCTGATGTCTTAACGTGTTGGTTTATGGTAGTTTTGCGATCAAATGTTGGCCTAAAGTTTGTTTTTATTGTGTATCACTCACATCTCACATTTATGGGTAGCTGATTGGTGGTTTTGGATAGTAACTGAAATGGCTGTATGTGTGTTGTGGACATGTGACCCTCTGGATTAGGAAGATTTTTTTTAAAATGTATATTGTGTGTCCAGTTGTGACTTACAGCAAGGCTGTAGGTGTAGGACAACTTACTATTACTCTGAGTGAAAGTAGAGTGTAGTTATTATAAACAACAGTCATCAGTATTAATATTAACATTGAGCCAATATCAAGCTTATTTACGCACGCTCGAAAAAGTTCATTGATACCAATATTCTGATACCCATGTGACACCAAAGACATAATCGCAACAACTAATATGGATAGAGACATAGAGGTGAAAAAGTTACTGTAGCTACTCTGTTTGAATATAATAGTGTTGTGAAAATTTTAATATAGTGACTTTCTTTTAATGTTCTGCAGCTGTAGGGAGACATTATTGTCCAACCTTGTATGTTCACAGTAATGTTAAGCAGGCTGCTCCGTATTTAGACGTGCAACACGTTATACTGAATGAAACTTAATTTGAAACTGACTGTAGAGAGCTGTAGAGAGGTGTGTGTCACATACCATGGACAGAGAATTTTGTATTGCGCAATTCACCAGGAAAAAAAAAATCACTTTCCACAGTGTATATCGGACTTTAAAGGACACTCAAATAAAGCTCAACCAGTCAAAAAGACTTTAGCAACTCAGATGCGTTAGTCATTGTGCTGCAGAGACTACACTTGAGACAGGTGAGGTTTGGTGGTCAAAACTACAGATAGTAGTTCATTTACAGCTGTTTTAAAATGAAACAAAGCCTGCTCATTCATCTGCAGCCGTTATGTGTAGTTAGCTAACACACATCATTTAAATCAGCTAGTTCTAACTCTTTACTGTTAAGGTACATTGCACTTATTTAATCTAACAAATACTCAATTAAAATTATTTAAATGATAACATTTCTTATGGTTTCAGACGCGCTATCAGAGAGTAGTACATAAACATGTACTTGTACTCAGTCTGTATGAATAGTATCAGTGCATCCCTAGTTATACACTAAAGTGCTACAGCATTATTTTCCAGCTACCCTAAATAAAATTATGATTACCAGGGCTGAGGGTAAAGGGGGGAAAAACATATCAAACATCATCCGTATTGTAGTCATGCAAATGTTGGATTAAACCAGTTTCAACAGTGAAACTATTGTTGTTTGTGGAAAAGGAAAGAGGCATTGGACTTTGATTACAGCGTACACCCTGGAGCAGCATGATTGCTTTATGCTACACTTCTTTTAAAGACCTCTTCAGCTCCTCTGCCTTAAGTTTACGCTGATGTGACTCGTGCTGTAGATCTTGTAGACCAGTTTTACAGTTAGGAGCACACAAGATGTCAACATCATTAACTGAGAACACACAAGAGGGCAGTTGCCAAGGCAGAAACAAGGCATGTCCATAGCTAAATATAGCCTAAGCTCTTATTAATTAATGTTTGTGCAACTTTGAAATTGATGTAGATGTTTTGATCCAAGACTTGGCCTAGTCTTCATGCAGGAAAGCTGAATTAGGAGATACAAGTAACCAGGTCTTATTTTTTTTTTTTTTTTATATATACACACACACACACACACACACACACACAGAAATCGTGAATCAATTTGCTAGATATTGCGACCGCAATATAAAATGAATAAATGCATTTAGAATAACCCTTCATCATATCATTTGGTTAACGATTAACCTGCATCATTTGTTGAATCCTATTGTGGGAATGCATCTAAACATCCATAAAAACTGATGTTTGGTCAAGATGCTCAAACCGCATGGTAGAAAATTAGCCTTATTGCATTTTTCAGTATTTCAAAAGCCCGTATCGCGATTAACTATTTACAGTCAATATAGAAGTAACTGAGCCACAGTGCCATATTTGTTCCTGTCTTTTTACAGAGACTAAAGTTTATGTGGGTAACCTGGGCACTGGTGCAGGGAAAGGCGAGTTAGAGCGGGCGTTTGGTTATTACGGGCCATTGAGAACTGTGTGGATTGCTAGAAACCCTCCAGGGTTCGCCTTTGTGGAGTTTGAAGATCCCAGAGACGCGGAGGATGCCGTCCGTGGCCTAGATGGCAAGTAAGTGGGCGGACACACCACCATTCCACCTCCTCCGCTGTTGCTATGATGGCAGAGGAGTCTTCCACAGCACACTTCATCATTTGAAGACTGAAAGTGGTCAGAGGGTTCCTCGTTTACGTTTGCAAATGATCAGTGTTGGTAATTTGCTCTTTGGAAATACTGAAACGTTTGAAACGGAGCTGACTGTGGTGTAAAGGCAGTCGTCCTTGTTAGACAAAATTTAATTCAGCCTTTTCCCTAAATTAGTTAGATGCTGAGGTTAGCCTAGGGTCAAGGTTTCTCTTTAGATGGCTTCTTTTGTAGGGTGAATGGATGGAGAACTCCTCAAAAGTTGGGAATTACTGTTTTCAATAAAATAAAAAGGTTTGGTTGCATATATAAGTATGGAATGATGGAACACAAAGGTGGAAGTTGTAGATCTGTGCACACGACTCGGAAATTACTCCCTCTGTGATGACAGAATTAATGGCCTGAAAGTCGTATATGAACAGCAGTGACCCAATGTTGACAAGATTTTATTTTATATTATGTTTTTATATGAATGTATATGTTTTATATGTGTGTTTTTGTATGTTTGTACATCGTTGCCGTCCAATGAAAACCAGGTATCTCCAAAATCGCAAAAAACCTAATGTAATTTGAATGCAAGTCAATGGGACCAAAGTTTGTATCCAAGTAGTTTTGAGCAATTTGACATTTGAAAAATGAAATTTTCACACAACATAAACGGCAAGTTCTGTGTTCAAATGATTCATAAAGGTGAGAATCGACAGAAATGGAGATGCATGTTTTTCTTAGGACGACCACGATATGTATGTATATACAGCATGTAGTGATCGGTTTTTGCAATCTCACACAGCAGTTGTCCACTCTGTTGCCCCCTCCCCCAAACTGTGTTTCTTTCAGAGTGATCTGTGGAACCCGTGTACGTGTGGAGTTATCTACAGGAATGCCGCGCCGCTCCCGTTACGACCGGCCGCCCACCCGCCGCCCCTTTGACCCAAATGACCGTTGCTACGAATGCGGTGAGAAAGGACACTATGCGTATGACTGTCATCGCTACAGCCGCCGCCGGCGAAGCAGGTAAGAGCATCCAGAAGAACCAGCGCAGCCTTTAGCCACTGTTTTATACTTGTACAGTTTCAATAAACCTGATTAAAGTTGAGCTGTTTAAAACCTGTCAAAACTGTAGTTTTGTTGAGTAGAGCGGGAGTGTCTGTGTTGCTTTATTGCTGCTCTCTCTCTTTTTTTCTCTGTCTGTTTGATTCATGTGTCCTTTATTTTCATTTTCAATATTTGAAATATATATATTGCTCAAATGTTGTTTGCGATTTTATTTAACGATTCACCTGGTCAAAACCTTTCAGGTTTCATCGTTTGATTCAGACTGTCATGACCCTTTACGATTTCATGAGGCATCTAGCAAAATTCCACAGTTACGGTCACCTGCTTTGACCAGGGCGTGAGAAGCCAGACCCCTCTAAGGCTCCTGCCACTTCTACCTGCAACTAAATGTTTCATACAGGGGCCTATAAGCGTGTGCCCACCTTCCCCACCCCAAAAGGGGGGATTGCCAATCTGAGTCAATTTGGCTATCAATTTGGGCCCACGCTTTTGCTAATGAGAGCATCGAGACCTCGTCCAGACCACGGTCCCGTCTAGAAAAAGCACACTTCTATCAAGTCTCAATCAAGCGATTTGGCTGTCAGTGCGATCATCGTTAGAAAGCGAAGAAAACGACTAGATGCAGAGGTCGGCTGATGATAGATACTTCTAGACCGCCTAGATCTGCTAGACCTCGGTTCCAAAGAGGGTCGACCTGCAAACTTGCAAGGTTTATTTTAAGTACCAATTAATGTGTCTCTCTATTCTATTTTTAATTTTCTTTGCCTGAACTCAGTCAACGTAATGATTAATGTAGCATAGTCTTCTTTTCTTCTTGTTATGGTTAAGCTTGAGACAGACCAGCTTTATGCAGAGAGATGCTGTAGAGAGTTTATTGTTGTAATTAACGTAATGCTAAAGTAAAATACTGTACCATTTTTGTCGTTCATATATTGCTGAGGCAGAGAGGCAGAATGTAAGCTGATGTAGTTGGAGCTGCAGGGAAGAGATTCAGAAATATTACTGTTTTAGCTATTGGTGACTGCAGATCCTGCTCTAAAGATGTTCTTTTCCTTCCCCTCCTTCCGTCCATGCTTCCATCTCTCCTTCCTTCTGGCTGTTGGCAGGTCTCGTTCTCGCTCTCACTCACGCTCTCGCGGGAGGAGGTATTCTCGTTCCCGCTCCCGCAGCCGAAGCAGGGGCAGGAGGTAAGTGTGTTTGTTCTAGAGTGTATTTAGAAATAGTGAAGCTTGCTATGCTCATTCTGTGACATTAAAGTTTGCATGCTCTTCCACCCTTTCTGTCCCAGACTGGACACAGATTACCGGTTACATGTAAAATGTAGGCCAGTTCAAATGATTACTAAATTAAAGTAACATGATCTGATCAGTTTTCATTACTTATGTGGATTCCTTTTCTTTTTTTTAAATCATGTAATAAAATAGAAAGCCCACCGCTTCCCTCTTAACACAAGGGGAACAAATAAAATGATTATATTATGATTATATGAAACTCAGATGGATGCATGTTTTGTGTTCTATTTGGACTTTCATCCACTGTGGACCATCTTGTATTGTGCCTCAAACCAACACTCATCATTTGTGTCTGCTAAAAGGCTGTACTGGCTTATTAGTGTATCATAGAAGTTTGAAAAAAAGACGCTATTTTACGTGAAAATGAAGTTGAAGAATGTGATTACAATACAGATTTACACACATTGACATTTTGCTTCCATAATCCTAAAGATTATGAAGAAAGAAATAGTTTTATTTGAAAACGGAACTTAAATTACCCTCACGAGAGCTGTCTTTTCGTGTTTCAGAGCTATAGCTGATGTTACTCAAAGTCAGCATTAAAATCTCTCTGGTTAATGTCCACACGGAAGGATTTTGAGATGTATCTAGCCAGTTGTAGAATTTTATGGAGCAACAAACACAAATTATATATCAACTAGCTGCCAAAAAAAGGAAACCCTGCCAGCACTTTATATAGATTCTGTGTGGTGTAATCCTGCCAGTAGTCACGCCTGTTAAATGTACCTGTGATCCGACATGTCTTTTTTCTCTAAGTGTAGCAAAGTACAGCTGTGTGTTTTTATTTATTAGTTTATAGATTTATTATACTGATTACATGACACCATTTACCTGTATACTGTTACTACCCAACCAAGTTGTTATTTGTGATTCATGTGATTTATCTTCTCTCTGAATTAAAACTTGAATTCGATTGGTTGGGGATTTGCTTGCTCTGGAAGGTGATTTCAGTAAGAGTTGTGGTTGTGTCTTCCAGGTCGAGATCCTTCTCTCCTCGGCGCTCTCGCTCCGGCTCTCCTCGAAGGTCGAGGTCCGGTACGCCCAGGAGGTCTTGGTGGGTCGCAACATTCATTCTTCACAAATTAACGTTGTGGGTTCGTTATCTAGGCCTGGGCAATGGACTGATGGGGATACTTATTTAAATCAAACATTAATTGCTTTCAGAAAAGTGTGTTTGTAATGTTTAAATCATTTCTTACCTTTTACGCCAGTATAATATTATTTTATTTTTTTGAGGTTCAAAAGTTGTTCCCAAGCTCTAGCTTTCATCCTTTCATCCTTTCATCCTGTTTTGAACAAAACCGTATTTTATAAATCAGGAGTAAAAGTGATGAACAGGGTTGGGGCTAAAAATGTCTGCAAGCCAGAATCAGACTTAGTAACAGTGAGTGTATTACTGCTGCTTCAGCACCAACTGGAGCATTAATGTGAATTCAGCGATCTCTTCTAGTAATCATTACATTTTGTCATTGTGCATTTTAAGGTCTAGATCAAGATCCCGGTCACGTTCTCGCTCCGCCTCCCGCCCAAGGAGCAGGTAAAATATGTCATCATACCATCAAAATATTGTTCTTTGGTTTTTAGTATTTACGGAAAGAAGTACGACTTAAATGGATGATTACTTTGTGTTTTTCAAGTCATTAAATTCTGCTCGTTTGTTTATTTATTTATTTATTTAGATCAGGCTCAGTTGGGAGATCTAGGTCTGGCTCTGCAGCTCGGAGGTAAACAGACGCATGCACGCACACACAGACTGTCCTACTGTCACCTCATTAGTGGTGTCATGAGCCTTTTGTTTGTCTCTGGTAGTTAAAATTGTAATCACGGTTAAAGAAAAAAAGAAAACATGCAAGCGATGTTCACAAAGCCAAGCCTCCACACTGTGGGTGAGCAGACAAAAGTGTAAAGCCTGCTTTTGGCTAATTGCGCTCCAGGGAACAGATCACGGTAAAAATAGAGGTTAACTGCGGGAACATTTTATTGCTTCATCTTAAATGTCCTGCTATTCAACAACTTTGTTGTTGTTGTTGAAATGCTCTCGGTGACTGGACAGCTTTTTAGTCTGAGAAACACAAATAAATTGATTGGAGCAAATAAATTGGCCTAAGACATTCTGTATCTCAGAAACAAAACTAAACACACTCTCTTACCTTTTACAGTGTCGGGTTGTAAAAAGGAAGTCTCAGGATCTGTAAAACATAAACTTTAGGTCAGAGGTTGATGAGCCAAGTGTTCTTCCAACAGCTTTACTTAACCAGCAGCTGCTCATCAACTTTAGATCATTATCTGATAACATCAGACACCATGCATGCTGAGCATTCTTACTTGCATGTGACTGCACTGTAGAGGTGCTTGCTATGGGAGGGGAGGAATAAGGAAACAAGGAAACAAAATGCAAACAGTAATTTGTCAGTAAACTGAAGGAACTTTGTTTTAATTGCAGCCGGTCCAAATCTAGAGCTTCTCCTCAGAAACAAAGGTAGGTTTTTCCCCTCACCTGAGGTTTATTGGGTTTCAGATCGATTGTATTTTGTGGTTGTTATCGTAGAAGCTGATCAGGTAGCAGAGTGATTCACTTGTGTGTTTTTTTTTTTTTGTTTTTTTTTTTTTCCCCAGCCGATCCCAATCTCGAAGTCCTGGTGGAAGCAAAAGCCCGGGAAGAGACGACTAAGCCTCCGGCTGTCTTTCTTTTTATCTATCTCCCTGTCTTTCCCCTCTCCTTTTTCTGGAGCACCTCAGTTTGGAAATGAAGAGTTTTTGTTTTGTTTTGGTTTGTTTGTTTACACAACCTTCACGGTCGATGTTTACTGCAGTACAGCAAGAAAAAAAAGAAAAATATTGTGTTGCGTTATATTTGAATAGATTCATAAACAATCTTTGGTGTGGGTTTTTTTTTTTTTTCAGGGTAGAGATACAGTTTTATCACTTATTTTCTCACTGAGTTTAGTTGCAGCAGATGCTGTGTACAATACAGAGATACAGATATTTGGATGATTTATTTAGATTTTTTTTATGTGCATATTAAATTAAGTTTAAACTTCACCAAACCTGTTCTGCCTGCTTTCTGTCTTTGTGTGCGTATGTGTGTGCATGCTCTCAAAACGTTGCTAAGCACCTGCTCAATCATTCTGACATTAAGGGTATTCATTGGGAGTCTGGGAAGGCTTTGGATAGACGCTGTAACATTTGCATTGAGGTTTTGATTGCGTTCAGACACAACAGCTGAATTAGTGAGGCTGAATTAGTCCTGGAGCTCGAACACCATTCCAATCCCTCTCCGATGGTGTTTAATGGAGCTCGATCGTATTAATTCAGTTCAGCTGCTTCAGAGTCCAGTTCTAGGGGGCGTTATGCCTCTATAGCCACTGCTTGGTGCATGCCTTGGTTCTCAGATGTCTGCTCCAGTCTGGGGATCATAACAACTGTGCCAGCAGTGGCTGCACCTCAGCGTAACTTGGTTTTCTAGTTAGAAGGCCTAACAGCTATAATCTTGAAGTCCTGCCAGTAGATGGAGCTGTGGTGTTAAGTTGGAGAATCTGAATGATGAAATAGAAACTGCTTGTGTGAGACTTCAGAGTGGCTCAGAACGGCTGTATTCTTTTTCTATATCTGTGTGCTGCACTGAAATGTGTGTTTATGTACTTCAGGTCTTGTTGAGGCCTTCGGCTATTTGAGGCATGTTTTGACAGTAAATGAAAATATCCAGATCTTTCTGTGTGGAATTTAAACAGAAGGCATGTGAACTGGTACTCAAACCAAGCTTAATCATTGGAGGAGCCAGTATTTGAATACTGGCATCACTATTCAAATGATTGTTCCTGTTTATTCAAAGAGAACATTTACAGGCATATTTAGAAATGTCTTGTGTAAACAGAAGCAAAATATCTGGGATAAAGAGAGGATGGAAAATGGCCACATAAAAAAGAAGTATGGTTGTTTTTGGTACATAAAATCACACGGATGTTTTAAGAGAGCCGCTGGGGGGGATAATGCAATGTGATAAAAGGGTATTACTGTTTTTCTGCATTTTATTGTTTCGTCTGAGGACTGCTTTTGATATTTGTATGAGTATGTACCCAGAGCATGTTGATATTTTCACTTGGTCCACTTGCGTCATGTTGCAGCAGTTGCAGGCGTAATTCATTTTTGCATGACTGTAATGGGCTCTTTGATGACATTCATTCAGTCCCAGCTCATACTTCTGTAGATCCTCCGCTCATTTTGAAGTAGCTGTACTTGTGGGCCAGTGGTTAGGTTTTATATATATATATATAATTTTTTTTATATATATAGTGCCCTATATATATATATATATATATATATATATATATATATATATATATATATATATATAAACACCAACTGGACATGAGGTGCCCTTGAACAAGGCACCTAACCCCCAAAAAGTGTGTTCACTGCCCACTAGTGTGTGTGTGTGTTTCACTTTATGGATGGGTTAAATGTGGTACACAAATTCCTCTGTGTGCACCGGCAAATGGTTCTAGACTAATTCTACTCCATCTAGAGCGAACTAGCTTCTGACTACCTCTTCACTGTCCAAATTTTAAGCAATGCTTCTAGCTGGACTACTTTCTTAAATGAAGCACAGCCAATCAGAGCCCCCTTACATATACCAGCCTTAAAGGCTCAATAGGTATAAAGAGAGGCGGGATATCAATGTTATGTAAAATCAAAAATATAAGTGGGCTTCATGAGGGGGGGCAAGAAAAACAAGGATATGGGCTCTTTAAGACGAGAGCAGGCTGCAGTGTTGAGTGATTGCTTTGTGTTTGATCTTGATAGGGTTTGAACTGCAGTAGCAAGTGCAGTGCCTGCCAGACTGTGGCGTATGGCAGAACATCTGTTTAGATAGAGAGAAAAAAGAAGACTGTGGCTTTTTTCCCCCTCTCCCCCTCTCTGACAGAGGAGGGGGTGTCAATGCAGCTGTTTGTTTGTTTATTTATTTATTTATTTTTGCCTCCTTTCACCCCGCCCCCGCTTCTTTTCATCCCCATTTTGCAGTTTGACGGCAAGCCAGCGAGACGGGCTGTGTTCTTTTAATAGCCCCATTAGCTACAGGCAAAATGTCAGCCACCTAATGTGATCAACCTTCGTGGCAGCCTGCGAGGGGCTGAGCGTGAATCAGAGCTGATGTGGCTCTGATGGAGAAACAGCAGGGAGGAAATGCCCTTCCCAGGCGCAATAGCGTGGAAATGATGATGCGATGAGGAATGTTTATTTGGTGGCCTATTAGTCCCTCACAGGGTCATTCTGCCATTTAGTGGGTTCACTGATTCTAGCCACTGTTTTTCTGGTCATCAGACTGATGAGAGCAGCCAGGCTGTGAAGGCCCGTTCACAGAGCTAATGGAAGTGGGATTGTGGACTGCAAATCAGTTACGACTGGTCATTCAGATTATGTATGAAAACCGCTGGGGCCAGCACGATATTTTCTTTAAACAAACCTTCCTTCTGCCCAGCCTCATCAGAAATTGGCGAACCTTTCTTTTCTTTGACTTTTGAGTGTTGTACTTTTCCGTTTTGATATATGTCTTGTGTTAGTGTTCTATCGGAGGCCTGGTTATGATATTCCTATAAATGTATGTACCTAGGCCTTTTAATTCCTCTCACTCAGTCCGCCTATCATGTATATTCAAAGCAAAAACTGTAACCTGTTTGTCTAAAGTGCTGTTTCATGGTGCAGCTGTGCTGCTGAGGGAAACGGAACTGGTCGATTTTGGTGGAGTCCAGGCTGAAATACTTATTATAACTTCAGAGTGAATGGGGTGGGGCTAAACTGCTGGATGTGCAAATTCGAAGGGTATATACTCATGGTAAAAACAGTAGTTGCACCCTGAAGGAATCTGTCGACACAAATGAAACTTGGTGGGTTGGTTTGACATTGTGAGACATGCTAATGAAGGTTGATAAGTTGAAGTTTCATACTTGGCTACGCTTGTGATGTAAGCAAGGATGGGTCTTACCACTGTACCTGACTGCCCCAACAGCCTCAATTGCGAATATTCAGTGAGCAGTGATGTTCTTCATAAGTCATCCGGTGCCAGCACCACTGACAGATGGCTGCATGCCTCAGGACTACGTGCCAGTTATGACTGCTGCCCCTACCAACATGTCAAAGTCGGCAACAACTGCAATGGTGTTGTGCCAGACTGTCATGGAAATGACCAATGAGTCTGTGTGTGGCAGCACCGTGGTCAGCGCCAAGCTGAACATGTCACATGTCTAGAACACCTGTTGCCACTCCACCTCCACCCCTACTGCACAATCTGCAGGAACTATGAGAACATTCAAGCTGCATGGGATACATGATCACAGGACACCATTAGGAACCTGTACAACTCCATGCCAAGACGCCTGGCATATTGTGTTAGCAAACATGGCGGCATTATGTCATACTGAGAGACACTACTGTATGTGTAACTCTAAATATTGCCCATCACCAGTGCAACTCCGAAGAACATGTCAGACGCCAGTCGGCTGATTGACTGCCGTGAGCTAAGGAGATAACCGTAACTGTGTTTTTGTCCAAATGATGGCCTGCACAAGCTGGAGAATGACTGCTGACAGCAGAACAAATATGCCCTTTCCTTCAGTCCCTCTTTTGTAGCTCAGTACATATGCCAGTATTGATATAAATGAGTACAAACCATAGCAAGGAGACTGTATTAAAAAGTCTGTGGGGATAATATAGATAAGAGAATGTGAGCTGAATGTTCCAGGTTCAGCGGGGTCTTCAGGGGGATGTCGACAGAGCAGTCTGTGAATGATGTGGTGGGTTGTGGGTGCAGGGTGCACTCTGGGTGAGCTCCTACACAGGAGCTGTAGCTCACAGCAGCTTCTCCTGGCGTCTGACAGCCCTGAGGGCTACTGCAGAGAATTGGAAGGTCATCAGAGAGAGGAAAGTATTGAAGCTAAGGTATTATGGTAGCGCAGGCTGCTGCGGTTGGCTAAATAAAAGAACACCACCTCTGTGCTTAGCATTTGTTGGATGTGGACAATATGGACAGGACCAGTCCTAGACCACCTAAAGCACTCACGAGAGCGTGAACAACTTAGCTTAGTATTTTAAAGGCTACTTAAAGGAGCAGCATGTATGCAAGAATGCGAAGAAAAAAGTTTCTATGGTACGTCTAAGATGTTTGTGTCTCATGTTGCAGAGATATCTACTGATGTTAGCATGCTAACCAGCTAGCCCTGGCTCATCCTGTTTTGTAATACCACTTTGTGAGCCACTGTAATGTAGAGTTGACTCGTTTCAATATTAGGGGATGAATAATGGCGCTTCTCAGGCGGCGTATTCTAAGTTTCTGGGCCAGGCGTGGGCTGCTGGTCCAATCCTGTGATCTGACAGGTGAAGTGGACTGAGTGACTGAAGTGCCCTTAAGCAAGCCATCTAGCCTAACTGCCCAAGAGACTGTGTGTGTGTGTGTGTGTCACTGCCCAGATTGTGGAGGCCGAATTCCTTGGTGTACAAGCTCAAACGGTTCTAAATTCTATCCTCTTATCAATCAAGGTGCTGCTCCCAGATAGATCATTTAAGGACAGATAGTCAATGAAAGGATCAGTAAACACAACGACGGCAGAAGCTCTTGGGAAGCAAACACATCCACTACAGAAAACACACTTCTGCACTTTTTAAGGCAGAGCTAATGCTCATTTGGTTAATATAACATATTGAGGGAAAGAATAATACATCACATGTGGTCTGAAATAAAACTAGCTGTCACGTTTGTTGGCACACCAGCACATCTTTGCATACAAACCGTGACTGAAGCATGTTTGCACAATGAGCAGGATAATTAAAGAGCCAAAAACCTGTCCAGGTGTCATGGCTGGAGATGTGTAGCAGATGGCAGAATATGGGGGCCACAAAGTCTCACCAACATGTATATGCCCCATCCATGTCCATAACCAGCTAGAAATGATTTGATCTAAAATCGCTCTGAGAATATGCACTGCAATGTTCCGTTAATGCTTCGCATGGGATGTTTCTTTCGGTTCCCAGAATGTTCTTTCTATCGGTATGAGAACATTCTCGATAAACGTCCTGTCTTCTGAGGTCTCAGTAACATCCATAAAACGTTTCCGAATGTTGTGTTGAGAATGCTTATCTTACGTTATCATGTTGCATAATCCGTGGCCCTAACAACATCCTCAAAACATCCTCTGAACGTTACAGTTGAAGTCTTGTCTTAGTTAACATGTAACCTTACAGGAACATTATCTGAAATAAACGTCTTTTAAAAGGTTCGATTAAAACATTTATTTTAGAACTTCATTAGAACTTGTGGGTAACGTTAGCTGAAGTTCTGTGAACGTGCCCTACTAGCTGGATTAGAAAGTGTTGGGAAAGAAAGTGGGCAGGAAAAAAACATTCACATGTTCGCTAAATGCTACTGGAGACGGAGAGAATAGTCAGATGTGTATAGCATAAAGTTTAACGCAAGAGGTGAAAGTAAGTCATTGTCGAGTTGAATAAGCCCAACATTAGGGGATGACGAATGACGGTGTGTTCTAAGCACAGGGCCATTGCCAGTTCAGTCACCTGACCTGAAAGGAAATGAGTGAAATGCCCTTGAGCAAGGCGCCAAACTCCCAACTGCTCCCTGGGTGTGGAAGATGGAGGTGGGTTTGGTGTAAAATGGATGGTTATACAGAAAAGACTCTAGTACCCACTGTAAAGTATGACGTAGGTAAAATGACTCTGATTTCAGCTGCGCATGTGACATAAGCAAGGACGATCCTTATCACTGTACCTGACTGACCCAACAGCCACGGCCACAGTCATCCAGTAAGCAGTGATGCCCTCCATGAGTCTTCCATGTACACAGGCCGTGATGACAACTGCCCTTAACCACATCAACGTCACCAAAGACTGCAATGGTGTCGTCCCAGACTGTCATGGAGTGGCTCATGGAATGGATTACTGCAGGAAGGAACCATTAGGATCCTCTACAGCTACATGCCAAGATGTCTGGCATGTCACGTTTCTGAGAGACACTCCTTGTGTAGCTCAATAAATATTACCCATGTCAGTTTAAATTTATCATCATTTATTGTTCCTGGTAACCTTTATCTTCCTTCCCAACAGCACTGGAATCTGACACTTCCTTTTGGGTGCAGCTATTCTTTTGTTTATGTATAGGTTTATAAATGATGTAAAGAAACATGCAGTTGATCACTGTTCTCTAAGAACTCATTCTTTCCACTACATGCTAGGAAAAGCATATTGTCACATAATGTTTTGCAATTACTACAAATATTGTCCTGTGCCATTGTAGTTGGAAGCCTTTGCCTGCAAAATTGATCCTCATAGTCTGACTGACTTCAGGATCATTGAAAAACTGTGGTTAGATCTTAAACATGCTTTGCATGCAGGATAGCCCAAGAGTTGGAGACATATTATGTATGAAATTGTTTTTTTTGTGCATAATTAAATATAAAATAACTATGCACTGATTTTTTTTTTATATTTTGCTGTGGAGATGTTTCCTTCCCTTCACTTCAAATCAAATAAACAACTCACACTGGTTGCCTGAATATTTGCATAGAACTGTGTATTAAAATATGAAAATGTAGCTTTAATGTGAAATGAGTCGAGTTGTTGTGTAAGTCATGATTCGGTATGTAAACAGGTGGTATCTTAAATCACATATGCCTTGCATCATCTTGTTAGGCCAATGTTGAGAAGCCTAGTGGAAATTTAAAGCCCCCTGGCAAGGCAGAGGCCCTAGGCGATTGTCTCGTCTGCCTATAGCTAGCTCGGGCCCTGAATATGGATGAAATCCTACCACAGGCACTTGGTAAAAACCAGACATTTGTATATGTATCCTAACAAAGTTTTCACACACTTTATAGCACACTCTATCCACAAAAGTGGACCAGGTCAGTATGTAGCTTAATATACAGATCATTTTACTGAACTGATTCAAAGAGTCGAAACCCCTATCAGCACATCTAGCTATTGGCCATTAGCTTTTTGAGACATCTAGGACTAGTCATAATGCCACAAAACTTTACCACATGCCTCATTAGTAAATGTTTTGGGAGAGGCAATTAGAGCTCATTTTGAGAGGAACTCAAAAATACTAGTAGAGCTTCTACTGATGTCAAGCAGCAGCTTGATTTACCTGTTGTGGAAGAAACCCTTAAAAAACTTTACTAAAAAAGATGAAGAACAGAAAGGTACAACGACTGAAAACAAGACAAACAAGATCAAATGTATACGTCTACATACACAGACAAAACATACACTGAAGAAAACATGGCGGCAGTGCTCACTGCAACCTCCGGAAAAAACACACTGAGGCCTCTTGAGACACAAAGACTGACCATCAAGTACAGACTATCAAATAGTACACACATTCATTCATTAAAACACATTTATTAGTTCTAGTACTGACAGTTCTACTAGTTCCACACTGACTAGTCCAGACACTTCAAAACAATGGGATCTAACTGCTCACCATATGAACATGGCTGTATTCACAATAGTACACTACTATACTGCCCCCTGTGTGTGGTATACAGTTGCCTACAGTGTAGTATACTAATACAATCACTTGACCAGTTACCTCATATTTAGCTCAGAGCTGTTATTACTGTATCCACTGTTTAGAGCTAGCTGCTGCTAACTCTGCTCAGTTCACCTGAGATACGGTTAGCCTAGCTGTTAGCTCCCCTCGGCTATTTCACTCTATAACTAACACTCCAAAGTGAGTTCATCGTTTATTAATCTTTAGACCTGTATGTTTTACTTTTTCATCTTTTTATTAATCTTCAGACACCCACATTTACCTCAGAGCTGTTTTTACTCCACTGTTTAGAGCTAGCTGCTCTAACGCTGCTCACTGAAAACAGACCCCACTACAATGACTCACTCTAAAACCCTAAGGCTTTTACCTCAGAGCTGTATATTACTGTATCCACTGTATTAGACAAAAAGCTGCTGCTAACACTGCTCAGCTGTTCTCCTGTATCCACGATTAGCCTAGCTGCTAACGCTGCTCAGTTCTCCTGAAATACGATTAGCCTAGCTGTTAGCTAACCTCGGCTACTTCACTCTAAAACTGATCCTCTAAGGCAAGTTTATCTTCTATTAATCTTCAGACCTGTATAGTTTAGCTTTCTGAGGCTTATTCTGACAAAAACATACCCCACTACACCCACATTTACCTCAGAGCTGTTATTACTGTATCCACTGTTTAGAGCTAGCTGCTGCTAATGCTGCTCAGTTCACCTGAAATACGATTAGCCTAGCTGTTAGCTCCCCTCTGCTATTTCACCCTAAAACTGATCCTCTTAGGTGGGTTCATCTTTTATTAATCTTCAGTCCTGTATATTTGAATTTTCTGAGGCTCATTCTGGTGAAAACATACCCCACTACAATCACTACACCCACATTAATACTCTGACTTGGCTGTGTTTTGCTCATTTGTGTTATCCGCCGCCATCTTGAGCCTTTACCTTCCAAGCCACAATATCATCAACCCTTATTCATTAGCATAAATGTGCATATTGGTAAATCTTGTGAATGGGTATTAGGGTTTTGAGATGCTCCAGTAAACTTATTACTGGATTATGACTGTAGGGGTCCTTTAGGCCTAGCTTCCAGTAACCAGCTTGCCTTCTGGCTAAAATAAATATCGTGCACAAACTCAGACCAAGCCAGAGTATTAACACCCTGCACAGCTGCTGTTGAGATGCACGTATTAGCTGGGCTTAGTGTACAACTAAGGATAGGAGCTTGTGGCCTAATACCCAGTTTGTATCCAGTAGCTCCTGGACTCCGACCTGTCCTGCACGTTTTCACGTTGTGCCATGCAACACCATGCAATGGATGAGCAATGAGCTGATGAGTGTAATCAGGTGTGTTAGAGCGGTCAAGACATTGAACGACACAGTCCGGAGAGATTCCAGGAGCAGGCTAAGGGCTTTCTTTAAATCTGGACTCTAAAGCTGGAGCTTCGGGAAGGGGAGCGAGGAGTGAGCTGGGATTCAGCTGTTGCATAAGCAAACCCAGGGTGTCTTTGAAAATGACACAGCAGCATGCATGAATCATGGGAGGCAAACAGAGAGGCCCTTCAGTGGGAGCGTGCTCACCGCCCCCGCACGGCAGCTCCTTCCCAGCCAGGCTCAACACGCAGCTGGAGCTAGCCTTAAAAGAGCTGCAACTCTCACCTCATCACATACATTCCTTTGGAGTTGGAGTTGTTCATCCTAGAGATCATTTTAATTTTAAAGGTGGAGTGTTTATTAAAGAGACCATGCTCTATATTATAGGTACGCATGTAGATCATTTCCCATAATCACAGCAGATCATTTTGAAGTTGACATTTTTTTGCTATTGTACACTATTTGGCCGAAAGTCTGTGGACACTTGCAGATTCAGTGTTTTTTTTTTAAATCAGGAGTGACAGAAAGACGTTTGTTCTCCTCAGCTGCAGGACCTGTGTTTGCTCTTCTGCCTCCATTACAGAAGTCCTGTATGTTGACTGTCTGTTTTACATATAATATACATGAACTACTACGGTAGAACTGCTTTAACCAGGTCTGTGTCAGATGGGCAAGACGCCTGCAGGAGCTGTCACCTACCACTCTCTCTCTCTCTCTCTCTCTCTCTCTCTCTCTCTCTCTCTCTCTCTCTCTCTCTCTCTCTCTCTCTCTCTCTCTCTCTCTCTCTCTCTCTCTCTCTCTCTCTCTCTCTCTCTCTCTCTCACTCTTTCTCTCTCTCTCTCCCTCTCTCTATCTCTCACTTTTTTATTTCAGTCTTTCTTGCTCTCTATTTCTTTCTCTCACTACCTTTCTCTTTGTCTCTTTCTCTTGTACTCTATCTCTCCTCTCTCACTCTCACTCACTCTCACTCACTCTCTCTCTCTCTCTCTCTCCCTCTCTCTCTCTCTCTCTCTCTTTCTCTCTCTCTCACTCTCTCTCCCTCTCTCTCTCTCTTTCTCTCTCTCTCTCTCTCTCCCTCTCTCTATCTCTCACTTTTTGTTTCAGTCTTTCTTGCTCTCTATTTCTTTCTCTCACTACCTTTCTCTTTGTCTCTTTCTCTTGTACTCTCTCTCCTTTTTTCTTCCTATTTCTCTCTATATCTCTCCCTCTCTGTATTTCTTCCTCTGCTTTACTTTTTCTACCTCTCTCTCTCCCTTTCTTTCTTTATACTATCTCTCCCTTTCTCTGTATTTCTCTTATTCTCAGTCTATGCCTTTTCTCTGTTTCTTTCTCTCTCTTTCTCTTTTTACTTTCTATTTCTCTGTTTCTCATTTACTCTCTTTCTTTCTCTCTCTCTCTCTCTCTCTCTCTCTCTCTCTCTCTCTCTCTCTCTCTCTCTCTCTCTCTCTCTCTCTCTCTCTCTCTCCCTGTCTTCCTCCTGGTCTGTTAATTGTCAGTAAGCTGTTATGTTAGTTAAGCCTTTGTGTGTGAGGTTATGAGTTTGTGTGAACGCGTGAGCCTGCTGAGATTATTCCCTTTATTTTTTTATTCGTGCTTTTATTTATATTTGCTTTTTATCTGTGTATCTGTATTACTGAAAATAATTCTTATTAAAATGTATTCATTTTAATCTATTAACCTTGGAAAGTATTTATATCACACCATAGAAATGGAACGTATGTGTTTATACACAGAGTACAGCTAAGGGTCAACAGTGCAATGATGATCAGCATCACATGTAAGAGTCACATGTTTTTTCTTTTCCTGAGTGTCACAACCAGGCGGCACGGTGGCTCAATGAGTCGTGCTGTCACCTCACAGCAAGAAGGGCCTAGGTTTGTAAGATTGTAATGGGTATAAAAGAAAATAAAAGTGAATACTGTCTCCAGTCAGAAACCCTAGCTGCAAACTACCTCTCCGTTTACACTAGCAGATGTTTCTCTGGCTGTTGCCAAAGCATGAAAGGCATGAAATGCCATAAAAGCATTTACATTGAGAAGACATTTACCCAGAGTGACCTATAACGGTAGGTGACCATAGTATTGGGAGTTGTGCTCTTGGCTATTGGTACGACATAGTCCACAGGAGAGCTGACGATGCTCAGCTCACTCGTGTGATGACACTAGCAACATAGGCGGCTCAGAGAAGCCAGCAGGTGAAGAGCCTGTTGATTTCAGGGTCCATATATCTGGCTTCCAGTAGGATTTCAATGTAATCCATGGCTTGTTGCCAGGTTACGCCAAGTTATGGCACTGTAAATTTCAGCATGTATGCCCCTCTGGTTCTCCGAACCTGCACCACAGATGAGCACCTCAGCAAGGCCACTATGGATGCAGTTTGACCAAATTCTGGATCCACATCTTTGGTTCAATGGAAGCTAGCATTGCAATCCAGGACACGTTGGAAAGGGCCCGTCATGCTCTACCTAAGCTGCTTTAGAAGTAAAACAGTTGTGTATCCCCAATTACAGCGATTCATCTACAGGGCTGCAACCGGTCCAACGTATTTACAACGGATTACTACAACTGTGTTTAACTACATGCACGCTAACTAATTTAATGCAGCAAGTAGAATTTAGTTTTCCATCAGAGCTGTGAATATTGTTTCCCATCTTGCTGATTGCTGTACATTTGGACTGACGCCTCATTTCACAACCTAAATCCGTGAGAGAGGTCTACGCAGCCCATCACCTAAAGCAACATCGGTGAGAAGCTAATGCAGGGTGAAGGTGCCTCAGTAATTCGGAATGCATTATTCAAATATATGCAGGGATGACATTTTACAGTCTCCATCTGACAAATAAAAGAGAGCGCCAGGCTCTGTCAGTAGGCTGGAAGTGATCTGGGCAAGCGTTGTGTGCTATAGCTGGTGCGTGTTCTGAGTCTGTGTGCGCGTTTGCATGCGTGTGAGTGTGTGTGTATGTGTATGTGTGTGTGTTCAATGATTTGAGAAGGAAAGTGTGTGCAGGAGTATGTGTAGGAGCGTGTGTGTTTGTATGCCTGGTTTTGGGGACAGAATGCCTCCAGGATGAATCAGATATGACCATTTGGATGCAGGGACAGCTGGCATTTTTATTTTTAATAAAATCCTCACTTTTATTAGGAAGAGTAAACAAGGCAGGAGAGTCGCTTGTGGCCTTGTTTACTTTGTCTACTAAAAGCTGCAGTTAAAAGGCTGGCTTACAGCACACCTAATAAGCAAAGCCGCATTCGAATGCTGTCCTGAAGTATTCCCATTTCACAGAAGCGACGTTGTAGGGACAGTAGATATGAAATATCTGGCCACAGCTCGCTGACTCTAGTGCCCACGGTGCCCAGGCTAACCCAGGTCATAATCGGAGAGTGCACTTTGCCCACAAGGCGAATAGCATTTACTACTGTAATGATTTTGTGCCGACTTCTTCCTAAAAGCATTTCAGCAGCTTGTCTGTTCAGCGCTGTCTTCAGGAATAATGGCAGCCAAGAGTCATAAAACAATATTTCTGCATATGGCACTACTTAAAGAAGACCCTTTCCCAAGTGCGTGCCCCCCTGGACCTACGATAATGGAATAAGTCACATGCACAGGCACCATTCAATGAAAAAAAGTCATGGGAATTTCACAAAACAGAATGGGAATTTCATAGAACATTCATAACATCATGTTATCGTCGCTGTCCAATGAAAAACATGTATCTCCACTTTTGTCCATATTTACTTTTATGCATCATTTGAACACAGCAGCTGATGTTTACACTGTGTCAGAATCTCATGATGAATGGACCAACTTAAATGGCCCAAAACTTTTTGGAAAGATGTCTGGTTCCATTGACTTCCATTCAAATTCAATATGGTTTTTGGGCTCTCCTGTAAAGTTGCCATTTTGGAGATACTTGTTTTTCTTTGGACAGCGACGATATGATAGTAATGTATAGAAACCTGTATGATATGTATATGTTATTGTCAGCAATTATGGACACATGTGTCAGGTATTGAAGTCTTCCCAAGCCTAAATTCCAAAGAAATTCCCTTTGAGCTGCATATCGCCGTATTCAGATCCAAGTAGGAGCTTCTGGGTCTAAGAAAAATGAATGAATGTTCCCAGTTCATGTATATTAATAACATCACAATGGGAATTTCTCAGGACATTCTTCACATCATGTGACCCATCATATCTTTTTCATGTAAAGACACTATGCTGTATGGATGTGTAATTGCCAGAAAACACTGGGATGCATAATAAGTCCAGTATTGCCTAGTCGAGTGGTGGAGACTTATCACCCTGAGCAGAGCCCACGCAGAAAGAGAACCAATCAGCAATTAGGAACACATGTGTCAGGTATTGAAGTTTTCCCATGCCTAAATTCCAAAGAAATTCCTTTTGAGCTGCACATTGCGGCCTTCGGACTCAAGTAGATGCTTCTGGCTCCAATTATCTCAGTTCCACTAGGAACTCAATCAGAACATGCCAATTTCTGGATTTTCAAATGGTGCGTTGGCTTCTGTTTGCAATTCCCAGAGAAAACCAATCAATAGCTGATGCCAGCAGCCAAGACCTCTTCGTCCCAACCCAGAGACCACCGAAGCGTAAATATGTAAAGCTTTTCTCTGCTTCCCTTTCCAGTTTCAGCATGGTGGCAGGTCTCGAGACGGCCCCTAGAATCTAATATGGGGTGAACTACAGATAGACAGGTTTGTCGCTCTGGTTTCTGTTGTTTATTTGTTTATAAGATTATTTATCTTACGTTGGTACAATTCATTTATTTCACTTGGCTGTTTTCTTACACCCACAGAGCACTGTATTAGGAGAGCTATGCTAATCCTGAGCAGAACCTGCCTCAAAACAGCCTCAATTCTATGTGGCATTGATTCCACAAGATGGTGGAAACATTCCCTCGAGATTCTGGCCCATGTTGACAATTCCTGTTTACCCCATCCTCAGAAACAATGAGAACAAACAGTCATTAAACTATGTGTCTGCATACAGCACCACTTAATAAGGACCCTTCCCCAAATGTCTGCCCCCTGGAACTATGCCAAGATTGTATGATGGAATAGGTCATGTGCCCATGCAGCTTTCAATAACAAGAAACACAAATGTCCCAAGTTCGTGAACCAACAATGTTCTATTAACAACAACAAGATGGGAATTTCACAGGACGTTCCTTACATCATGTCTTTCTCATGTAAAGATACTATACTCTACGGAAGTGTAATTGCCAGGAAACCCTGGTATGATGTTCAATGCTCTATGACTCACTAATTTCATAATTTGGACATGGTATGAATGTTACATGGAGACAGGACGTGGAGACCGGATGCAAGTGCAAGTATTTAATGACAAAGGATCAAAACCAAAAACACTAGGACAACTGAGAAACAAAACACCACTGAGGGAACAGGAAACCGAAACAACTAACAGAGACAAACAACCGACATGGAGACAAAGACTGGTGGGAGGACAAACGCCAAGCAAGAACAAAGGGGACAACATGGAGTATAAAACCACAAGGGCTAACGAGAGACACCTGGGAAGGGGCGGAGCCAGAAACAGGTGAGGGGCCTGACAAGAGGGCGGAAACAGGAGGAGCAAAAAACCAAAACAAACAGAAGCACATGGAACAGAGTGACAGACAGCACATGGACATGATAAGACAGAAATAGGAAGCCAGATAAAACAGACAAACATGAACAGGAAAGGGCAGGGTGTGACAATGAACTTCATGTCCAGTATTGCAAGACAAGTCGGGTCGGTGGTGCTGCATATTACAATTTACAGACTCAAGTAGATGCTTCTGGCTCCAATTATCTCAGTTCCACTAGGAACTCTATCAGAACATGCCAATTTCTGGATTTTCAAATGGTGCGTTGGCTTCTGTTTGCAATTCCCAGAGAAAACCAATCAATAGCTGATGCCAGCAGCCAAGACCTCTTCGTCCCAACCCAGAGACCACCGAAGCGTAAATATGTAAAGCTTTTCTCTGCTTCCCTTTCCAGTTTCAGCATGGTGGCAGGTCTCGAGACGGCCACTAGAATCTAATATGGGGTGAACTACAGATAGATAGGTTTGTCGCTCTGGTTTCTGTTGTTCTGGTTTTCATGTCAGGCTCATAATTCAGTGACTATATTCCTCATATTACGTCGGTACAATTTCATTTATTTCACTTGGCTGTTTTCTTACACTCACTGAGCACTGTATTAGGAGAGCTACGCCAATCCTGGACCGAGCCTGCCTTTGCTCTCAAAAGACCCTCGGTACTCTGTGGCATTGATTCCACAAGATGTTGAATACATTCCTTGGCGATTCTGGCCCATGTTGACATTTCCTTTAGATTTTTGAGGAGCACTGTCATGCGCAAATACACTGTAATAATGTACCAGCTTCAACTTTTCAGCACTTCAGAAGTCCAAAAGCTGCTCTAAAGTTCTCAGTTCAATCAAATTGGAAAATGTAATTTTCTTCTACTCATGACTTTATGTCTAGTTTGATTTGGAATTCCTTTCTGCAAGTTGATTTACCTATATAGTGCTTGTTGTTTCAATTTTAGCAAAACGAGTTTAAAGTAGAGATGAATTATTAACATGAGTTTTTATCAAACGTCTCAGTTATTGGCTTCAACTTACTTGTCAGTAAAAGGAATTACTGACAGATTGTTACAAGCACAACTCATCTTTATCATTAGCTCCTGATATCATCTGTTTACACATAGTTGTACACATCCTCTTCATGTTTTCAACATACCAGCTGAAGTTGCCCGGGGCCTAAAATGACCCTGGATTAGGTAATTAGGTACAGGTGGAATTCTACAATCTGACAATTCCCAAAGTTCCCTAAAACAATTCCCAATGTTACATTTTCTGGTAGTTACCTTGCATTTACAGCCAGCAGCAACGTGTCTTATCTGTTAACGATTAAAATAGATGCAGGATGCACACAATGGAAGGTGGGCTTGGGCGAAGGCAACATGAAGAGGGTGGGTAAAACAATATGAACATAAATGTCAGGAGCCAACGGGACATAAGAATCAGTTGATACTTCCTTTAACTTAAATTAGGCAGTTGCCCCACAGTTAGTAGCACTAATAGCTGTGGCCCATGGATGGCCCGAATACATCCAGCATCTGACTGCATGCCTGCACACACTGTCTGCTATCTGGAGTGAAAGGTAGTAATGCAATATGTGTGTGTGTCTGTGTGCGTGTGTGGTTGTGTGTGTGTGTGTGTGTGTGTCTGTGTGGTGGGGTGTGTGTGTGTGTGTGTGTGGTTGTGTGTGTGTGTGTATGTGTGGTTGTGTGCGTGTGTGTGTGTGTGTGTGTGTGTGCGCGTGTGTGTGCGCATGTGTATGTTTGTGTGTGTGTGTGTGTAGGTGTGTGTATGTGTGTGTTTATGTGTGTGTGTGTGTGTTTGTGCGTGTGTGTGGGCGTGTGTGTATGTGTGTGTGTGTGTGTATGTGTATGTGTGTGTGGGTGTGTGTGTATGTATGTGTGTTTGTGTGTGTGTGTGTGTGTGTGTATGGTTGTGTGTGAGTGAGTGTGTGTGTATGTTTGTGTGTGCTTGCGTGCGCGTGTGTCTGTGTGTGTTTGTGTGTGTGTGTGTGTGTGTGTGTGTATGGTTGTGTGTGTGTGAGTGAGTGTGTGTGTATGTGTGTGTGTGTGGTACTGTGTGTATGTGTGTTTGTGTGTGTGTGTGTGTGTATGCTTGTGTGTGAGTGTGTGTGTGTGTATGTGTGTGTGTGTGGTAGTGTGTGTGTGTGTGCATGTGTGTGTGTGTAGGTGTGTGTATGTGTGTGTGTGTGTGTTGAGGAGGGGGTGGGGGTGGGGTCGGTGTTTGCCCACTGTATTTATGGCTCTATAAATCTTTAATGTCTCCACATCCCTGGCTGAGCTGTTATTACATGGTCTGAATGGCACGATTATCTGAACGACATTGTTAGTGCGGGTCCCTGTAGTCATCATGATGGGCGGCTGTGCATCTATTAAGAGTGAAATGAGTTTGTCTGAATAACAGCCATGGGGCCCACTATAGCGCTGTTTTCCTCCTAAGGATGACCATGTTGTTTTAGAAGCGTCCCGTTATGTATTTATACCTTTTAAACAGTGACGGCTCTGCACATTGTACAAGAGGGGTTTGGTCCGGTGTGGCTACAAGTATAGCTTTCAGCCCAGCTGAAGCACACCTGATATTTCATTTGTCTAATCAGTGGGTCCCAGTCTTCACACAGTTGGTTAAGCTTACATGGACACCATTTGCTAAAAAGAAGAGACCACTGGTAAGGAATGATTGAACAGATTGTGCTGTGAGTATGAAATTCATTTCTGTCAAAAGACCTGAATATAAAGACAATGACAAAGTGCAACTTAATGGACTGCAGATCTGTAACTTGATATATATGATTTTCAGGATATACAGTGGGGAAAATAAGTATTTAGTCAGTCACCAATTGTGCAAGTTGTCCCACTTAAAAAGATGAGAGAGGCCTGTAATTGACATCATAGGTAGACCTCAACTATGAGAGACAAAATGTGGAAAAAAATTGAGAAAGTGATTTTGTCTGATTTTTAAAGAATTTATTTGCAAATAATGGTGGAAAATAAGTATTTGGTCAATAATGTGGCAAACAAGCAAGATTTCTGGCTGTCACAGACCTGTAACTTTTCTTTTTTAAGAGGCTCCTCTTTCCCCCACTCATTGTGTATAATGGCACCTGTTTGAAGTCGTTAACAGTATAAAGACACCTGCCTACACCTCAAACACTCACACTCCGAAACTCCACTATGGTGAAGACGAAAGAGCTGTCGGAGGACACCAGAAACCGAATTGTAGACCTGCACCAGGCTGGGAAGACTGAATCTGCAATAGGCAAGCAGCTTGATGTGAAGAAATCTACTGTGGGAGCAATAATCAGAAAATGGAAGACCTACAAGACCACTACTAATCTCCCTCGATCTGGGGCTCCACGCAAGATCTCAGCCCGTGGGGTCAAAATGATCACAAGAACGGTAAGGAAAAATCCCAGAAAACCACAAGGGGGGATCTAGTGAATGACCTGCAGGAAGCTGGGACCAACGTTACAAAGGCTACTCATCAGCAACACACTACGACGCCAGGGACTCAGATCTTGCAGTGCCACAGACGTGTCCCCCTGCTTAAGCCAGTCCATATCCAGGGCACGTCTGAAGTTTGCTAGAGAGCATTTGGATTTCCAGAAGAGTATTGGGAGAATGTCATATGGTCAGATGAAACCAAAGTAGAACTATTTGGTTAAAAACACAAACTCGTCGTGTTTGGAGGAAAGTGAATGCGGAGTTGAAGAACACCATACCAACTGTGAAGCATGGGGGTGGACATCATGCTTTGGGGCTGTTTTCTCTGCAAAGGGACCAGGCGACTGGTCCGTGTACATGAAAGAATGAATGGGGCCATGTATTGTGAGATTTTGGGTGCAAACCTCCTTCCATCAGCAAGGGCAATGAAGATGAAAACGTGGCTGGGTCTTTCAGCATGACAATGATCCCAAGCACACTGCCAGTGCAACAAAGGAGTGGCTTCGTAAGAAAACATTTCAAAGTCCTGGAGTGGCCTAGCCAGTCTCCGATCTCACCCCATCGAAAACCTTTGGAGGGAGTTGAAAGTCCGTGTTGCCCGCCGACAGCCCCAAAACATCACTGCTCTAGAGGAGATCTGCATGGAGGAATGGGCCAACATACCAGCAACAGTGTGTGCCAACCTTGTGAAGACTTACAGAAAACGTTTGACCTCTGTCATTGCCAACAAAGGATATACAACAAAGTATTGAGATGAACTTTTGTTATTGACCAAATACTTATTTTCCACCATTATTTGCAAATAAATTCTTTAAAAATCAGACAAAATGACTTTCTCAATTTTTTTCCACATTTTGTCTCTCATAGTTGAGGTCTACCTATGATGTCAATTACAGGCCTCTCTCATCTTTTTAAGTGGGACAACTTGCACAATTGGTGACTGACTAAATACTTATTTTCCCCACTGTACCTTAATCATCAAACGTACCGTTTCCCTCAGAAGGAATCAGCTGACAGGAGTGAAGCTTGGTGGGTAGGTTTGACATTGTGAGATGTGTGAATGATTCAAGTTTCATGTGATGTAAGCTAGGACAGACTGTACCTGACTGACTATATAAAGTCGTCCTGTTGCACATGCTTTCCGGTCTGACTCGTTTGGTTGTGTTGGTGGCGTCCTTTGCAAGTGAAGCATGCCTTGAAAGCAATTTGAGCAGTTGAAAGAGTTGGAAAGGGGTCACATCGTAGGGCTCCGGGAAGCAGGATGGTCTCATTGCGCACCATACTGGTCTTGGAGATATGACCATAGCACACTGTTGGCAGCAGTGAATAGAAAAAGGCTCCAACAGGGACATGACACGCCCATGAATCAATCTGCTGCACGACACAGGACTACATGCACACAGACCTTTAACACCATGTCGACATCGCCAAAGGCTGCAGTGCTGTCGTGCCAGACTGGGAGAGACTCAATGGCAGCGGGTCATCTTCAATGATGAGTCACGCTTGTGTCTTGGTGGAGACGAACAAGGAATCCGTGTGTGGAGGCACCGTGGTCAGCACCAAGATGGACGGTTTGTTGTCACGCTTCACACGTCCAACAGGCCTGGTGTCACTCCACCTCCACCCCTACTGCACCATCTGCAGTAACTGTGTGAGAATATTCAAGCTGCATGGGATGGATTATCACAGGACACCATTAGGAACCTCCAGGCTGAGACGTCTGGCACGTTGTGTTAGTAAACAGGGTAGCCGAACGCCATACTGAGAGGCCCCACCTCTGGATGTGTAGCTCAATTAGTATTGGCCATATCAACCTAAACTGATCATCATTTATTGTTACTGGTCACCCTTATCTTTGTTCCCAACAGCACCGCAATCCCACGCCTCCTTCTGGGTGCAGCTATTGTTTGACGATGAGTGTATCGTTTCTGCTAATTTGCTGACTTTAATATATTGCACAGAAAACAGATTACTTCATGTCAATACATTAAACTGAGCAAATAAACAGCAACTGTGCCTTAAAACATCCAAAAGTATCAGACGTTATAAGGGGAAACACAAGAAGAACTTGGGCCCTAAAAACTGCCATTGAAGCGATCATTTCAGTTTTTTCCTTGTGTGTCAAAGTGGCCTTCATTCCGCTACAGTATGTGCTATTAACGGCTTGACTACCCAAATTTGGTTTATGGCTTAAACTGAACTTTAGAATCATGCTCTAGTGGGACGCGGGGGCACCCGGTGGGCAGACGACCTTTTTGTGGATTATAATTGCTCTAAATTTGAATGACATATTGGGACACGGGCCCGGGCCAGGATTAAGCCAACGCCTGCACTAAAAGGAATTTTCAATGATGCACAGCCATTGGAAATGCAATTTAGCCCAAGACTGGGCCTAATGGACGTCCAGGAAACCGGCCCATTGAAGCCCATTTATAATCCAGTGCTTCATTCCACTGGATTTAAAGACACTTACAATTTGGACTGATCATTGGACTGCATACCCTCCATACAGACGTCCCAGCTCTCCGCCCTCCGTGTTTTCTCTTCTCTACAGGGACCAGACAGGGATTGATTTTTGCTCCAGCAGATGCAGAACTCAGATTTTGACCCAAAATAATGGCCCTGCTGCTCGGGTTTCCATCCGAGGGCCCTCAAATGGGTTTCATCAGCTAATAACATTTAGTTGTTTGTGTGCCGGGCATGGCGTTTCAGAGCGTGTCCTACTCCGGGAGGCTCCCGTCTACCCTGCGCTCCATCATTTACCTCGGCGTCTGTCATTAACTATTTTCCTCTAAGATTAATGGCCCTGCTGAACTCCTGTGTATAAATATTTCTCCATGCCCTCTCTGAGAGGCATTAAATGCTCGTCGGTGATCGATAAGTGAGGCTAATTGAATTATAAAGTTCCCAGACAGGAAATGATGGTGGGTTCATTTGTCTAAATGGTTTGGTAATGATGCCTCTCGGGTGTGAGGCGGGGAGCTCATTTGTTTTCGGCCTGATGTAGGGCGGCTAGAGTGCTCTTCACCTCTTTCGCGGATGCGCCCAAGCCACCGCACTCTAGCCAAACTTGATATCCGAGTGGACAGACGGCCGCAGGTCAACATTGATTGCTTGCTCCAAATTTGCCGGACACTTTGCGAGCTGAATTTACAGCTTTTCGCCAATCATATCTCCATTAGAAATCACAGGCAGGTACATAAATTACAGGCCAAGCGCATTACTGTGCAGCAAGTCGGTTTCCAGCGACGCTTCTCTGTAAACGATACTCTAACAGCAGGCTTATAGCCTTAGGCTACACTTATTGAAAATCAAATTAGATAATGAGGAATTTCAAGGTCTATGGCACGTTATATGACACGTAACAGTCTGCTTGCACCTTGCGCCACAATATCAGGTGATGCAACAAAAAATTTGCATTATATTTACACTGTTGCTGGAAAACCACAAATTAAACAATAAAGAAAGACATTCTGGAAAAAGAGTCAGTACAGAATGCACTTTCTTGCTACGTTAGTTGGCCATTTTTCTGTATGTTCTAAAACATTATTTATATGTTGGGCCAGATTTGGTGGATCTCTTCCCTGGCACAACTCTGAAGAGAGTTTCCTGTTGACTGGGAAACCCGCATGACCCAGACTAACAATGTCCTTCAGATAATCGTGCCATTCAGACCATGTAAACCCTGCATGACCGTACGCCTCCATACACCTGCAGATTCAGCTGCTTCCTTCACACTATGATCTTTGGGTACCACTTTAGAAAAATGCTTCCTTTATAAAGGATTTAGAAGTGGTTTACTAATAGGTTACTACTGGTTATTAGGTAGGTCATAAACAGTTCATAAATTATTTATAAGCAGTTATAACAAATTATTAAAACGAGCTCCTCTATATGATGCATGTGAATATTAGGGCTGTACCCGACTTTTGTCAGTCGAATCGGATTCGCCCGTCCTGGTCGACAATTCGACTATTCGTTCATGTTTTTTCTCCATGTACATTATCTAGTAAATCAGTCTGCATACGGTTCAGATCTGACGTCCTCCTCATTTAGAAAGTCAGCAGAGTCACAGGATCATATTTCTGAACTAAAAGAGGTGGGGCTTATGATGATCGATCTGAACTGGAGCCTTTAGTTACAGGATACAGCGTCAGGCAGCAGCTCGTATGTATGCTAAACATTAGCGCTTATAGCTTCTAGTCTTTTTAATTTCACCTATAACAGCTTCTTCAGTAGGAGGACCCTTCGTCTTTCATCTCTCATAAATAACGAGCTACTAAATAAAACCAGATTATCAATATTTAAATTATTTTTAGATGAAAAGGAGAATGGTAGACCTGAAACCGTTAAATTATTATATTACTCGTGCTGAATTATCTCTCGTTTATCGGCAGGCATATTAAGTGACGCTACTTATCCTTAAATAAAGATAATCTCAGCTGTAGACGAATAAATAAACATATCTGTAATTTAGGATCTAAAATAATGGAATTATAATAAAACAGGTCCGTTTCCCCTTCACCGTAAACAGCCGTTATGTCTAAACGAAAGTCAGCTCCCTCGTTTGGAGCAGTGTTGGATGTCTGACTGAATGAGGAGCAGAATTCGGTTTCATTTGTTCGGATCCTCTTCTTCAAAAGCTCCTCCAGACTTTCTCTGAGACATCACTCCCCCCGTGTTTCTCAGCTTCACAGCTTTAGCTGCCTTCAGCGGTGAACCGCCAGTGCACATCGTCACGTGGATTTTTTTAGCAAGCATGCGTCACAGCCAGGCTAAAACTTTAATATATATTTATCATTCCCCTTTAATAATTATTAAAATGTCTTTTTACATCCCTAAAGTTCTTGTGCATTTCCGTAAGCTTTAGTCTGTTTTACAGGGAAAAAAAGGTCACTGTTGTCAGTCGACTTGAGGGGTCTCAGTTGACTTAAAGGGTCTCCGACTGACGATTCGTCTCGTGGACTTCTAGAGGGCAGCCCTGGTGAATATGTATTGAAGCTGACAGGGTTATGTGGACTGATGGAAAGAGTAAGATTAGTAAACCTCAAAATCGGAGCTGTAACAGTGTAAAAGTATATGTGTTCACTGCTAGGCTAATAACAGGTCACTGTTGTCCATCATATTCATGTGTTGTAACTGCTTATTAATGATTTTAATGTGTTTATGGCCTCATTAATAACCATTAGTAAACTCATTTTAAAGCATAAACTCATTATCAAGGTAGACTTATTTTAAAGTGGTACCTGTCTTTGGCACGCCCGTATACAGTCACTCCCTTTAGCCAGTCATTAACATCTGCTTTGGACATTCACTGCACTGTAGCACCTATTCACGATGTATGAATCCTGTGACTCACACCCTGCAGGTACTATTCATATGGGCAAAAGCACCTCACCTCTTAATTATTAAATTCGGGTGTTGTATTGAGTTCCATTTCCACGGTTCTTTAAAATCAAGCATCTAGCCGTGCATACTGCCTTTACAAACATTCAAGGAAGTATGGGCTAGTTCTAAAGAGCTCACTGAGCTGGTATTAGTATTACTGTGATTGGAAAGTGGAAGGAAAGCTTTTTCCACGAACGCTAACATCTTCTCTGTTACAGCATTTGAGATGTTGTCTTTGTGCCGTTATCCCCAATTAAACAGGGCTTTAATGCTGTGCACATCATTGCACTCTGTTTTTATTTATCCACAGCGTGAGTTATATATTGGTCAAATTTAAACAGCACACTGTAAAACGCTGTCAGGATGAATTATTAGGGGGTATGATTCATTTCCGACCCTCCTGAATAAATCCAAGCCTGTGTTTTAATGCTTCATTACTTACAAACTAAAAGCCCTATTGATGTCAAACACAAACAGGAAGACAAACTGGACCAGATCTGCATGGTGCTGTGAATGCGAGCTTTTATATTGTTTGTTATTCCATCAAAATATTATTAATGCTCATCCGAAACGCATGGCAGACAGCTAGAGAGCTATTCCGGAAAGATCCCAGTGCCCAACAGTCTTCTCAGCAGTTTCCCTTCTGCTAGAGGAAGGTCCTGCTGCTAGCTCAGCGTTCGGGAAGTTGATGCCCTTTCGGGCTGATTTACAGTCAGTTTGGTGTTTTTTGACTTATGGTTACTGTCAGGACTTAAGTTGGCAAAGCTGCTGCTGGATCAGTGCTGCAAACCCGACCAACGATGAGCAAACACAGGCAACAGCCTCCCAGGGCTAGTTTGGCACAGGCAGATACTGGAGCGGAATAAGTCCTCTATTCACACTGGCTTCTGTGCTCTCCAGCTTGGCTCTCTCCTCCGGGCCTCCTACACTGTCTCATTCTTGCAGCCTACGAAAGCAGCATACAGTACCATGCACAATGGAAAGGGCTCTCTTGTGCTCTGCAAGAGCTTAGACTGCAAACACGAGCATATCTATGCCCGCCACATAGCTCGCCATGCTCGCCGAACTTTGGGTTTATTCATTTTCATGAAATTACGAGTCCGCCAGCTTGTAAAGTCGGAAAATTGTCACATCTATTTTGTTCACCTGCGAGTGGTCCTCAGTGTTTAAGCTGAAGTGGACCAGGACCCTTCTGAATTGTAGTCAGAGACCAAGTAAATGAACACCTGTATGTTTTGTCCTATACATTATACTGAACATAACTGGCTCTCCTGAACTAGACGGTTGACGAGTGGTTGATATGAGAGTGTTGCTTCATCCATGCGACCAACAGCCCAACACTCCTGTGCATTGCAATTATGTTGCAATGTAATTACGTGTCATAGGTGTTTAATATAAGGTGACCAGATGTCCCCGCTTCCCAAGGACAACCCCCCCCACCCTTTAGTGGCCTGCACCAAACTGGAACTGTCTCCAGGAAAGGTCCCTGTTTTAACTGTGAATTAAAAACACCTTGGACAGACCTAAGACAGCAGAGCAGATGGCCAGACGTCCTGGGTTGTGCTTGTTTTGGCCAGCCGAGGGGGCTGCTGCTGTCTACTAAGCACTTCTACCACTTGCTCACCTAGTTTTAGAAAAGACTGCTGTGTAAAACCCCACCAGAACCTTTCAAGTGAGTCCACAGGGTTACGGTTCTGGGACTAGGAATCATACTGCCATATATCCGATATGTACAAGCATACAAGCTACTTACAAGATACCGTCTACACAGAGTGTCATTTTCTTCTAATGTACTTTTTTAAAAAGTAGCATGATTTATTATGGCTCTTATGTCCTATTTCTGGAACAAGTGTCTTAATCAGCTCACTGTAGGTGAAGAGGTTGCAGTGTCTCTCAGTCCACCAGTCTTTAATAGAAGCTCAACAGGTTCCAATAGCTAGAAGTTTCTGTACACCAAAACACTACTTACAGTACAGTAACCAACTGGAGTGCTTGTACAGCTGAAATGGTTCCCACTTCCTGCTAGGCTGTGGTTGTTATGAGAGGAATGATGGATGAATAAGCAACACATAGAGGAGTGTGGGTCAGTATGGGTGTGAAAAATAAGCATCCGTCTTGAATGAGTAAAAGAAATTAGAGAAAACAATAGAGTTTGAGTAGGGCCAAAAACGAATGGGTCTCAATGGGGAAGAGAGATGAGTATGAGTTGAGCAAACATTGAATCCATGATTGGGGGTCTGCCTTGAGATGGTGTATCAGAAATGGTGTCTCTGGATTGAGCAGAAGTACAGTAGATGGGTGTGCAGTTTTCTATTCATTCTGAATGGAAAAATAATTCAGGATAAACTGTGCAGTCAAAAAGCTGTATACATGCAAACCATTCCCAATCGGATGGGATCAGACCAATCAGGAGTTAGAACGGTGTTGATATGGCGAAAACTGTGGGACTAAATAGTAAACAAAAATTGTGTACCGGGTAGAAGAAGAAGAAGTAGAAGAAACAGAAGAAGGAGAAACAGAAGAAGAAGAAACAGAAGAAGAAGAAGAAGAAGAAGGAGAAATAGAAGAAGAAGAAGAAACAAATTAGGAGAAATAGAAGAAGAAGGAGAAGGAGAAATAGAAGAAGAAGAAGAAGAAGAAGAAGAAGAAGAAACAAATTAGGAGAAATAGAAGAAGAAGAAGAAAAAAAAACAAAATTAGGAGAAATAGAATAAGAAGAAGAAGGAGAAGAAGAAGAAGAAGGAGAAGAAGAAGTAGAAGAAGAAGATACAGATTAGGAGAAATAGAAGAAGAAGAAGAAGAAGGAGAAGAAGAAGAAGAAGGAGAAGAAGAAGTAGAAGAAAAAGAAACAGATTAGGAGAAGAAGAAGGAGAAGAAGAAGAAGAAGACGACACAGATTAGGAGAAATAGAAGAAGAAGAAGGAGGAGAAGAAGAGAAAGAAGAAGGAGGAGAAGATGATACCATAAGATACCTAAGATACCTATATATTGGCCATGCCATACACAGCAATGCACAACCATAATTACATTTACTGAGCTGCTTTCCTCCACTGGCTGAACGGAGGAAAATAGACCTGTTTGAAATCGCCTTACAAAAACTCCGGAGCTAATGGCCGCTCGCTACAGACGTTCAAGGTAAGCGGACACATTACAGGCCAATAGAGTCACGTCAATTAACTATATCAAGAACAGCCTTTAGCTCAGCAGACAAGCAGCTCACAGAGCGCAGCCTGAGCCTTAGACTGCAGATTTCAAACACTTTCTTTTCACACGTACGCATAACACTGGCCTAATGACCGGCCTTACTCAGAGAAACTGTCTGTAACTGAATGCTGAAGATGCACACTGGTGGGAAAACATCTGACACGGTTTAGCAGCACCTGAGGCTGCTTTAACGGGGCTGCAGTGCTTTCAGAGGAAACTTTTGATGCAATAGATAGGAAGTCTCTAGTTTACATTACAGGCTAAATTTAGAAGTTACCACTTACCACAACAGCCAGTGACACGGTCCTCTAACCTTTATCAGTGTCTAGCTGTTTTTGCTGCTGCTGCTGTTTCTTCTGCTGTGGATGGGACACCAGTGTGGCCTGTGCAGGGTCTGCAGTGAACGAGAAGACAGCTGTTAACATATATTTTCTTTAGGACAGTCAGGCTACCTGTAACCAAGTCTCCGCACGCTGCGGTCATGTTTGCATGTGAAAGACTGTATTCTCAGGGGAGGTAAGGCATCAGTGTGATCTAAGATATGCCACCGTGTGGCAAGCGAAAAACCAACAACCCCCTGCTAGCTAACATGTCGTTCTAGCGTGCACGCGCTCAGCCCCGGGCCATGCTTTTAAAGCGATGGTTCAGGCATTGAATTATGCAGTTTCTCCTTTTACGTTTACAATAAAGTGAATGCACACAGTAATCTGTAAACATGACAAAAGCACAGACAACATGGCAGCTTGCTATGGCCTCAACGGCTGCTTTTAGCTTCGCTGCATACTTTTGCCCATTTTTAGATAACAATATGTGAGACTTGTCAGAAACCACATCATGTGGTTCATGAGGTTTGATGATTAATGCATGCAGTTTGAACTCTGCTGTGTATAAACTGGCTTCCATTACTTTTCAGCTTTTTACTGTGCGGCCCTGTAGGACTTTCTCCTGTCTAATCTCCGCATGTGCAGCAATTTCAGCTATTTCAGATTATACGAAGCCAACCTTAATCTAAGTAAGATCAGCTTAAACTGTATTTTGTAGACTGTAGAATGATAGGTAGTACTGAATGTACTAATGTAAATGTAGCTGAGAAAATTTTGAAAACTATGCAGAATGTTGTCTTATTCATTGATCTTCTTAATTTTATCTTCTACCATTATTACTTGTATTATTATTATTATTATTATTATTATTGTGAGTAATAGTAGTAGGAGTAATGACAGCAGTAGTAGTAATAATAGTAATAGTTGTACTAGGACTTGGATTAGTAGGAGTAGTAATTGCAGTAGCTTTTGGTGTAATAGTAGTAGTAGCAGTAATAGCCATATTTTAAGGGGTATTCATAGTAGTAGTCATCATAGTAGGTGTAGTAGCAGTAGTAAGAATAGTAATAGTAGTAATATTAGGAGTAGTAATTGTAGTATTTGTAGGAGTAGTAATAGTAGTATTCATAGGAGTAGTAATAGTAGTAGTATTAGGAGTAAAAGTAGTATTGGTAGGCATAATAGTGGTAGTAGTAGGAGTAATACTAGTAGTAGGAGGAGGAGTAATAGTAGTAGTAGTAGGAGTAGTAAGAGTGGGAGTAATATAGTAGGACTAGTAGTAGTAGGAGTAATAGTAGTATCAGTCAAAGCTATAGTAGTAGTAGTAGTAGTAGTAGGGATGGTAGTAGTAAGAGTAGTAGTAATAGTAGTAAGAGTAGTAGTGGTAGTAGGAGTAATAGTAGTATTAGTAGGAGTTATAGTAGTAGTAGGATGAGTAGTAGTAAGAGTAGGAGTAATAGTAGTAGTAGTAGTAGTAGTAGGAGTAGTAGTAGGAGTAGTAATAGTTATAGTAGTTATGGTAGTAGTAGTAGTATTAGTACTAGGAGTAGTAGGAGTAGTTGTAGTAGTAGGAGTAGTAATAGTTATAGTAGTAGTAGTAGGAGTAGTAGTAGGAGTAGGAGTAGTAATAGTTATAGTAGTAGTGGTAGTAGGAGTAGTAGGAATAGTAGTAGTAGTAGAAATAGGAGTAGGAGTTGTAATAGTTATAGTAGTAGTAGTAGTAGGAGGAGGAGTAGGAGTAGTAATAGTTATAGCAGTAGTAGTAGTAGTAGTAGTAGTAAGAGTAATAGTGGTAGTAGGAGTAATAGTAGTATTAGTAGGATTTATAGGAGTAGTAAGAATGGTAGCAGTAAGAGTAAGAGTGGTAGTAGTAGTAATAGTGGTAAGTGTAGGAGTTATTTTAGTAGTAGTAGTAATAGTTATAGTAGTAGTAGTAGTAAATGTAGGAGTAATAATAGTAGTAGTAGTAGTTATAGTTATAGTAGTAGTAAATTTAGGAATAATAATAGTAGTAGTAGTAATCGTTATAGTAGTAGTAGTAAATGTAGGAGTAATAATAGTAGTAGGAGTAGTAATAGTTATAGTAGTAGTAGTAAATGTAGGAGTAATTGTGGTAAGAGTAGAAGTAATGATATTAGGAGTAGTAGTAATAGTAGTACTGTAGTAGTAGTTATACTAGTAGTAGTAAATGTAGGAGTAATAATAGTAGTAGTAGTAGTAGTAATAGTTATAGTAGTAGTAGTAAATGTAGGAGTAATAATAGTAGGAGTAGTAGTAATAGTTATAGTAGTAGTAAATGTTGGAGTAATAATAATAGTAGGAGTAGTATAAGTTATAGTAGTAGTTGTAAATGTAGGAGTAATAATAGTAGGAGTAGTAATAGTTATAGTAGTAGTAGTAAATGTAGTAGTAATAATAGTAGTAGGAGTAGTAATAGTTATAGTAGTAGTAAATGTAAGAGTAATAGTAGTAGTAGCAGTAATAGTTATAGTAGTAGTAGTAAATGTAGGAGTAATAATAGTAGGAGTAGTAATAGTTATAGTAGTAGTAGGAGTAGTAGTCATAGTTATAGTAGTAGTAGTAAATGTAAGAGTAATAGTAGTAGTAGTAGCAGTAATAGTTATAGTAGTAGTAGTAAATGTAGGAGTAATAATAGTAGTAGGAGTAGTAATAGTTATAGTAGTAGTAATGATATTAGGAGTAGTAGTAGTACATGTAGGAGTAATAATAGTAGGAGTAATGATAGTAGGAGTAGTAGTAGTAAATGTAAGAGTAATAATAGTAGTAGGAGTAGTAATAGTTATAGTAGTGGCAGTAAATGTAGGAGTAATAATAGTAGTAGGAGTAGTAATAGTTATAGTAGTAGTAGTAAATGTAGGAGTAATAATAGTAGGAGTAGTAGTAATAGTTATAGTAGTAGTAGTAAATGTAGGAGTAATAATAGTAGTAGGAGTAGTAATGATGTTAGGAGTAGTTGTAGTAGTACTGTAGTAGTAGTTATAGTAGTAGTAGTAAATGTAGGAGTAATAATAGTAGGAGTAGTAGTAATAGTTATAGTAGTAGTAGTAAATGTGGGAGTAATAGTGGTATGAGTAGAATTAATGATATTAGGAGTAGTAGTAGTAGTAGTAGTAGTACTGTAGTAGTAGTTATACTAGTAGTAGTAAATGTAGGAGTAATAATAGTAGGAGTAGTAATAGTATTAGTAGTGTGGTACTGAAATACTATAATATGTTTACTGCTGATCACAGGCCTGCATCTACTGCAAGCCCAGCCTGTATTAGCACTTTCCACAGAGCAGAGCTTTCCACGGTGCAGTGGGCTGCTAACAGTGAGAAGATGTGAAACCCACTGCCCACCCTGTGCCCCCTTTGGCCCTCCTGTCCTCTCTCAGCATCCCTCTTTGTTGCATGTCCTCTCATAAGTGTGACTGTAGACAGCTGGGGCTGAGCAAAAGCTGTTATTATGGCAACACATGCGTCTCCTTCTTCCTTTTTTTTCTTTTTTTTTAAGAGTGTGAAGCCGTCCGTTGTGCCGTTGCCACTGAGGGGAAAAAATCAGCATTTGGAGTTTGGACATGCTCAGTTTCTTTAGGGACAGGAAGCTGAAGATCATGGCCTTTCTACAGAAACACCATAGTGTGTGTGTGTGTGTGTGTGTGTGTAACAGCAGTGAGGATTTGGAGCACTGACCACACAGTGTAAAGTGAGAGATAAACGTGAGAGTTTAAGTAGTAAGAGACATATGACAGGTTACACCAGGTCAACATCACCAAAGACTGCAGTGGTGTTGTGCCTGTCATGGAGTGACTCAATAGCAGTGGCTCATCTTCAGTGAGAAGTTCTGCTTGTGACCAACAAATGTGTGTGTGGAGACACCGTGGTCAGCACAAAGATGAACGGTGTCACTCCACCTCCACCCCTACCACAAAACCTGCAGGAACTGCGGAGAACTGTGTGTATCACAGGACACCATTAGGAACTGGTACAACTCCATGCTGAGATGTCTGGCATGTTGTGTTAGCAAACATGGGCGGCCCAACACCATACTGAGAAACGTCTGTCGTGTCCTCAAAGAACTATGACACCATCACTGGATCTCCTGATCTTGGCTTGCCATCTTTTTTTCGGCTGCTGTCTCTCTCGGCCATGTGGCAAAAGAATCCAGCTCATGTAAAAAAAAAAAAACAACCGTATACAGTGAAGAGTATGAAAGAGTGTGAAGGAGTATGAAATGCCTCTTCTCTGTTATTAAACACTTTAAACACAAGACTTAGCATGGAAACCTCTTTAATCTCAGTTCAGCGTTTTTAACACGCAAAGAATTCGCTTGAACAATCAGCGTGAAACAAGGGGCATCCTCATATGAGCACTTGACTTAGTTATGGAAATCCTACCTCTACAAGTTATTAAATGCTTTACACAGAAATGCATAGAAACATTTTTCACTTATATACTCAACATCAAGTTTAATCCTGTATATGAACTAGCACCTGAAGTAGCACCTTTCTTAGTGAAGCATTCCATGCGTTTCTGCTATGTTACCTTAGCTGCCTCCATTAGCATTAGCTGTGGCTTTCCCAGTTGCAAGTAGCACGAACTCTGCACAAGCTAGCTGCCTCCATCCGTCATTACCACTACTTCATGTCTGAGTCGACGTTTTTGTCTAATAACAAAGAGGCAAACGGGAAAAAGGTCCCACTCACTGGGTGTTCGTGTGAGTCATAACTCCGTAAGAGGGTGTAGTGATAATGACGGATGGAGGCAGCTAGCTTGTTCAGAGTTTGTGCTACTTGCAACAGGGAAAGCTACAGCTAATAAGGTAACGCAACAGAAACGCGTGGAATGCTTCAGTAAGAATGGTGCTACTGAGTTCATACTGTCGCTGTCCAAAGAAAAACGGGTATCTCCAAAATGTCAACTTTACAGGAGAGGCCAGAAACCTCATTTCATTTGAATGGAAGTCAATGGAACCAGACGTCTTCCCAAGCTGTTTTGTGCCATTTCTATTGGTCCATTCTTCATGAAATTTCCGTGCTGTGATCTGTGAGTTACGCAGTCAGATAACATAAACACGCAGTTACACCGCTCATGCATTGGGGTTCAGGACACATTCTTTTGACCCTGCTGCAAAACCAGCTTCCAAACCAGCTCCACTTTAAGTAGTCTTCACAAGCTTTGGGATGGAATGAATAGTAGTCCACGTCGTTGCCAGACACATGTGCTCTAGCTACGGTGGCCGAGAAGTGCATTGTTTCAGAAAACAAAATTTACAAAAAGTAAAAACAGTTTACCAAGACGTGAAACAATTTTACCAGCACCGTAACGCTTTACAAACTGAGAATCCTGACGGAAAGGGGAGGTCTGATGCACAGGAGGTGCTTGTTGCGGATCCTCATCAGGCAAACTGGTTGGCGGTGGTAGACGGAAGAAAGGGACGAACAGATGATGTCTAGCCACTTAGAGTTGAAATGTTAAGGAAGGTAAGTGGGCTTAGTCGATAACCAGGGCTGTATGGATGATTGCTAGCTTAAATTGGCGGAGAGTCCTCTGTTTACAGCCTGCGTGGTTTAGAGTCGCCTGTTCATCTCTTTCTTCCGTCTGCCCCCTTTAAAAACTCTAAAGACCCTTAACTGTAAAGACCCTCCACAGGTAAAACAGAAGTGGGCCAGCTGAATAAACACATGGCACAAAGCAACCAAATATGCTTTAGCGTTATCACCATCCCACACTCCACTCACTCTACAACCACAAATCAGTTTGATTGACACAACATTGATCCACAACAAGCACTTCCTGTGTGTTAGGCCCCTTTCTGTCAGAATTAGCAGTTTGTGAAAGTTTATTTTTTGCTCTTGTAAATTTGTTTTTACTTTTGTAATTTTGTTTTCTTGAATGTAATTTTATGTTTGTAAATTTGTTTTTATTTTTATAAATGTAATTTCTGAAATGTAATTTTTTCATTTGTAAATCTGTTTTTATTTTTGTAATTTTGTTTTCTTGAATGTAATTTTTGTTTTGTTTGTAAATGTCTGTAATCTTGTTTTATGAATAATATATATTTTTAATTGTAAATTTGTATTTATTTTTATCATTTTGTTTTCTTGAATGTAATTTTTTTTTGTTTATAAAATTTGTTTTTATTTTTGTAATTTTGTTTTCTTAAATGTAATTTTTGTTTTTTGTCTATAAAATTTGTTTTTATTTTTGTAATTTTGTTTTCTTGAATTTAATTTTGTTTTGTTTGTAAATTTGTTTTTATTTCTGGAATTTTGTTTTATGAATAATATATTTTTTTAATTGTAAATTTGTTTTTATTTTTATCATTTTGTTTTCTTAAATGTAATTTTTGTTTTGTTTGTAAATTTGTTTTTATTTTTGTAATTTTGTTTTCTTGAATGTAATTTTTTTTCATTTATATAATTTGTTTTTATTTTTGTAATTTTGTTTTCTGAAATGTTCATTTGTTTTGCACTTCTCAGCCAGCGAAGTCAGGTTCTAAAGTAAGGAACCTTCATGACTGTGTACAATCCTCTCCTGTCATACAGGTGCTACATAGATGGTCTAGTTGACAGTTTGTTTCACCACTTTACAAGTCGTTTGGTTCCACTGAAGGATGATTTCATGTTTTCTCACCAGAACACGATCACCTGGCTGATGCACTGTCTAATGCTGCTGTAAGATCTCAGCTTGTTCTTCCTGCAGTGTTCCGTGTCGTACCTGTGGCTCTCTTGAAGACGTATTTCTGTTGATATACTCCGAGTGAAACTGCACTGCTAGAGCCTGCATGATTAAGACCAAAGGCGAGGTCAATAGGATGATTTGGCTGACGGTCAAACATGAGCTGGTAAGGAGAAAAAGAGAATGCACTCGGAGTCGTACAAAATCTCATTTTGTCTTCCTTCTGCAATGTTCCCAGCATCTCTAGGAGCGTGCGATTAAAACTCTCCACTAGATTTCCCTGAGGGTGCTAAGGTGTGGTTCGTGTCTTCTTTATACCAAGAAAGTTCTTTGATGATGGATGATTCAGAGCCACAACCTTGATCACTGTGGAGAGCTTCAGGGAATCTGCAGTTGAAAAAAATGATATTCCACAGCGCATTGCCAACTAGCTCGGCCTTCGGATCAGAGACGGGTACAGCACCAGCATAGCCAGCAAAATGGCCAGCGATTACAAGTATGCTCTTGGTTCCCCTTTCATCCGGCACAAGAGACATGCAGAACAGGTCAAGGGTATCCTGTCTCAGTGCCCCTCTTTTAGATTGAGCTTTGTGAAGGATTCACCTCTAGCATCTATCTACCTTTTCTTCTACATCCATCTACGTCTTAGACCAACAGAAGCTCACGCTTATGAGAGTCTCTCTGTTCCCTCAATAGCTAGACAACTAACAGCCATGAAGGCCCTGAAGAGCAACTTCCCTTACACTCTTTGGAAGCAAAATATGGAAAGATGAACTTACCTCTGACGAGAAGCATGCAGAAGAGTACTTTGCTGCTCATAACAAACTGGTCCATGGCCAGTGGTGGACAGTAAGGAAATGTAATTGGTTACGTAGTAAAGTAGTTTTTCCATGTATCTGTATTTTACTGAAGTACTCTTCTACATTTCAAACTGTTTACTTCACTGCCTCATATGAAATCCATAGAAACTAGTTTATTAATAGATTCTTGGCATCCATGGAAATGTCCACTTCAGACCTGGACTACATCAAGGAGCACCTGGAGGAACGTAGGTAAAGCTGGATGGGGTTAGTCAGGTTGCTCCTGACTTTGTGGGTAAATTGACCACAATATAGAAACACCTTCACATGCACTCGTGACTGGCGAGCGTCTGTTTCTACATTCATACAAACACTGTTTCCTTTTGTAGTAAATTTGGTTTGGTTAGTTGATGTTTATGAACAGAGACCTACAGATGCAGTGTAGTAAAGGAAAGCTCATTAGTGAAGCTGTTTAAAGCAGGTTCTTATTAAACTGTAACCAAGTCAGAAAATAAATCTTAAACTGAAATTTAACTTATTCATAAAAAGTTATTTTAGAGTTCTAGCTAACCTGTTCTAGCTAAACTGTTCTCCCTCAGTGTTTTGTGCTTATGATAAATTGAATAGACGTCAGTGTCAGACTAATGAATGAGATTCTATTAAAGACTGGTGGACTGGGAGACACTAGAGATTCTTCACCTACACTGAGCTGATTAAGAGTCTTGGTCCAGAAATGATAATAGGACATTATAGCCATAATGAATCATACTCCAGTTACTCTCCATACTTAAGTACATCTGAAGGTACATACTTTAGTACTGGTACTCTCCATACTTAAGTACATCTGAAGGTACATACTTTAGTACTGGTACTCTCCATACTTCAGTACATCTGAAGGTACATACTTTAGTACTGGTACTCCATACTTCAGTACATCTGAAGGTACATACTTTAGTACTGGTACTCTCCATATTTAAGTACATCTGGAGGTACATACTTTAGTACTGGTACTCTCCATACTTAAGTACATCTGGAGGTAAATTCTTTAGTACTGGTACTCTCCATACTTAAGTACATCTGAAGGTACATACTTTAGTACTGGTACTCTCCATATTTAAGTACATCTGGAGGTACATACTTTAGTACTGGTACTCTTCATATTTAAGTACATCTGGAGGTAAATTCTTTAGTACTGGTACTCTCCATACTTAAGTACATCTGAAGGTACATACTTTAGTACTGGTACTCTCTATACTTAAGTACATCTGAAGGTACATACTTTAGTACTGGTACTCTCCATACTTATGTACATCTGAAGGTAAATACTTTAGTACCGTTACTGCAGTGGAGGTCTAAAGGGAGGACTTTTACTTTTACCGGATGAATGTCTTGCCTTGGGGATCTCTACTTTAACTCAAACACATGGTTTGTGTACTTTGTCCACCACTCTCCATGACTAGCATTAAAAGGACTTCCCTGTCATTGAAGTCATAGCCTATAAAACCTCCATATCTGGGCCTTAAAAAGACCAATTGCTCTATTTGCTGTGGGATTCATGTCAGAGTGTTGCACACCCTAAGGAGATCAGCAAAGTAACATTCAGCAAGAAAGGCACCTACATAGCCAAACATCTCGCAATAGCAGGTGAGTTTCTGACTCCGCTTGCATCAGGCGCATGGTGCGTTAAGTGTCTCTGAGAGTCGGCACTGATAGCATCCTCAGAGAACGTGTTCAACTTCATCTCAAAACGGAATGATGATCTAGCTCTCTCACATGGCCATTTTCTCTGCAGCTGGTTCCTCCTTCTGGCTCGGTACTGGATGCGTGACTTGAAGCTGGAAAGAGCATCTAGGTTTGTGTGTGGGGTATCTCTATTCATACTTTGGAAGTCTCCTACATACACAGGCAATGACTCAAGGTAGGCCATCCTGCACTTTTTCACAGCGGATGGAGTCCAGCAGATGCATGGAGTCATAGAAAGTTCAAACTTTTGCTCCCTAAATGGCTCGTTTTATTATAGAGTGCTGCCCACTTTCATGACTAACCAGCTAGCATTGCTCATACTGCGAGGGGTGTGATAGCAGCTTACCGCAGCTTGCGCTGCAAGCCCAGCACAAACTGTGTTTAGTGTGAAAGCAGCTTTACCAGCCTGCTATAGTAACCTGTGAAGGTGAGGAATGATTTCATTTCCTTTGTATCAGAGCAGCAATCCTTTCAGTGTTAGTTTTGACACCTTCTGCAGACACAGCGTGAGCTAAGCACTTCACTGATTTGGTAAAAAATGGTCTTAGATACGGTAGAAGGTTGAGATTGCACAATAGCTGGTCTTTATGGTACTTAAAAATGCAATTATGTGACCAAACAACACCAAACAAGTTTAAACCACCCATTCACTTTTCCATTACACACTGGGTACTGGGCACCTTGCGCCATCTGATGGAATTCCTGCAATCCCATGGGCATCACAAAGGCTTATTCCTCAACATCAACTTTGTAAAAGCCAGACTTGGGGTCCATTACAGTCAACCAAATAGACTCATTCAGGCTCTAGTCTTTTCTTTACTGATGAGGCAAATGGGCTTTCAGACCCACGGATTGGTTGGCATCATGTCCTTAAGGCGGAATCATACAGCTCAGATTGTTGTATGGTTCTAGTTCACTCCTGAAAATGAGATGGATCGAGTTGGATGAATGTGCTACTTCACTTGGGTTGCATGACCCCAGTTCATGTGTACAACCCCTCAAATGGTGTTCAGTTTTTTAGTCAATCAATCAATCAATCAGTTAATGTTTATGTATGTAGCGCTTTTTAAACTCAAAGTTGTCTCAATGCAGCTTCACAGAAAAAGCAATTTGTTATACAAAAGAAAGAGAAGACAAAAAAAACCCCACAAAGTTAATGTACAGACATTCGAGGGGGGGGGGGGGGAACCGGGTCCAAGCCCCCCTTGAGCAAGCCAGAGGCAACAGTGGCAAGGAAAAACTTTCTTGAGTAAGGAAGAAAGCTCGAAGGGAACCATGCTCAAGGGCGAAACCCAACCTCCTCAGGTCGAACCCGGATGAGGAGAGAAAGACAGAACTAAGAGGAGAGGCAGCGTAGAACATCTATTAGATCCAGTCTGATCAATCCAGGAGGGAGTAACTGCAAGATGGAGCCGACCCATTTAGTCACATGTGCTTTCTACTCTTTAGGCAAGGGAGAGTCAGAGTCCATTTGGCCTTCACAGAAGACATGGGTGTTTTAGTCAAAGGTGTTTGGCCACAATTAGGGGGACTGAGAGCTCTTCCATATTTCTGTTGGCGGGAACCTTAAAGTCATGTGGTGTTCTTCACGAGGGCCGGCACCTCAGAAAACGTGGGGTCAGAGAAAATGCAGCTGCAAAACAGCAAACCTCGGGGCCAGGCTGACAAAGAGGGTGGCTTAGCTAACAGAGAGGGAGAGTGCCTGGTAAAACCTGCCTGCAGGAATGTTGCCCCTGGCATTGCAGGCAGCCTTACCTTTCCAACACTTCCATTACCTCCCTCTATTCCGTGTCTGTGGGAGAGATCTTTGATGAGTTATGCACAGGGACTGTTCTCAGGTATAGGTCAGTATCTTTGTCCTGCTGGTCAACATGTGCTTTGTAAAGCATGTCGAGTGTGTTGGTACCAGATAGAATAGGAACTGCTTGGGTTTGCAGTTTGGAGCTACTACTGGACCGTGTGCTAATCTCTCTGCCAGTAACAGCTTCAAGGAAATGAACTGCTGGCTCAAGGTAGCAAAGGCACTACTCCACCTTTAACCCCTTCAGTCTGCAGCATATTATATCTGAGTGGTTGGATGGCCAACACGTACAAGTGTCATGAAATGACTCAGACGCTCTGGTCTCTCGAGAGCCTGAATCGAGTAAGCACTCTCAAGGGTTTCCTTCAATAAGGACATAAGCAGTGCATCTAGGTCCAACCAATCCATCGGCGCATACCGAGTGTGATTGTCACATATTATGTTGTAGCACTTCTTATACAGCCTGTTCGTGGCTCTGGGTCTCCTTCTGAGAACATGAGTCAGCTTAACTGTTGGCCGTTACTCAGATTTTACTCACTACAGGCTTGAAACAGCTTGACGATCCAACCTGTTTCAAGGGATCAGAAGCACAATAGAGAAGAGCTAGCAGTCTGTCTGATCTCTCTGTCTGAGCTGAACTGCTGCCCATGCTGTGCGGTCTGATGCTGGTGCTACATCTGCTCTGACTGGGCGCCACTGCTTGCCTTTAACTACCACAGAGCTCCTGGCTGTCCTGCACTGTGGAAGCTAGGCCTGCATCCCGCTGACACATCCGATAGCCCACCAATATACATACAGACTAATCAGACATTTATTATTCTACTCTGCAAACATTATACGCGCCCTTCTTGTGCTGTCTTGTATCTGGTGTTGACCCGAGGAGGATGGGTTCTCCTTTTGAGTCTCCTCTCGAGATATCTTCCTTCCTAACTAAGGGAGTTTTTCCTTGCCTCTGTCGCCCTCGGCTTGCTCATCGGGGACTCGAACACCAGATTCTTTGTAAAGCTGCTTTGTGACATCTGTTGTATAAAGCGCTGTATAAATAAATCTTGACCTGAGACGGCGTTCCAGAATCTGTGCATCAGCAGGTAAATTTAAAAGTTGAAGTGTGAGTTGTACATGTGACCACCAGGTTTCAGGTTTTGTCATGTCTTGCTAGCCTAGGGCCATCCACAGCATTAACGGAAGGCAGCTGGTGTAAGAAAGTCTTAGGGCCTCTATGCAGCCGAGGTGTTAGATAGAGGCAGCCCTGCCTAATTCAGAACTGGAGTTATTATAATCATCATCATCATCATCATCATCAATCATTATAACCAGAGGATTGAGTTACAGTGGAGTTATCCATTATCAGCTCACATGTACGGTCAGTGTTTTATCAAAAGGAAATTTGGGGGTAAATTAAAATTAGTTTGTGTAAAAGTTATTCATGTGTGGCTAGATGCAACTGGGACAGCATGGTGGGGGCGCAGTAGGGAGCATGGTCACCGTACAGCAAGAAGGGCCTGAGTTGAATTTCTTTCTGGGGTGTTTCCTCTGGGTGTGCTGGTTTCCTCCCACAGTCCAAAGACATGCAGTCAAGTGTATTGAGGATGCTAAGCTGCCTCTATATGTGTGAGTGAAAGTGTGTATCTGCCCTGTGATGGATTGGTGGCCTGTCCAGGGTGTTTCCTGCATTCTCCTCAGTGAGTGCTGGGATAGGCTTTAGCACCCCCTGCGACACAGAAGGATCCAAAATCCACTTTTAAATCCTTAAAATCACAAGATTTAACCAGCGTTCTCTATTTATACCCGCTTGTGTTTAGTAATAGCACTGGGGACAGTAGGGACTACAGATTATAGTCATAGGTTCATTACCAGAGGATTTGTCAGATACGAGAAGTGTGAAAATTGCTTTTTATTTTATTTATGTAGCACTTTTGCAAAAGATGGTGTCACAAAGCAGCTTCACAAAGGATCTGGTGTCCGAGCCCCCAGTGAGCAAGCCAAGTGCGACAGAGGCAAAGAAAAGCTCGCTCAGTTCAAAAGAAAGAAACCTCGAGAGGAACCAAGACTCAAAAGGGGAACCCGTCCTCCTGGGGGGAGCCACAAGCAGTGGCTCCAGTCAGAGCAGATGTAGCAACAGCATCAGACCGCACAGGATGGGCAGCAATTCAGCTCAGGCGAAGAGAACAGACAGACTGTTAGCTCTGACAGAAGACCTGAACACACGACATGGTGTTAACAGTGTGCAGCAGTGACTCCGGCAGGCCTGGCTCCTACAGCAGGACTGCAGGGAGAGCCAGAAGGCAGACGTGTGGACTCGAGTCACATGACTTGGACTCGAGTCCGACTCGAGTCACTAAACTGATGACTTGTGACTTGACTCGACAACATTACTAAAGACTTGCGACTTGACTTAGACTTTACCTTTACTGACTTGGACTTGGAATCGGACTTGAGCTTTAAGACTCGAAAAGACTTGACAACCCTACTTTAACATAATGAATAAGTAAAACTGAATCACGTAACTGGATCATTTTATATTAAATGGCGCTGTAACGCTAGGGAGCTGAGCCGCTCAGCCCAGATGATCCGTAACCTAGCAACAAGTAAAGCCGTACCCGTACAGCCAATCACGGGAAGCTTTGAGGGGGGCGCCAGTGTTGAATTTGTGCGGAGAAGACGAGTAACATGCTCCCAAAAATAATCCTGTTCAACTACAAAGATTATAATGTAGTAAATAAAAGAAGAACTGCGGTATGCAAGACATGTGGAGTCAAGATCACAGATGGAGGTGCAACCACTTCAAACTCGACATTTGAGGCTGCAAAAAGAACAGTAAGTCTGTGCTGTGTATATTTCGCGTATAGCGGTTAGCAAGCTAGCAAACGTAGCGACATAATAATAAACAACAGCTAATGTGAACAAAGCTGTTGTCCTCTGTTCACTGTGAGTGATTTTACTGAAAATTAAAGTGTTTAGGAACCACAGCATCTCAGTTCCAGCACGATCAGAACGTGAGTGAATTGGGCATAGAGCAGAAAAGTGTCAAACACAGCAGTTCACACATGCTGTTAATCTAGATATATATATAGTATATGATATATATATATACTATATAGGTATTATATATATATATATTTATATATATCGTCGCTGCTCCAAGGGAAAAAACAAGTATCTCCAAAATGGCAACTTTACAAGAGAGGCCAACAAAAACCTCATTCAATTTTATGTAAATCAATGGAACCAGACGTTTTTCTCTCTCCCTAAGCAATTTTGGGCCATTTCTGTTGCGTTCTATTCACTCATGTAGATTCATCATGTTTTTCTAATTGGACGGCGAGCGATATATATATTACGATGTCCATACATTAAGCGGCTTATGGGTTTAAGAATGTGATTGTCATTAAAAAATTCCTGTAGTGGGAATGTGTTCTACTACTTCATTATAGTGTGGTGTTCCTCCACCTTGGCCTTTGAGGGGCCCACTGCCCTGCACATTTTTAGTGTTTTTTTTCTGGGCTTCAAACAAACACCTATTTTAACTCAGTAAATGGGGGGCTGGCTATGAGGTGATTAGTTGGATCAGATGTGTTGGGGAGAATGGAAAACAATAAAAAGTGCAGGGCAGTGGCCCTCCAGGGCCAAGGTTGAGAAACAATGATGTAGTGTACTTTGTTACTCCTGTTTGCTGGCAGGAAATTTATAGCATACTGAAACAGCTCATCCAGATGATATCATGAATCATATGATATTCTTGTCCTTTCCTAATTTTTTTAAATCCATAAACCTTGACTTTTTTGTTGTTGCTGTAAACTGTGGTATAATGTCACATTCATTTTTCCATACTGCGTTTAGTACATATCTATTAGAGATTCAGTAAAAGTACTTTGGTTTACTGCACAGTACCTTTTTGCAGGTTATTTAATCCTCAAAATTATTTTTAATTAACGATTTGCACTACCCTTGTTCCTGTTAAGTAAAATGGCACTTTGTTGTTTGAACTGTTTGAGATGATGCAAGTTGTTTTTGTTATACTAAATACAAACTTTAAAAACATTTATGATTATGTCAGTTTAATATACTATGAATCAGCTGCATCAGTTATGTGAAATATTGAAATGACATCTGGTGACTTGACTAGGACTCGAAGTTTAAGACTTGGGACTTGACTTGAGACTTGCTTGTATTGACTTGGGACTTGACTTGAGACTTGCTTGTATTGACTTGGGACTTGACTCGAGACTTGCTTGTATTGACTTGGGACTTGACTCGTGACTTGATTGTTAAGACTTGAGACTTACTTGTTACTTGCAACTTAGTGACTTGTTCCCATGTCTGCCAGAAGGTCACAAAGACATGAGGGCTCCCTGAGAAGTCAGCGCCCCTCTGCTCCCCCGTCAACAAACCTGAGTGAACATGAAGAGCAGTGGGACGACAGCACCAACATTCCCAGCTTACCAAACACTCTCTGTCACTGGACCCCTAGATCTGCACCTTTTATCTAGCAGAGGAATGACAGGGATCCTTCAGTTCTTACCATCATATCACATAACCGTCCACAGTCAAATCTAAGGCTTCAGAGAAAAAATAATACAGCTCCAGAAAGATGCTAGTTCAGTGTAAATGTATTTGTGTGTGTGCTCTGAGTTTCAGTTCTGTTTTTTTTTTTAAAATCAGATGAAGCTCCTTTTTCGTTCCATTGTGTCCATGAGGAACAGCGACACCCTCAATCACTCAACCTCAGGGCTCGGCTCACCATGTTTTCTGGCTGCTCTCTCTTGGACAGTCAATCCAACTCAATTAAAAAAAAACAGTCTATAGAGCAAACAGCACGAACAGTCACCTCTCTGTTATCAAAACCTTGGAAAGCAAGGAAAACCTCTTAATCTCACTTCAGCATTTTCAACACAAAGTATTTGCTTGAATTTACTAAAGAACACAGGGGAGCACGACGTGTGAGCACTTCAGTTAGTGTTAACAAGCTGAATAAATGATATCTTAAAAGTTATTAAATGCTTTAGAGAGAAATTCAGGCCTGAGGTGTCTGAAAGTAGCTTCTATACTATACCATGGGCAGGTAGGCTGAGCCACAAGCACGGAAATGCTTTTCTGTTTAACATGGACTGGGAAAACTTGAAGGAGCTGGCAAAAGGACATGGACTTCAGCTTCATGGAGAGTTGAAGGGCATGAACAGGGATAAGGAGGTTGCTCAGTTTCTGCTGGAGAGGTGGGCAACCTTAAATGGTTTTTGGTGTTTCATTGAATCAGTAGGTCAGCACTGCTTTGTTCCTTTTGCTAATGCATGTGATAGTAACTAGTTAGCATCACAGCAGCAACCCACAATCTAGCTAAGGGTTAGTAACAGTTAACTCGAACGTTGTGTTTTGGTTTTATAGAATGGATGGGCTTTTGCAAGTGGTTTGCATGTCACGTGGGGACGAGATGGGGAGGCAGGATAGAAGCGCATGTTTTTAATGAGGAAGAAATTAAAACAAAACCAAAGAACCTAGCAAGACTGGGAACAGGGTTACAGAAACAACAGACATGGAGACAGAACACCAAGCCAGAACAAAGGGAACAGCAGGAAGGATAAATGAACAAGGACTAACAAGGAACACCTGGGAAGGGGCAGAGCTACAAACTAAGGATAGGTGAGGGGCCTGACAAGAGGGCGGAGGCAGGAGGAGCAAACAAAACAAACAGAAGCACATGGAACAGGACAACAAAAGACACATGGAAGAGAGAAACGAGAGGAAACAGAGACAAACGGGGCAAGACGAGACAGGATGTGATAGGATCTGCATCACGTTGGCATGTCAGTAAAGTTGGGGGTCTGGGGTTTCTGAAGGAGCATGGATGGGATGGGTGTATTTTTTTTGGGTGTGCACAATGGTACTCCACCTTTAAGTGTGCTCTCTGTAGAGGGTGTCTATGTCTCATTTGACTGTACACACACTGTACTGTCCTATGGTATACTCCAACAGTGGAACCTACATTTTCGTTTCTGTTTTGGTGTGTTGTTAAAGAAGTTGTGAGTCGCAGATTTGTTCTAAGTGCTAGGAGACGTGGAGACAGAGCGGAGACAGTGTGGCAAAATGCAGCATATGGTGTCGTTTAGCACATGCGTTTGGCATGCTCCTGTACACGCTCGCACTGTGCTCCATCCTCCCTGTCGCACCCTCTCACATTAACACCCATTATACTCAAGCCTTAGCAGATCAATACACACACACAGCTGTTCCCTCTCTACCTCTCTCTCCCTCCCTCAGAAGCCTCTCCTTCTCTCCCTCTCATTCCACCTTCCCACCTCTCTCTCGCTCCTCCACCCTGATTATGCGGCACCAGACAAAGATGCGAGTAAAAGAAAGAGGGGTTGAGTGAAAGGGTACGAGTGGGCTGCAATGCGTCATCTGGGAGGAGGAGCTGGTGGAGTGGAGCAAAGAAAGGAGGGAGTGGAGGGGTGAAAGAGAAAAGAGATGAGGAGGTGAGTACCTCCAGTCCATAAATCAGCAATCGGACAGCCATATTAGTGGGTCACTGTGTGCTTCCTCATTACAGGTGCAAATGTATTAAGAGTGATAGAGGTGTCACAAAATCCGGATTTCATAAAAAACCATATGGAGTGGCGCTGACTGTGTTCGCTCTAAAGAACGCCCCATAGTCTATATTTTTTGGCGTATGACATTTGTGTGTGGTTTTCTACCAAAACTAGTCAAGTTTTTTACAAAACCAATCTTTATCCATTCGAATTCAGTTCAATGAAACTCAATAGAATTTTATTATCATTATACCAATACAAGAATGTACAGTACAGTCAAACATTATTGGACTACTTCTCTGACGCAGCGATAAATAAATAGTTTAACATGAGACATGCAAATGATTCAAGATTCACGCTCAGCCATGCATGTGATGTAAGCAAGGTGTGTCTTATCGCTGTACCTGCCTGACCCAAAAGCCATGTTGTGGACATTCAGTGAGCAGTGATGCCTCCATATGTCATCCTGTTAGTGCCAGCACCATTGGACTGGCGGCTGTACAATGCAGGACTACATGGACACAGACGACAGACGACAACTGCCCTTAACACCACGTCAACGTCACCAAAGACTGCAACCTGACACTTCCTTCTAGGTGGAGGCATTGTTTTGAAGATTAGAGTATAATAGTGTACAGTACAAACAGGCTGTATTGTTACAGTGCCTGGAGTTATGTTCTGATTGGCTAGGTGTATCCACTCGTTAAGGAGTGTCAAGGCCTTGTTTCAAAAGATCTGAGTACTATTGGGTATTTCAGCCATGGACTTACTTCCTCTCGTCTAGGTGGTCTTCACTGGCAAACAAGACCTGACGAAGATAGCTAGATACCCAAGGTGAAGAAAGCTAGACAGCCAAGGTGAAGATAGACAGGTAGCCAAGGTAAAGAAAGCCAGGTAGCCATGGTGATGCTAGCTAGATAGCCAAGGTGCAGAAAGCGAGATAGATAAGGTGAAGATAGTTGGGATAGCCAAAGCGAAGATAGCTAGATAGCAATGGTGAAGAAAGCAAGATAGCCAAGGTCAATAAAATTAGATAGCCAAGGGGAAGTTATCTAGATAGCCAAGGTGAATAAAGTTATATAGGCAAGGTGAAGAAAGCTATGTAGCCAAGGTGAAGATAGCTAGATGGCCAAGGTGCAGAAAGCTATGTAGCCAAGGTGAAGATAGCTAGATGGCCAAGGTGAATAAAGTTAGATAGGCAAGGTGAAGATATCTAGATAGCCAAGGTGAGGAAAGCTATGTAGCCATGGTGAAGAAAGTAAGATAGCCAAGGTGAAGAAAGCTATGTAGCCAAGGTGAAGAAAGTAAGATAGCCAAGGTGAAGACAGATAGATAGCCAAGGTAAAGAAAGCTATGTAGCCAAGGTGAATTAAATTAGATAGGCAAGGTGAAGATAGCTAGATAGCCAAGGTGAAGATAGCTAGATGACCAAGGTGAATAAAGTTAGATAGGCAAGGTGAAGATATCTAGATAGCCAAAGTGAGGAAAGCTATGTAGCCATGGTGAATGAAATTAGATAGCCATGGTGAAGAAAGCTATATAGCCAAGGTGAAGAAAGTAAGATAGCCAAGGTGAAGACAGATAGATAGCCAAGGTAAAGACAGCTACATAGCCAAGGTGAAGACAGATAGATACTGTACTTACTCTTTGCACATGTACTGTACACATACCGTACTGTACTGTACTGTTTGCACACATTGTTTTTGTCTTTGCACTACACTATTTATATATATACACATTCTTTAACTGCACTGGAGAAGGAGTCTGACTGTGTTTCGTTATACTGTACAACCCTGTATTGGTTTAATGACAATAAAGTTGAATTGAATTGAATTGAATAGCCAAGGTAAAGATAGCTAGATAGCCAAGGTGAGGTAAAAGAGCTGGCCTGGAGCTGGCCATCCTTACCAAGAAGATTAGAGTTGTACCTCTCACTGGTCCTTCACTTAAGTAGAAAGTGACATAGTTCACAGGTTCTGTAAATATTGTTTTGGCTTTGGGATTTGAAAGAGCGTTTGGATCCCGGAATGGCTATGTCATACATGATGAGTGGATTTTGGAAGAAATCCTGTGGTGAAATGCTCGCATTAAGTTCTCCATGGACATTACTACTCAGGGCTGGGCAGGTCATGTGTACGGCCTGATTGGCGTTCAGGTGGTTTTGTTCTGAAACTAGACGTCCTGGAAATTATGTGTTTTTTGTTTTTGTTTGTTCATTTCTTTCATTAAAGTGTCTGTTTATGTTGCATTACTGTCAAAGAATGAGCAGAGGGTACTTATGGAATGAGTGATGTTTATTTCCAGCCTTATCCAAAACATCACATTATGTGCTCGCATTTGTATTATCGTGTGTGGATGATTTTAGCCTGGAGCGTTTATGTGTGGCTGCGGAATTAAATGCATATAATAAGATGGAAGGCTGAAAACACACTGGACAGGTCACCAGTCTATTACAGGCACACCTACAGACTGACACTTAGCGGTATTTTTGTATATGGACAGTTCAGTTCAGTTCAGTTTATTTTTATTATGTAACAATTTTATTATAACAGCAATCGTCATGGTCACAAGGCAGGTTTCCAGAAATCCAGGTACCATCCTCCAGTAAGAAGATATGAAAAACTGCCTGAGAGCAAGAGGAAGAAACTGTAAGAGGAACAAGAACCCAAAGGAGGAACCTGTCCTTCCTTTGGCTGACACTGGATAATAACAGTCAAAACACAAGTTACACCCACTGACCACTTCATTAGATGCACTGCAGTCCATCTGTTACTTTGCATACTTTGTTAATCCCCTTTCACCTTGTTCTTTAATGGTCAGGACCCCCACAGGACCACCACAGAGTTGTTATTCAGGTTATTATCACTCTCAGCACTGCAGTGATGGTGGTGTGTTGGATCATAGACCCAGTATCACTGGACTGAGAATCATCCACCAACCAAAGCTATCCAGCCAACAGCGTCCTGTGGGCAGTGTCCTGTGACCACTGATGATAGACTACAGGATGGCCGACACAAACTCTGCAGCAGCAGATGAGCTATCGTCTCTGACTGTGCATCTACAAGGTGGAGCAGCAAGGTAGGCGTGTCTAATAAAGCGGACACCAACCAGCAAGATCACCAACCAGCAAGAGCTCTGGCTCTCACATTAGTGACACACTACGCCGCCATGGTTTAAAAGCCTGCAGGGCGTGTAAGGTCCCCCTGCTGACCCCAGTACATGTCCAGGCCCATGTGAAGTTCGCCAATGAGCATCTGAATGATCCAGCGGAGGCATAGGGGAAGGTCATGTGGTCAGATGAGACCAAAGTAGAGCTTTTTGGTATCAACTCCACTCGCCGTGTTCGGAGGAGGAAGAAGAAAAATGAGTACAACCCCAAGAACACCGTCCCAACCGTGACAGGACGACTGCACCTTATAGAGGGGAGGACGGATGGGGTCATGTATCGCGAGTGGTTTCATGTAACTTGTTTTTTTACTGTTCCAAGACTTGGATTTGGGCTAGCAGTCTGAACGAGGCTAAAGTAGCTTAAATCTGATTGGTGGGTTGACTGGGAGGGTTTCCTCCCACAGCCAAAGACAGGTAGTAGGTGGACTGGGGATGCTGTACACATGAAGTCCTTCTCATACAGGGAGCACTATATATCAGTTGTACGTGGTATTTAGCAAGCAGAATTAGACTTAGACCCAATCCCATTTCACCCCTTGCCCCTAACACTAATTAGCCCCTAACACTTGTTTAGCCACTTAGGTGTAGGGTTGTCCAGATTGTTGTTGAGATGGAGGGGTAGGGTGAAGTGTTAGGGCTACACGGCGCTCAAACGGAGTGTTATGAGAATATTCCCAGAATGCCCTGTGAGTCATCGGCAAGATGGCTGCACAAGCGACCAAAGAAACCCATTAATGCCATTGCATTGTAAGACGACCATTGTAATACCATTTTATGGTCATTTCCATCATAACATGAGTAAAATGGCTAGTAGTGGCGAAATTTCCTGTTCCACCTTAAATGGTGCAGCTGTTACATTCGGGTACCTGAGGATGCTGCACCATTTCAGATTCAGATTCATTTTACAGAGGATTTCTTAGTAGCCATAATAAATAATTATCATCTCCTTCTTTGAAATCATATGATGCCCTAAATGTGTTTAGGCAGTGAGGAGCTGAACTGAGAGCTCCTCGGCTCTCACTACAGACTGGCAGGGTGGCCTACAGAGCACCGCTAGCAGCCTGGTAATGAAGTCATGTGGATGTTTTTGGTTTGTGCTCTTTTTGGTTCGGTGACTCGTTAGATTAATTGATGTGTAAAACTGAAGTTGTGAATGAATGGCGAGCCCACGCTTTCACCTGGTTACTTAAAAGCCGCTGGCGACAACTAATGACGTATATCCGGTTCTTGAAGGGTTTCCCATGTAATGGGGGGGAGATTTCAACCACTACCCCTTGTAACTTCGCTTCAAGGGGGAGGGTTACACTCAAAAACAAGGGGGAGGCCTTCGCTCTTCTTCCAAGTAAAGGGGCCGACGTCTGTACAAGAGGTCTTTCCATCCAGTTTCACAATGGGCTTCAGTGATCTGAAAACCCCCGCTGGACTCAACGTCTTCAGCGCCTTTTTGGCAGACAAAAGCTACATCGAGGGGTATGTTCCATCTCAGGCTGACATTGCTGTGTTTGAAGCCCTCTCTGGTGCCCCCCCAGCTGACCTGTGCAACGCTCTATGCTGGTACAACCACATCAAGTCTTACCAGAAAGAGAAGGGCAGCCTCCCAGGAGTGAAGAAGCCCTTTGGTTAGTATGGATGGACCTGCTGGTGTGGAGGACACAACTAGTGGTGCCCCTCCTGCTAAAGACGAAGATGATGATGACATCGATCTGTTCGGATCTGACGAGGAGGAGGATGAGGAGACAAAGAGGATCAAGGAAGAGAGACTAGCAGCATACAATGCAAAGAAGTCCAAAAAGCCAGCACTTATCACCAAGTCCTCCATTCTTTTGGATGTCAAGCCCTGGGATGATGAAACAGACATTTCATTATCTCTTCATGAACTAGACGGCCTGGTTTGGACCAGTCCAAACTGGTTCCTGTTGGCTACAGCATCATGAAGCTGCAGGTTGCGTGTGTGGTTGGTGTGACACAATGGATAACACCACTACTCACCAGGAAGCTACCGTCCCATGTGGGAGACTGGGGTTCGATTCCCGGTCTGGGTGACTATGCTGTGCTACACCAATAAGAGTCCTTGGGCAAGACTCCTAACACTACATTGGCCTAGCTGTAATATGATTAACCTTGTAAGTCGCTCTGGATAAGAGTGCCCTCTAAATACCGTAGATGGTAGAAGATGACAAGGTTGGAACTGACCAACTGGATGAGCTGATCACGGCCTTTGAGGATAATGTGCAATCTGTCTGCGTGGCTGCTTTCAACAAGATCTAAAACATCATGAAAAGCTTTACACAATAAAATGGCACTTGAAATAATATAAAAAACAAGGGGGAGGGGTAAAAATAAGAAATTGGTTTGGGCCTTAGTCTAAAATTCTCCCTCGTTTTCTTTAACCTTATAAAATCTCAAAAGAACACATGCCTTAAACCAAAGGAAGCACAATGAGACTGAATGAGACCCGGAATGTCTGACTGGCCATGTGTAGTGATTAACCAGTTCATTCGTGTGTGATGGATGCAGGGCATGATGGGAAGGTGAAGAGGGAAATCAGCTCAGTCTGGCATGTAAACAACAAGATGAGTGTGTACGGTCAGAGTGTTATTGTGTGTCCTGGTAAAGGGTCCCTGTGTCCTTGCGTCCATGTCAATGATGAGGCCTGCAGCCGTGTGTGTGTTAGAGAGAGAGAGTAAGGAAAAGAGAGTCAGAGAGCGAGAGAGAAAGAGAGGGAGATTATAGAGGGAGTCCACCTGCACTCTGCTGTGGGACAGCACTGCGAGGTTTTTAAATAGGACTCTGTGCTGCCTGAACACCATCCACTTCTCTTTATGTAGGCTGGGGACTCCATTCAGGGACATCAGATAAAGTCACTGATGTGTCTCAGCCACGGGGCTCAGTGTGTATGTGCACATCTCCTTAGCTCCAGCAAACGAGTGTGTGTGCTCAAGCAGCTGATTCACATACAAAGTGTGTTTTTATGTGTGTGTGAGTCTTTGTACTTGTTTTTATACATTTTCCAGACACTTTCCTGACTGGAGGGAGGACCACAGAAGAACAGGGCTGACAACAAAACAGGACGTACATGTATGATACACTCATCATCTAAAGAATAGCTGCACCCAGATAAAAGTGTGGGGTTGCAATGCTATTCAGAAGGAAGATAAAGGTTCTGATATGTTAGGCTACACAAACAGAAGTAGTGTCTCTCGATACGGTGTCGGGCCACCATGTCTGCTAGTGCGACATGCAAGATGGAGTAACCTCTATCCCAATGGTGTCCTGTGATAATCTGTCCCATGCAGCTTGAATGGGTGGAGGTGGAGTGACACCAAGGCCTTTGGGACACATAAAAAAAAAACATTCATCTTGGTGCTGACCACGGTGCCTCCACACACAGATTCGTTGGTCGTGCCCACCAAGACAAAAGCGGTCACTGAAGATGACCCGCTGCAATTCTGAGTCACTCCATGACAGTCTGGCACAACACCATTGCAGTGTTTAAAGTGACGTGGTGTTAAGGGCAGTCATTATAATGGTCTGTGTGCATGTGGTCCTGTGTTGTGCAGTCTGCCAATGGTGTCAAGACGTAGAGTTTCCGAGGGCATGTTGGGTTAGCAAACATGGTGGCCTAATGGCATACTGAGGTGCACTACTTCTGTATGTGTAGCTCAATAAATATTACCCATATCATTCTCAATTTATAATCATTTATTGTTCCTGGCAACCTATCTTTCTTCAGCTATAGCTCATCCCAAAGGTGTTCTAAGGGGATGAGGTCAAGGCTCTATGAAGGCCACTCAGGTTCTTCTACACCAAACTCACCCAACCGTGCCTTTATTTACCTTCCTCTGTGCACTGGGGCACTGGAACTAAAGGGCTCTAGACCCTCCCCTAATAAACAACCCCATAGCATTATCCCTCCTCCACCAAACCTCTTACACAATGCAGTCAGACAGGTAGTCTTTTCCTGGCATTCGCCTAACCCAGACTCATCCATCAGACTCATCCAAGTGTGATTTGTCCTTTCACAGAACATGTTCCACTGTTTCAGATTCCAGCCTGCATGTAGTCCTGTGTTGTGCAGTCATCTGCCAGTGGTGACGAGACATGGAGTTGTAGAGCTTCCTGATGGCCTGATGCCATACTGAGAGACACTACTTCTGTATGTGTAGCTCAATGAATATTCCCCATATCAGTCTGAATGTATCATCATTTATTGTTCCTGGTCACCTTTATCTTCCTTCCCAACAGCACTGCAATCCCACACCTCCTTCTGGGTGCAAAAGTTCTGTGATGATTGCTGTATATGGCAATATTACAAAAATGTAATACTGTGCTACCTCAAGGGTATATGTGGTATATCAGCATCTGTATTGTTTCAGACATCTCATCAGTCGGAGCTGTTAAGTGTAAGCCTGTAGAGTCTTTCAGATAACCCCCAGCATCCATTTAGCTGGGTGTGCCTAAACTATTGACTGTTGCTGTCTACCACATATGGGACATTAACCATGTCCTGACACCGTATAAAAACAAACACGTGTGTGTGTCTGCCAGAGGGAGTGGCGAAAAGAGAGCAGAGGGCCATTAAAAGCCGGAGAGTGCCGCCCCGCTCCCTGCTGCTTCCATTATGCCCTTGCTATGAGGCATCCATGCATCTTCGCTGTCTGTTGTGGCCAAGGCCGAGACTTATTTACCCCATCTTCTCTTTACAGCAAAGCGAAGTGTATTCCAGGAAGCTCCAATTAGATATCAAGGGCCGTACAGATGGAAAAAAAAGCAGAGAAAGATAAATATTAAACGTGTAAGAGAATAGGAGGCGCTGAGTGTGGCTGTTACCATATAAACCTTCAGCCGTTTCAAGCATGCATGCTGGGTTTATGGGGCCTCGGGGATTACATAAAGCTATCACTGTGAAGCCGGACTGGGCTCTTCAGGCATATATTGATCATTCGTACTTCGTCAAAACAGCTTAGCCAAGCATAGCAGGCATAATCCTTCCAGTAACTTTAATTCCTGCTAACTGTGATTATTAGAATTAGGACATTAATGTCAAAACATGAGGAGAAAAAACCCATTGCAATAATGCAAATGTCTGCTAGCATCCCTTCTAGAATTCGGGTAGTTGGTTCACCCACTAAGCTAACAGCTAACAGCGATTCACTTGTTTTGGCTTCTCTAAATTAACGGATATCTGAAGCTTCTAAAAGACATTCCGAATTTTCCTGCAAGCCTGTGACAGATACACCATGTTGACATATGTATTGGGACACCTACACTTAACACCTACAGGAACATCCCATTCTAAACCCTTTAGGCATTAATGTGGAGTTGCCCCAACCCCCTTTTGTGGCTATAAGAGCTTCCACTCTACAAGATTTTAAAATAGGTCTGTAGGAATTTTCATTTAATGGTTTTATTCATTTTAGCTACACAGAAGAGCAAGGTATTAAGATGACATACATATACATTACATATTAGATATTATAGAACTATATGCAGTGCAAGAGTCTGCCCCAGTAAGGGGACAATAGGAGATCAAATAATAAACATCTATACTAACAACTACACATGAGCATATAGACAAATACAATGTGGCCACATATGCACACCAATATCACCAGATGTAAACATGCGCTGGTCGCATCACAGCACGTCAATTTACAGTGCAAATTTAGTTTGTGTCTGTTGGAATTCTTGCCCAGTTGTCCAAAAAGGCATTTGTGAGGCTGGCCACTGACATTGGATCAGAGGGTCTGGCTTGCTCAGCTGTAGTTCATCCCAAAGGTGTTCAGAGGGGTTGAGGTCAAGGCTCTATGCAGGCCACTCAAGTTCTTCTACACCAAACTTACCCAACCGTGCCTTTACTTACCTTCCTCTGTGCACTGGGCCACTGGAACAGAGCGCTCTAGACCCTCCCCTGATAAACAACCCCATAGCATTATCCCTCCTCCACCAAACCTCATAGTCTGACAATGCAGTCAGACAGGTACTCTTTCCCTGACATTCGCCAGACTCATCCGTCAGACTGCCAGACTCTGGAACACAGAGTCCAGCAACAGCGCTTTACATCACTCCATCCAATACATGCCTTTGTGTTTGCTGATGTAATGGTTACAAGCAGCTGCTCAGCCATGAAAGCCCATGCCATGCTCCCGGTGCCCAGGTTATGTGCTGATGTTAATGCCAGAGGATGCCAGAGGAGCCATTAACAACCCTGCACCACATGGCCTGCTACTTCATGACTGAGCCTCTGTGGATCCTAAACGCTTGTCCACTTTTCAATAATACCACTCACAGTTGATCACACGCTGGAATTCAGTCAGCTCTTTAGGACGACCCATTCTTACAATGTTTGTAAAGGCAGTCTGTAAGGCTTGGTGCTTGTTTTTTTACAACTGTGGACATGGGACCGAATGAAACTCCTGAATTTAAAGATAAAGATGTTTGTCCCAATACTTTTGTCCTTATATGTCCCAATACTTTTGTCCTAATATACTGTATATTAGCATACGTTTTACCATGTAGCCATTTCACAGTGACTCTTTCAGTAGAAAGCTCTTCTATAGAGCTGCCGCTGTTGTTTAACGTACATAACAGTCCACTGATTAGCTTTCGTCTCTTCTTCACAGCAGGTGACGTATCTAGGTCTTTCAGAGAACCTAGAATTCCTTCATGTTGGAGCAATGCTGTGGGCATTTAGCCTCTGGAGTCATAACCAAAAGGAAAACACACTTAACTGTATCTACCTAGATTCCACAGGGAAAGGCCATTCCTGATGGCCCCCTTATCCACTGGGTAACTCAAAACTTCACCTTTGAGTTTCCATCCATAACAGTGACACAAGAAGAGCACTGTAATACCAACGTATGGTCAAAAATTACACACACGTGTTTATCAGTATTCCCAGATCACTGGGTCTTCAGAAAAGGCCCTGAGGGTTCCAAATTGACAGAAGGACAATAGGCTATTAAAGTCTGTAGCTGGTAATGACAGGACATTAGTTCAATAACAATGCCCCAGTGTTGTTTAGTCACACCTGTGCAGTGAAACGCTGAAACCCGTTCAAAGAAGAACAGGCCTCACTTACTTCCTCTTCCATGAGTGCAGCTAACCGAACTTCTTCTTTTCAACACTGGACTGTTTAAAGAAGCATCACTGGAAGATTCTGACCACATTAAGAAGTCTGCAGCACTGTGGATCAAGGTTTCTTCTCTAATTAATGAAAAAGCTGAAAGAAAAAAGCTGACCCAGTTTATTGCACTGCAAAGCTACATGGTTGAGATACAAGCAGTGTCATTCAGTCTTCCACTGCTCTGTTTCAGAAAAACGTACAGAGTCATGGTAGTGGTGATGAGTCATGATGAGTGGTGCCTCTTATAGATCCTTTCTACACAGTCTGTACGTGAAGTGGCTACATATGTGCCACGTAATGCCTGAGATACTGTTGAAACATGAGAGTTTGGAAACTTACTTCCACAGTAAAGAGGTACATGCAGACTGGCACTATAGCCCCTGAAGAAGACCACCTTTACCACTATATTGCCATTATTAACATTGCATGTTGTACTATACCGCTGCTGGCTAGCATAGAGCTCTGGACAAGCGGCAGAGCAAGCTGGGACAACACTGGGAAAGTACACCCAAGTGGACTCTACCCTTCCACAGTTCATACTCCATCCACAGGGGGTTCTCTTTGTTCCCTGAGATCCCTACATGCAGGAAGGGGCGTGTCTTTAAGGGGATGGCTTCTGGATTCTAATCCAGGGGTGGATGCCACATGTGCTGGAGCTGAAGGGCACCGCTTTGAGCTCACTCATCTCAATGCTTGGACAGTCTGACTGGAGATCTAGCATTTAAGTTGACATTTAAGCATCTTGAGGTGAGACAGGTAGACCCCTCCCACCCCCCCAGGCTTACCCTGATCCAAATTAGTGTTAAACACCTCATTCCATGCTGGGTAATTGCAGCACATAGCCTTTAGAGTAGGGACCCTAGCTAGCCAAACCTTTAAACGTCACCTAGACAGGTTGTTCTGATAAGCGGGAGGCATGGCCACATACAGAGCAAGCTGGGACAACACTGGGAAAGTGCACCCAAGTGGACTCTACCCTTCCACAGTACATACTCCATCCACAGGGGGTTCTCATTGTTCCCTGAGATCCCTACATGCAGGAAGGGGCGTGTCTTTAAGGGGATGGCTTCTGGATTCTAATCCAGGGTTGGATGCCACATGTGCTGGAGCTGAAGGGCACCGCTGTCCCATGGTTGTTAACCTTCCTTCTTTGAGCTCACTCATCTCAATGTTTGGACAGTCTGACTGGAGATCTAGCATTTAAGTTGGCATTTAAGCATCTTGAGGTGAGACAGGTAGACCCCTCCCACCCCCCCAGGCTTACCCTGACCCAAATTAGTGTTAAACACCTCATTCCATGCTGGGTAATTGCAGCACATAGCCTTTAGAGTAGGGACCCTAGCTAGCCAAACCCTTCAACGTCACCTAGACAGGTTGTTCTGATAAGTGGGAGGCATGGCCACATACAGAGCAAGCTGGGACAACACTGGGAAAGTGCACCCAAGTAGACTCTACCCTTCCACAGTACATACTCCATTCATAGGGGGTTCTCATTGTTCCTTGAGATCCCTACATGCAGGAAGGGGCGTGTCTTTAAGAGGATGGCTTCTGGATTCGAATCCAGGGGTGGATGCCACATGTGCTGGAGCTGAAGGGCACCGATGTCCCATGGTTGTTAACCTTCCTTCTTTGAGCTCACTCATCTCAATGTTTGGACAGTCTGACTGGAGATCTAGCATTTAAGTTGGCATTTAAGCATCTTGAGGTGAGACAGGCAGACCTCTCCCACCCCATATATATATATATATATATATATATATATATATATATATATATATATATATATATATATATATGTATGTATATATAGCTTGGCTGTGGGGCTGTTTGGTGGGGTAGTGATGCATTGGTGACCTGCCTGCTATCCTGGTGTTCAGTAGCCCTGAGTTGTGTTGAATCCATTAGGTAAAATGAGAGTAGCATTTTAGATGCTGGCTGAGGCTATATTAAAAAAAGAGATCTCCAGGAAGAGAGCTGCTGACCTGTGGCACACATAATACTTTATTTAAAAAAGCAAAGATCAATATGATACTCTTAAAGTCAACCTGAAATCAAATCGTACACTGAACATGCCCCTAGTCCCATGAAGCACAATTACTCAGATCATATAATATCATTTACAAGACAAAATGATTCCTATCCTTCTTTCAGAGCTGGGGATTTGAGCAAGCTGACTAACTCAAACCTGACCCAGAAATTTCTGCCTGAGACAAAAAACCTCAAGACTTGACTGGCGCTGTCACCCTAGAGACTCAGGACTCTGTCTAGACTTGTTCCCTAGACTCTAAATTCGACTTGGAGTTTCACCCAGGAGACTTGTTACACAATTCTGACTCTCACCCCTGAGACTGGAGGCTCGACTCGGAGATTCACACACCTGGGACTCGAGACTTGACTTGCAGTCTCACTCCAAAAACCTGAGGCTCAACCAGGATTCGCACACTAGGGACTCAAGATTCAAATTGCACCCCAGAGACCTGACTCCCATTCTCACTCCAGACGACTCAAGGTTTGACTCGCACTCTTACCCCAGAAACTTAAGACTGAGATTCCTGGGACTTAACTCAGACTCGGAACCCAGAGAACAGAGACTCAGACTCCCACCCCAGGGCCTCTGGAGTTAGCAACCCAGAGACTCGAGACTTGACCTAGACTTTCACCCCAGAAACTCAAGCTAAGACTAACACCACTGGGACTAGACTCAGAACCCATACAATAGAGGCTTGACCCCACCCTCACCCCAAAATCGATTCAAGACTCAACATGGACTAACATCTGAGAGACTCAACTGAGGCTTGCAACCTAGAAAACTGAGACTCAGTTAGGACTGGCAACCCAGACACAGGCGCCTCGACTTATGCTGACCTTACACCAAACGATTTTCAAGCGATTTTACTGTCGCTGACAAATTTCCAAAGTCTGAACAAAATCGTCGTCTTGATCGTTAACTGTAAGGTGGTCAGGACTGCTGTTTTTTCTTGTCCTGGCCTTCCGATAAAATCAACCGTGTTTAATATTATCGTAAGTCGTAGGTCCTGGCTCATGCAAATAGTGATGTGATCGTTGTCGACAACCAATAGGAGAGCTCTTTCAGCTCCAAACGGGAAGCCACGAGCCAGGTACAGGAATGTCTGGCAGAGATTGGGCATGGAGGGGAGTCCAGTGAGGGTTCGGAAACAGTGGTTCTCCTGGACTGTTCAAAAGGAGGAACAGCTGGTGGAACTGTGGAGTGAACAAGAGTGCACATCCAAGAGTTCATTAATGCGCTGAGATGTGCCGTAAACAGTCCGATTCTAAATTGCGCACGTTTCAAGGCTATTTCCAGCTTATTCTATATTGTGACGAAGGGTAGTTATGCTAGGCTAAAGCTAACTAGCTAGCTAAAACACTGCCAAACTGGGCTACAGTGTTTACATTAGCCTACCAGCGAGCATGATGGGAAATAATCTCAAAATCTAGGTGCAGTCTTGTAAATAGTGACTCTACAAGATTCCCAGTCTTGGCAAAATCATAGCCTGTGACTAAAAGACTGTGACGTGTCGTTAGATGTGAGAGGGTGTCAAACTTTAGTCTATTAAATGTCTTTTCAGAGTCTTTTCAAAGTCTTCTAGTGTATGGTTAGCATTAAACTCTCATCCCAGAGACTCAAGACTTAACTAAGATTCACAACCCAGAGGCTCAAGGCTCAACTTGGACTCCCACCTTAGAGACCTCAGACTAAACTGAAGCTTGCAACCCAGAAAACTGAGACTAAATTGAGACTCACAACCCAGTCACTTAAGCCTAGACTCCAACTCTTACCCCCGAGACTCGAGACTTAACTAAGATTCGCAACCCAAAGACTTGAGGCTCGTCTTGGACACTCACCACAGAGATCTAAGACTCAGTTTGAACTTTCAAAGCAGAGACTTAATACCCAACTGGAGACTCCTCTTAGACTTGGCCCAGACTTTCATGTTAGATACTCAAGACTTGACTCAGACTTGCACCCCAGAGACTTGAGACTCAAGTCAGACTCACCCTCACATCTCAGAGGCTTCCAAAGATCTTTTATCAAAATGCAATGATTGTTGCTTGCCTCACAACGCCCTCTAATTACATCACCGTGCACCAGTGGGCGATGAATAATAATATTAATCAACTTGTCATATCTCACCCCCCCACCCACCTCCTCCATCTATCATCTGTAAACTGGCCAGCTAGCTCAGAGACCCTCCCTTATACTCGGAGCTACATCTCAGTATGGAAGGAAAAAATTCCAGTTGATGCTACAACCTTAAGAATGAAGTCGAGATATCAGGACTACAAGTAGGGAAACTTTAATGTCTGCGTTTGTGTTCAGAAATATGTTTCCTCTTCGGTCAGTTCTGAATATAAAAGACACTGTATGGAATGGGGTGCATCATTTACATGTTGCATAAGTCCCTTCAAAAATGCAGAAAACCTCATTAACAGTGTTTACACCCACCAGGAGCTATTACTGCATGGGCTGTACCCCCCACCCCATCTCTCTTTCTTGTCTGAGTATCTGTAGTGCTGGATGAAAGGCTAAACCAATAGTTAATTACTTGTATCCTGAAGCCTGTGCGAGCTATCGGTGCAGAAAACCGAGAAGTGTGAAAGTGTAACTCATCTTATAAACTCACAACTGATACCAGCACCTCTTTCACTTCCTGGCCTTCATTCCCTCGTGACTATACACCCACCTTGTATTTACACTCATTGTCCATTTTTTTCGCTGTGTGCACAAGATGGCGTCTCTTAATTTCTGGTGTATGGTCGGTATGCATCACTGTTTCCGGTTGTAGTAGTTGTGAGGAGAATTGAGCGAATCTGTGGAAAGCAATAGCAATCATGAGTGTTTTTAAGATAACGAGAGAAACGACTGACGTATCAGCGTCAAGAGAAGAAGACGTCTCCACATTGCTGTGTGCCTCTGTGTGCTAATTCTTCAAGGTACAACTCGGAGATTAGCTTTCATAGGTTTCCAGTGGATCCTGAGGTGCGGGCTCGGTGGCTTACACAGATTCGTAGGGACAACTTCAGCCCCAGTCAAAGTACTCGCGTCTGTAGTAGGCATTTCGACACAGGCGACTTTGTTGTGACGGCCGTGGGAAAGAGAAAACTCAACAAAGGAGCGGTGCCCTGTCTTTTTGCCTGGAACAATTACAGCATGCCCGCACCCAGGCTTAATGTTTGGCAAAGTCGGCCGAGATGCCCTTCCCCGGTGTTAGCAACGTCTGACACCGACCAAGAGATGGAAGTGCAGATAGCGCCTGATTATGATTACAGCGTTACTCCGACGACCTCAGCAATGGCAGATGCTTTGGCAAATGAGAACGAAGCACTGAAGAGAAAAAGACAAGCGCTACAACACCAGCTTGAAGCTTCACAACTGCAGTCCCGTTTTGGGCTCCACCGGCTTGCAGGATCAGACGAAGATATTCGTTTTTACACAAGGTTGGTCCATGTTTTTTTTGTGTGTCAGTCTCAGCAATGTACAGTTAACTACAATATTATTAAGTCTAAAGTGATTATCATTTAATTCTTAGATTTGCATCATACAAGCATTTCCAAGCCTTTTGGCTTGATGTGCTGAACATCATTGATGGTTACTTTTGGCAAGTCTTGAAGACATCGCGTGTAAAATGCCATTTTGCGTGCTGACCGGTGGAAAGTGGAAATGCTTGTGCTTACCAAACTTAGAACCGGAAACTGGAAAAATCGCCTTACGCAACTAGCCAGTTAGCTACACTTACCATATAGGTGCTCTTTGTTATTCCACTATCACAGCCTGCAGTCCATCTGTTTCTCTGTATCATTTGTCATCCCACTTTTACGCTGTTGCTTAATGGTCAGGACCACCATAGAGCTGGTATTGTAAAAGACACTGACACTGGTGTGCTGGTATGATTGGATCAGATACAGCAGTGTTGATAAAATGGACTGTAGAAACAAGAAGATGTACCTAATGAAGTGGCCGGTGGGTGTATAGGGACAATATATACTAG
>JAMWET010000831.1:445000-461100 GCA_024036415.1 Prochilodus magdalenae
GCTTCTCCTGCGTCTCCTGCATGTAGGACATCACTGCTTCCACCAAATGTCCGCAATTGTTGACTCATTGAGCCACTACCACTCTCTTTTTTCCTCTCTGTGGCTTAGTGTAGGTCTCCTGGGATCCTTTATATCGCTGGGCGTCCCTTTTTCTATTCCACCAATGCCAACAGCTGCCATAGTAGTAGTCCTTAAACATCCAACCGGTATGGTGCCTCAATATGTGTCAAGACCATCCCACTTCTCGCATCCGTACGATGGGATCCCTCTACGACTCTGCGACGACATCCTCTCGTTTTCAACTGATCGGCTCTAACGTCCACTGCTCTTTTGCGTTCTAGGGACTCTTCTCTGAGGGGCAGCGCCTTGATTTGCAAAAGGATGCTAACAACACATACAAGGCTCAGGGGCGGGATATGGAAGAGCAGGCGACTATTAGAACGGACGCTTAATTTAGTCTGGGCAGACTCCAGGCGATGAGGGGGCCCTTGCTTATGTCGTAAATGGCGCTGAGCGTGAAAACTTTTGGCGATTGTCTTCTATGATGTCAAAACCTATCGCTACGCTTAGGGGGAGAGCTTGCAGAAGCCTTCATATGGGCATGCTGGTGAATAGCGTGGATCAGACACAGTCGCGTCTACACTTCATTATAGGAGCACGTTGCTTAGGTCTAACAACTTACAGACTGTAAGTCGGCGTCTGATTCACTGGTACACTTTGTTAGGCTAATTCTACCCTGATGTTGTCACCCTGTTGTTAAATGCAGACCCCTCAACAGGACACCTCCACAGAGTCAGGTATTTATTACTAAGCCTGACATACGGGGAGTGGGGTATGTTTAATTTGCATTGTGCTGAGCGGCCCAAGTGGACCAAACGCTACAGCAGTGTTGACAAACTGGAGAATGAGTGTAGAACACTAAAATAGGAGGTGTACCTGAAGTAAGTGAGTGGTGGGTGTGTGATTGGGCAAGTACCTGCTAGGTGAGAGGTTTTCTTTAAAGGGGTCATTTTAATGCAGTCATAACTGCATGGTCAAATGCATTTTTATACTATTTACCTTATTAGACGGCATGAACCTTCTCTCAGCTGTTACCAGGCTTCAAAAGCTAAGCACGAGGCATTATAAAGTATGTCTGTTAGTGGGCATACCTAGTGGGCACATCCGACCCCGATCACACACGGATAGGGCTTGAGGTTTCGAGGGTGAAATCGAATGGGTCTGAACAGTGCTCTGTCGAGATGCAAAAAGGTTAAAAAAAAAAAGCAGCAGTACAATTGATTAACATGCCTACGTTTCCACTCAGTTCATTCCTAATAATGGGAAAATTTCGCAAAAGTTGAATGAAGAGTTGTCTCTGAAAACCCATCAGAAGTATAAAAAAGGAACAAAGAACTGGTATACAAGCACACCATTCCTGTTAGAATGGGGCATTTTGAAGTTGGAATAGCATCAGCATCTGCTATATGCGACCTAGTTGGGTATTTGTGTTCTCTCAGAAGAATATAAATTGCGATAACCAAGTTTCACATTGCCTCAGTCACTAATAAACAGCAGGTCTATTTGTTAGGGAAGAGATGATATGAACTTAGTCTTGTTCATATTTCTAGCTCACTCTCAGGTCACACACTGTGTCCTACACCACATCGCAGAATGTCACACATGCTATCAAAGACCCACTAGCAGGTCATGATAGGCTGCTGTGTTGAAACTAGCCCACCATCCACTTAAATTATATGTGGTTACCACAGTCTGGTAGGTCAAATAGAGAGGCCCAGCTGGCTGTGCTGAAACATCACAGATCTATTCTCCTACACTTACAAAGTGAGTCTGTAATTTTGTGGCAGTCTATATAATGGTAGTCACGTGAAAGGGCAAAGGCGTTTTCTAATAAAATGGCCAGATAACAAAAAGGGAAAACAGAGGAGCCATTGGCATCCTGTTTCCACCACACCTAAATGGGATAACCAAGCTTATATAGCCTAGTAACGGCCCAGCTCACAGTATTATGCCTAATGTGTTAAGACAGTAGTAGTATAGCCCTTTGTTGGTCTTTCAGCTTTAATCTAAGAAGTGACTAACCTGTTCCTAATGTTCAGACATCATTGCTAAATGTGATCTCTGCTTAGCTTGGTTGGTATGTATTCAGTACAACAAGGTAGGATAAAGAGACAGGGCTTCTCTGCCTAAATCACCATAATCATATTCATCCTTGTCATCATCATCATCATCATCATCAAACTAGGAGGTGTACCTAAAGAAGTGACTGGTGGGTGTGTTCGGACAATACCTGCTAGGTGAGGTCATCATCATCATCATCATCATCATTATCATCATCATCATCATCATCATCATCATCATCATCATCATCATCATTATCATCATCATTATCCTTATCCTTATCATCATCATCATCATCAACATTATCATCATCATCCTTATTATCATCATCATCCTTATCATCATCATCATCATCATCCTTATCATCATCCTTATCATCATCATCATCATCATCATCATCATCATTATCTTTATCATCATCCTTATCATCATCATCATCATCATCCTTATCATCATCATCATCATCATCATCATCATTATCTTTATCATTATCCTTATCATCATCATCCTTATCATCATCATTATCCTTATCATCATCATCATCATCCTTATCATCATCATTATCATCATCATCATCATCCTTATCATCATCATCATCATCCTTATCATCATCATCATCCTTATCATCATCATCATCATCATCATCATCATCATCATCATTACCATCATTATCATCATCAAACTAGGAGGTGTACCTAAAGAAGTGACTGGTGGGTGTGTTCGGACAATACCTGCTAGGTGAGGTCATCATCATTATCATCATCATCATCCTTATCATCATCATCATCAACATCTTCCTTATCATCATCATCATCAGCATCATCATCATCACCATTTTCATCATCATCATCATCATCACCATTATCATCATCATCATTATCATCATCATCCTTATCATCATCATCATCATCATCATCCTTATCATCATCATCATCATCATCATCATCACCATCATCATCATGTTCATTATCATCATCATCCTTATCATCATCATCATCCTTATCATCATCATCATCATCATCATCATCACCATCATCATCATGTTCATTATCATCATCATCCTTATCATCCTTATCATCATCATCATCATCATCATCATATTTCTTCGTCTTCCACTTCTTCTTGCTGACTTGTCCTGCAGTTTTCCAGTTATGAACAGTGTTCCGACTCCTGATCGGGAATGCTGTGCTTGTATCTGAATTTCTTCCCATTAAAAATGACTGGGGTGCAAAAGTACACACCCATCTACTGCTTTACCAGCAGACACTGTTTCACACACGCTACCTCAGGGCAGACCCCCAGGCACAAATTCAATGTTGATCTGACCCGCACTTATCTGTTCTCTTGTCTTTCCCCATTCATTCTCACCCCCATTTCAAACCCTATAGTTTCCATTAATCTACAGTCCTCAAACCGCACTCCTCTGTGTGTCATTCTTTCACTCCCGTTCAAAAAAGCAACTGCCAAACAAGAAGCATTAGCTTCCCAATCACTGTGCTTGTTCTTCAGGAAATGCTCCTTTCTGGTCCTGTAGATGTTTTTGCACCCAAGAGTGTCTGTGCGATGAGCCGTCAGTCAGGTTCTTATTATGTCTCCATAACTTAATCATTAAGATGTAAACAAAGCCATTCAGAGAGGTTTAATAAGAAGTGTGACATCACCTCGGAGAAAACTTATCTGAACCACAATTAGCCACAAATAGTGGTGCTTATGAATCAGTTACTGTGTACTTAGTAAGTTCATTAAGCAGTAAGTAGGTTTTTGATTGTATCTGTACTGTAGTATTTCCATTTTGTCTAGATTAATAATCTAATATCGTAATTTCTACGTGCCCGTACAGTAGCTCCAGTACATTCTGCAAAATCTGTAGTTCCTATTCGGCTCATCGTGCACTTGAAAAACGCTAACGTACGTCAAAACGAAACAAGCTTATTGATGGTTTTCTAGCATCCATGGAAATTTCCATTTCAGGCCTGGACTACATCAAGGACCACCTGGAGGAAGGCACTTAAAGCAGGATGGGGTTAATGCAGACACTGACTGACAATCACACATCAAAGCATCAAGGACCAGATCAAACAGGATTGTTCCTGACTTTGTGCGGATGTAAATAAACCATGATATATAGAGATATGTACCACATTGCATCTTCTATAAATGTATACTAAACTCTGTTTCCTTTCATAATACATTTGTTTTGGTAAGCTTGATGTTTATGCAACAGAGACCTACAGGGTTGGACAATGCAAACTGAAAACCCCTGTCATTTTAGTGTGGAGGTCTTATGGGCTAAAATTGGACAGCACCTTGCTCTGGTGGCCAATCTTCATTAACTGCACATGTGCACCAGTAAGAGCCAGAGTGTGAAGGTTCAGTTCAGCAGGTAAGAGCACAGTTCTGCTCAAAAATACTGCAATGCAACACAGCATTATGGGTGACATACGCCAGAGTTCAAAAGAGGAACAGGATTGTTTGTGGCAATGCATCGTCTTGCTGCGCGCATCTGTGACCAAGACAGCTAAGTCTTTGTGATGTTATCAAAGAGCCACAGGTATCCAGGGTAATGTCAGGGCATACCACCAAGAAGGAGGAACCTCCACCAGCATCACGTAGTGACCTGGACCCACTATCCTGCCTGAAGGAGAATGGCTTAAAATCCTCTGACCCCACTGTGCAGGACTTGTATATGTACATTACCCCAAGACGAAACTGACGCTGTATTGGCCGCGCAAAAGGCAAGCGCCCCTACACGCATACTAATAATGATTGAAGTGTGGTCTAAAACGCAGGTGTTTCAGTTCATTGTCCAACCCCTGTAGTTACAGATGGGCAGTGTAGTAAAAGAAAACTTCAACTCCTTTTAAAGGTCACTCGGTAACTAAAAAGTTCCAAATACCTTAAACCTTAACTGAAAGTTGCAATTTTATGGTTTCTAGCTAATGCAAACTGCGCTTCCTCCTCAGGGGTTTCGTGTGCTTATGATACATTTGAACAGACATCAGATGACAGTCTAATAAGATGACTGGTGGAGGATGGGAGACACTAGAGTGTCTTCACCTACACTGAGCTGATGAAGAGTCCCTGGTCGCAGAAAGTGATGTTAATAGGACTCTTTAGAGCCATAATAAATCATACTCCTGGTACTCTCCATACTTAAGTACATTAGAAGGTACAGGGGTTGGACAATGAAACTGAAACACCTGGTTTTAGACCACAATCATTTATTAGTATGGTGTAGGGCCTCCTTTTGCGGCCAACTACAGCGGTGATTTGGCAGCCGTGCGTTTTATGTTTTTTGGATACAATTCCGGGTTAGCACCCGAACATCCCATCCCTATCTTTTTTCAGACAGCTTTCCTCCTCTTGCGTCCACAGTTAATCCTGTTGGATGTGGTTAGCCTATCCGTGGTCCACCATTGCGACCTTGGTGACTTATGCTGACATTACCCTGGGATACCGTGGCTCTGATATAACATCACAAAGACTTGCTGTCTTAAGCGGTCACAGATGCGCCAGCAAGACGTGCACCAACAGTTTGTCCTCTTTTTTGAACTCTGGTATGTCACCCATAATGTTGTGTGCATTGCAGTATTTTGCTCTTACCTGCTAACTGAACCTTCACACTCTGCTCTTACTGGTGCAATGTGCAATTAATGAAGATTGGCCACCAGGCTGGTCCAATTTAGCCATGAAGCCTCCCACACTAAAATGACAGGTGTTTCAGTTTCATTGTCCAACCCCTGTATATATATATATACTGGGTATATATATATACTGTATATACTTTAGTACTGTTACTCCAGTGGAGATCTAAAGGGTGGGATTTCTACTTTTACTAGTAGGGTATTTTAGCTTGGGGATCTTTACATGGTCTGTGTGCTTCATCCACTTCAGTTCTTTGTACATTCTTCGTACTATAATGGTGCACACTGTGGTTTCACGTATTCTGTAACCAGAGCATATAGACTTAAAAGGATTTTGGTTTTAATCAGATGGTAGATCTGCAGGGCTAGTCCAATGCTGTCTGCTGTGTGTGTGAAACTCCTGTGCAGGTATGCCGCGTACACTCTCTTTTTTTTTCTTTCACAGGGATTTGATGTGTGAGGAGAGATCTGTGAGACGCGGTTGCCGCTAGTCTAATGCCGTGCGCTGTGTGTGTAAGACTCCTGTGCAGAATAAGCCGATGCAGATTCCGTCAAGGTTTCAATCAAGGCAGAGTGGGGCTGTGAAGGAGTCCGGGTTACACTCAGAAGACACGTGTAGGTTCACTGTAGGTTTGGGTAACAAATAAAGTATTTGCATTGTAGACACTGTGGCCCCTCCTTCCTATCACCACCACTCTACAGAAATCCGGGGTCTGTAGTTTTCTCAGAAATTCCCAGAAATTGGGAACGCCGGAATTATACTAAAACTTTTAACTCAGCTTTTTCAGGTTGACTGGGAACAAACACTATGCCAGTTATAGTCCCGAACAGAACATCGATCACCGGAGAGACCCTTGTAGGAACCTGCATTTGTTCACATTCCATGTTTCCCAAGAAAAACATCTCTGCTCACTGATTCCCCATCTCCCATCCCGAGAAAAAGAGTTAGCCAGGCCTCCCTCGGGCAAACAAGGAAAGTTTTTGCCAAGAAAAAACAAAAAACTGTTGCAATCCGAGTCTGCGGCGCTCAGGTATTCACAAGATACCTGCCCCGCGGGGGGGGGGGCGCTCATGTGAGTCAGCCAAGAGCCTCAGCATTCACATTCACGGGGGTGGAGAAGACGGGGGAAAATGAGCAGCTGCCATGCCATTCACTCGTACAAAAGCTCACACCTTCAGCTGCTGCAAACAAACACATCTCGCGGCCAAAGCCACCACCACTTGAACGCGAACGGGAGACGGAAAGAAACTTCAAGGGTGGATTTCCTTCACAGAGCTATCTGACAAGCCGGCGCATAGGACCGCTGTCTGAGTAAAGGCTTAAATAGCATATGACCGTAGCTTAGCCTCTACAGTGAATTTCCTGGACATTGATCAAAAGGGCAAAGGATAGTAGGTGGAAAGGTGTCGAGCTCAGGGCCTGGTCGGGCCACGACGTCGCGCAAGAAGCTGAGTGCATTGTTCATGGTTCCTAGGCACACTCAGTTCCAACTCCAGGTATCTATGTCATGAATCATAACGGCCATCGTTTTGTGATTGTCGGCTGATTCGAAGGTTTGGACTTGTTTGATGCAGCCCTATGATACTGTGGGCACCAGTTTGAGTTGCAGGAGCGAGCGGTCTCTTTGCAATACAAAACTCTGGACAATGTCACAAGGTTCTGGTTCTAAGGTTCAGGTCTAGGTGTGGCACTGTTTTAGGCTGGGGACAGTCAAACTTCCCCAGGCCTCTGTATCGGGGGAAAACCTCGGAAATGGGCACAATCTTAAGCCTCTTTTCAGGATTGAACTATTTTAAAATGTTTAACATCAACTTCGGAACATGTGCCATTGGCTCACGTCTGATGTCAGAAAGACATGTTCTTGGAATTTTCATTGGTCCATGGTCACTTGTGACAAGGTATTCATGTGGACATTGTGGATTGCCTACTGGACAACCGCAGGTCAGACCTTCAAATTTGCGAAACGGCAAGTTAAGTAAGAAGTCCGGTTCTGACTTCACGAATGTTCAGTCATCCCGGAGGCCCAATTAGGTGAGCTACAAGCAAACCGTTATGTGTTATATAGGTTAGTTTATATAGGTTGACCTCCACCCCTAATACCACCCTCCCCCACCTCCTTCTGAAGGTTGATAGAAAGTGGCCCACTTTAGTTCACGTGTCCATGTTGGCTGGTCGTGCTATAGGTTTTTGGCTGCGCATGCATAAAACTCATTAGCCACAGTGGCAGATGATGCTATAGCTTCAAAGGCCAAACTACGATGTTTGGTTTAATCTAGTATTTAATGCATTCTCGTTTTCTAGTTTGAAAAGGTCTACCCAGGCATTAAACAGTATGAGAACCCATAGTCCTCTTTTGTCCCTCAGTTGTCTACCCAGTTTCTTAGGGAAAAGTAGTTTCCTAGGGACCGTCTTTTCTGGTAGTATAGCTATGCTGCTGATTTCTGAATTGTGAAGTAGCTTAGACCATATAGAGTGGAAGATTATACTAGGGTTTACCAGTTTACAATTGCACTCGCCTGTCTGTTGACAAGTGCCAACTTGGGTGAAGCAATTTCACTCCCAAGCACCCCTCTGAGTGCCAAAGACCGAAGCTAGCTGTCTCTTGGGTCAAGCAGGCTAAGTGAATTGACCAGTACCCTGAATTTGTATTTGAGTGTCCGTTTTCCCAAATGGACAGCATAACACCATAACAAGTTTCTTTTCAGGGACCCCCACCCCACCCTGTATTTTGTGCTTTGGAGATTTGTGATTGTTAGTATACTGCACTTGAGGTTTGGGTGAATTACATATTTTGTTGGATATTTGAATTGAAAACAAAACTTATTTAAATTAAATACTAATAAAAACAAGTTAGATAGAAGGAATTTAATATGTTTTCAGCAAAAAACGTATTTCCTGCCAAAATCCCTTTATATTTGATTCAAACTATTGTAATTGTAACATGACAAGTAACTTTGCAGAGCAGCATCTATGAGAGTACACAGTAATGGCGCCAATGGTTTTCACCCAACTTTCCTTCCTGTTGAAAGCGCCTGTCAGTTTTGCATATTTTCCTGCCTGATTATTTAGTGGAATCCAACCCGCAATTTATCTGTGTGGAGTGTTTTCTTGTGCCAACATTCTCCAGACAGACATCGGTTTTTATAATGAAGGTCCACAGGTAAACGTTTTCCTGATGTAACATGAGTCTTTAATGCAAATCATGTTTGTGCAAACAACTCTCCACACTGGTACACCAGCCTCCCTGCTGAGATTTTGTCGCTATATGAGGGATTTACTTTGCATTTCTAGTCAATTTATGAACGGTTTTCATGGTCGTCCAGATCTGGTCTTGAATTCACTGATGACATGTAAGAGTAAATCGGGACGAGAGCAGAAATCAATTTCTTTTCCTGTTTCCTGATTTTATTGCTAGCTTATGATAAAGATACCAGATGTATATATATACAGGGGTTGGACAATGAAACTGAAACACCTGCTTTTAGACCACAATCATTTATTAGTTTGGTGTAGGGATTCTCTCTCTCTCTCGTCTACGTTAAATATCTCCCAGAGAACGAAAGGGAAATAATGGGTTCTTAGTTTAACATTTACTAGGCATCCTGGGATTACTCGTTTCTGAAATGTTTCTGAGAGATGTTCCAACCTGCTACAATGCATCTTGTCATACAATCTCATTAGCATATTATTGTATATGTTTCATTAGTACACAAAACATATACAATATTTAGATGTTGACTGACTGAGATCAGACCAATGGATTCATACAGGATACAATACATCTAGACATATACAGGGGTTGGACAATGAAACTGAAACACCTGGTTTTAGACCACAATCATTTATTAGTATGGTGTAGGGCCTCCTTTTGCGGCCAATACAGCGTCAGTTCGTCTTGGGAATGACATATACTGCGTCCCCTCGCACAGTGGTCAGAGTCAGAGGGATTTTAGCCCATTCTTCTTGCAGGATAGATGTGGCCAGGTCACTACGTGATGAGGCTGGTGGAGGTTCGTCCTTCTTGGTGGCTATGCCGAACATATACCCTGGAACGACGTGGCTCTCTTGATACATCACAAAGACTTGCTGTCTTGGTCACAGATGTGCCAGCAAGACGTGCACCAACAGTTTGTCCTCTTTTGAACTCTGGTATGTCACCCATAATGTTGTGTGCATTGCAGTATTTTGAGCAGCACTGTGCTCTTACCTGCTAACTGAACCTTCACACTCTGCTCTTACTGGTGCAATGTGCAATTAATGAAGATTGGCCACCAGGCTGGTCCAATTTAGCCATGAGACCTCCCACACTAAAATGGCAGGTGTTTCAGTTTCATTGTCCAACCCCTGTACATTTATATCATATATATATATATAGTATAACCAGTTCTTAATAAGTGTTACACCAATACCATATTGGTGCTGATGTTGGCACTATGGGCGATGGATGGGGTGGTGACCACCAATACCTGTAAACCGACATGCCGTGATTTGTGCATGTGTACCCACTAGACAGAGCAACACGAGAGATGACAAGCAGCAGTAAACATGCTCATGGCTCCGTAAAATCTGTACCTATAAAGTATTCAATGGGAAACAAACATGCTAACAGGAGCCTGAATGACTGAGCCAGGGTGCTTTCAGTTCTCACTAACCACTGACTGTTTGTGCCAAACATTGAGGAGGGGGAGGTCCAAAACATTGAGGAAGTGAAAGGAACTGGCTGGACTTTTTGGCCTTTAGCCTTGATTTAAGCCTTTTGCTGGTGGTCAGCTGTATCACTCAGGCCTGGGGTCTTCTTAGCAAGTCATCTGCTGCTTCAACCCAGCTAGTAAAAACACTGTTCACTCTGTCTCTGCAACCGAGACAGAGTGAACAGTGGTGGAGTACGGCGCTCAGAGAGAAATGAACGAGATAGTGTATGAACCAAGGGACTTGGGTACTTTAAATTTGAAGCCCAATGTTTCATCACCGTTTTGTGGCTGAGCCCAGAGAAGCTGCTAAAATGCTTACATGGCACATATTATGGTTCTAGTGCATCGAGCGGGGGGAGCAAAGAAAACTACTGAGGAGACTGAAATGACTGGAATTGGGTTATGAGAATTGTTTAACACCACACTATTTAAAAGGAGAGGAAAAAGAAAAGATGGTGAAATGGTGAGAGTAAGAGTATTTAGTGTCAACTCTGTGTCCATAAGCAAACTAGCTATTCTATTAAGTGAAGCTAAATTGGAATAGCAGGCCTCACTGTGAACAGGAGCCTAGGGGAGCATGAATAGATTCATATCTGGAAACAGTAGAAAAGGGCCATGTCTGGGGTCTGAAGGTGAGTCCAGATTTACCCTCTATTCCAGAGTGATAGGAACCTCAGAGGGTATAAAGGGAGGCACATGAAGCGCCCGGATGCACCCATCACTCTACAAGACTCTGACAGTATTAATATAGTCTGGGGTGGCCTCAGTTGGTCAGGTCGAGGCTCCACAAAGTTTATGGTGTCAATAAAAGTCAGCTGGCAATTTGAATTGTCCCCTAATGACCAGGTTATCCCACCGATGGATGGTAACCTGAATGGATGTTTACCACTGATGCGTGCTATGTTTTGCTATCCGGAGGTCGACCTCTTTTTGAATCTTGGATTTCCTCTCGAGATTTTTTTTCCACTTGCTCTGAGAGAGTCACTGTTGGCTCTCAGGCTTACCCACTGGGGGCATGGGGCCAGGACTTTCTGTGAAGTTGCTTTGGGTGCAACATCTGTTGTTGACTTGTGAAAATTAGTGGTTTCAGGGCACATGGGGGAATGTCATTTTCACAAAATGAACTGTCCACCCACAGAACCCTGACCTCTGGAAGTCTTTGGGTTGTGCGTTGAATTGTGGGCTCAACCCTCCCATTCAAAATTATGGAAAATATCTTGCTGCATAGGTTTACGGAAAACGGAGGAAACGATGGCACAGTTAATGTGTCCCGTAATCAAAACCAAAGGAGCTCAGTAAGCTCGAAACAAAGAAATTAGTGGGGGATTTTTTTTTTAGGCTGGGAATTTTTGGCCTGGAATATTTTTTTGGGGCGGGGGGAATTGTATATCATTAAGTTAATGGTAGTCTTTTTAAACCATGTTTTACCAAAATGGAATATATAGAAAATATAAATATTGGGTTAGTTATGGTTAAATGCATTAGCAGTGGGTATCAGCTTGTCAGCAAATTATTTAAGGAATCAGCGCATCAGTTTTTGAAAGTGATAAACTGGTATTTATGGCATCTCAATTTCCGTCATTACTTAGTTAAGCCCTAATGAAGGTCCTGGGGAGGATATTATATAATATCATTATAATAATAATAAATATTATATTAATGAAATAATATTTCATTTTCTATTTTATTATAGTCAATCAAATAAAACAAAGCAAATACGAACGGGGCTACGGCATTTTAACAGCATTCTGAACACTGTGTATGTGTTAAAGGGATGTTTCAATGCAGAAGTAATGTGATGCAAGTCCCTTGCAAGTATTTGAAGGTCGCCTGAATTATGGCGTGAATATTTTGCAATTGCGCAAGTATTTTCCTGGAGGGATTGAAAACTCCGCCGAGGGGAGGGCCTGATAATTGATGATGGATCAGGTGTGCTGAATGAAGTCGAGTGAAGTGGAATCCTAAAAACCCTGCAGTGGCAGTGGCCCTCACACCCCTGCATGATGGAGGGCTATCTCTGTGTTCGCTCGACCTTGGCGAATCCTCGGCTCTCCGTCTCCTAAAAGAAACCTCTCTTCGGCTGGATAACGAGCCTCATGTTTTTTTTTTTTGCATATACATACTCCAGCTTCAGCAGGAGCAGCTGCCCGTCAGCCAGTGAAACATGTGAAACACGCCCGTCTGATATCATATTCGCCCACGTTCTTTCATCGCGTCCCTGCAGCTGAACAAAGGCAGCATAGTGGAGACAAATTGTGAGAGGTGGTAATAGGCCAAAATGCTTTCCCGATTAGGCCTACATGAGGAGGCTCAGTGCTTTCTGTGGTAGGTACGGGGGGGTTTTTATTCAACTGCGTGCGGTTTGCCCCTTGGGCTTGTTTCGAAAAAGGCCCGCAGAGTTTTGGGCCTAACGCAGTAGCTTAATTGCTCAGTAGCAGTGTCAACTCCTGTCGGCTCACATGTCTCATGAATCACTCTTCTTGAGCATCTCTTTTAAGTGAATCGAGTTGACTTGCAAGCTTGAATGGCTAAAAAAACGAATGCCTATGAGCACAAGCTCAACTTTCATGAGATAACAGCTGCTTCCTGTGATGCCTATCAGGCTGTTCAACCAACACTTGTCTCTTAAACACGTAACCTTTCATGCTCGCTAAAGAGACGACCGTGAAGAACCTTCTAAGGGTTTATAGGACCTTTGTGAAAAAGTTCTCTACCAAATGAATGCCCCAAGAACATAAATCAGAAATCTCTACCTAGTTGGTTATTGTTGCTTGTATTATATGCACATACATGTACTCAGTATGTCCTGTGTATTAACTTCCAATGTCCACTAAAAGGCTAATCTGAATAAGTTGCCCTGGTAAAGTACACTGGTCAGTCCGAATCTCAGATAGCACTTACAACACAAATAGCAGGAGGCCTGAACACACTTCACAAGGCTGTCCTGATTTGTCCCGTCCATGCAGCTTTAACAAATCTGTGTTTCTCTATGCTCTCTTTCTCTCTGTTTGAAACTTACCAGGTTAAAGCTAGCAACCAAGCTAGCTAAAGATAACCTAGCAAACATATCTTAATGCTATCCCAGCATTCCCTGGCCGAGTAGTCAGCAGCAAAGTGAATAAGCAGCTTATCTTCTTTGAAGGAGCCGAGTGTAACCACCTACGGTAAGGATGGGTATTGCACCCCCCACCACCTGTCTTTTGAAACCATGGTGGTCATCATGGTCTAAGCTGTCGCCTCACTGCCATTACAGATATTGATTAGCATCTACATGTTTTTGCTTACTAACGCTGAGGAGGATTCAAGAAGCCCCGTTTGCTATTTTCTTCTGTCATTTTTCATGCTGAAGAATAAGTGCGATTCTCCATTTTTCAGAATTATGATACATTTTTAGTGTAGTGTAGTAATGTTCCTACACTAAATATCACTTTACACCCTTACCCCGCAAAACATGCTAATTATTATTTTACAAGAAGCTTCGAGTCAGTTGCTGAAATGTGTAAATGCGTACAGCATTTAAGAAGAAACAAGAAAAACTCAAAAACCGCAACTGGTGAACTAGAAGCTGAATATCAGCACACGAAAAAGTAATTGCTGGTATCATTTAGGTTTGGTGAAAACTGAAAAATTCTACAAGGAATCTGAATGTCAACACCAGGGAGACAAATATTAATGGTGAATAGGAAAGCTGACTTTAACCTCCGTAAATGGTGGCCGTTGGTTTTAACAAGGAGATTAATCAGAATATCCTACATTGGAATTCGATTGCATGAAGCGTACCATTAACTATCCGTTGATTCTGAACTACTGTAGCAACAATAGCAACTCTATATGGTGGCTCTTCCTGGAACTGACCTTTTCCCCCACCCCTTGTGGATATGAAAGCGTAACTCATTCTAAGCTAACATTATGTAACGGTATTATACACTAATGAAACATATTCTGCTAATAGAACCCTACCTTATAAACCCTTACACACCGCTCTTTAAAGCATCGCCATATAGAAAGTACGGAATGCCACTTTTTAGTGAGCGTGCCATAAAACACAATGAGGTCATACAGCCACCACTATGTAGAGGAGCCTGTCTCCAATTCATTTTCTCCCTGTTCATGTGATGACAGTGGTTGTAGTGTTGGAACTGAGGGATAATATTGCATGTCTATCGACAGGACTTTCGGTCCCTTATCATAGTCTGTCTGTTTAATATCTGTTTTTCATATTTTTCATATGTAAATACCTCACAGAAGAACCATCATTTAGGTTCCCTCAAACTTATTAAAAGGTTGCTTCATCATGGAAATATTCTTTGCACTGGAAATCATAACGAAGTTCAAGGTTTATTTATATCGGCGGCCATTTGTCACCAACCATCTTTACAACAGACCCAGAACCGCCCGGGTTCCAAAGCCCACAGTGAGCAAGCCAAAGGAAACCTTATGGCAATTTAAGGAGAAACTCCCTCAGGGGATAGCAAGAAGAGGGAAATCCCTTAGAGAGGAATTTTGAAGGGGAAGTGTGAAGCCAAGCGTTCCTCTGGTATTTTGTGAGACACCAGGAAGAATGTAATAATGTTAATTACCGCATTAGTTAGGACACCAGGAAAAAGACAAAGTCTGAGAGTTTATAGCAGCAGGATCTATTGGACATGGTTAGTCAGGATGCATTTGGTCTGATCACAAGTGCTTTCACATAGCATGAGGCAAGCGTATTGTTAACTGCTCCATGGTAGTGTAGAGCTGGTCTGGTCAGAAATGCAGGCAAGCAGCTTTCCTAGCCTCACTGCTGTCACCATCAGGCCAAATAAGAATGCAGACAGAGCATCATGGCTGCCACAGGTATGGGCAGTTAGTTTCAACATCAAGGCCAGAGGCTAACCCAATAAGAGTTTCAACAAAGAATTAACTGGTAGAACAGCTCCTGCTAATTTGAAAGTCATTAGCAGACTCCTTCCTTTTAGGTGCCTTTATTTGCTGATCCCGTGTAAATCCTATGATCTGCATATTTTTGTGTTTTCCCTGCCGTGACACACTTCCTGGCACGTGGAAAGCTTTGCTAGTCAGTTAAAGTGTTGAATTGGGTGAGGGAAAGCACTATCATATATATAGTGTTGGATCCCCTGGACTGACTTTGGTTTTTTTTTTTTTTTTTTTGAGTACTCTAATGCAGGCTCTGAATAATCATAGCAGATCAAGGTCAATAACTAAGTATATGTAGGCTATTAAGGGGTTCATATTTTTATTGACTATCTGATGATAATGAATCCATGTCACGTGAGAGAGATTATGGCAGAATGTTGAAGTGAGATCCAGCAAACTGTATACAAATGCCCATCATTCATTGGCAGCATAGACCAGTTGCTCCCCTAAATCCAACGAATACACATGGGGGGGGGGGGGCACCTCCATATATGGTTGCTCTATCCTGTCTGTGTCTATAACGATAAACCCGATAAACAGTCCAGGAATGGAAGCACATATGCAGGTTCCATAACATGATCGATTTTAAAGTCAAGGTGTATTTTTCAGGTTTCTCTTAGGAGTTATAAAATATAACAATCCAATTCGATGTCATTTATAATGAATAACTGACCCAGAGAGGATAGGATTGTGGATGCAATGGCATTGGGAAGGAAGATAAAAGTT
>JAMWET010000832.1:0-2500 GCA_024036415.1 Prochilodus magdalenae
TAGAGCTGACTGGTTAGATATACAGCCTTTTTTTGTTTTTTTACTGAGATGCTATGACTGGTTAGCATTACTGCTACGAAAGACTGACTGGTGAGGGATTACTGCTTACTGAGAGGCTGACTGGTTAGCATTTACTGCTACTGAGAGGCTGGCTGGTTAGCATACTGTTCTGCTACTGAGAGCCTGATACTGGGTTAGCATTTACTGCATTACTGAGAGCTGATTGGGGTTTGGCATTAACTGCTACTGAGAGCTGGCTGGTTAGCGCATTACTGCTACTGAGAGCTGACTTGGTTAGGCATTACTGCTACAAAAGAGCTGGCTGGTTAGGCATTACTGCCTACTGAGTACGCCAAAACTTGGTTAGCCATTACTGTACTGAGAGCTGATCTGGTTAACATTACTGCTACAAAGGCTGCTGGTTAGCTGACTGCGTTAGCGTTTTACTGCTTACTGCAGTGCTAGTGACTGGTTAGCATTACTGCTAACTGAGGGCTGACTGGTTAGCATTAACTGCTACTGAGAGCTGACTGGTTAGCATTACTGCTACTGAGAGCTGACTGGTTAGCATACTTACTGAGAGCTACTGAGCAGACTGTACGAGAGCTGACTGGTTATTATTACTTGCGTTGAGAGCTGCTACTGTACTGGAGGCTGACTGGTTACCATTACAGCTACTGAGGGCTGACTGGTTACCATTACAGCTACTGAGGGCTGACTGGTTAGCATTACTGCTACTGAGAGCTGACTGGTTAGTATTACTGCTACTGAGAGCTGACTGGTTAGCATTACTGCTACTGAGAGCTGACTGGTTACCATTACAGCTACTGAGGGCTGACTGGTTACCATTACAGCTACTGAGGGCTGACTGGTTACCATTACAGCTACTGAGGGCTGACTGGTTAGCATTACAGCTACTGAGAGCTGACTGGTTAGGATTAGTGCTACTGAGAGCTGACTGGTTAGCATTACTGCTACTGAGAGCTGATTGGTTAGCATTACTGCTACTGAGAGCTGACTGGTTAGCATTACTGCTACTGAGAGCTGATTGGTTAGCATTACTGCTACTGAGAGCTGACTGGTTAGTATTACTGCTACTGAGTGCCGACTGGTTAGCATTACTGCTACTGAGAGCTGACTGGTTAGCATTACTGCTACAGAGAGCTGACTGGTTAGCATTACTGCTACTGAGTGCTGACTGGTTAACATTACTGCTACTGAGAGCTGACTGGTTAGGATTAGTGCTACTGAGTGCTGACTGGTTAGCATTACTGCTACTGAGTGCTGACTGGTTAACATTACTGCTACTGAGAGCTGACTGGTTAGGATTAGTGCTACTGAGAGCTGACTGGTTAGGATTAGTGCTACTGAGAGCTGACTGGTTAGCATTACTGCTACTGAGAGCTGACTGGTTAGCATTACAGCTACTGAGAGCTGACTGGTTAGCATTACTGCTACTGAGAGCTGACTGGTTAGCATTACTGCTACTGAGAGCTGACTGGTTAACATTACTGCTACTGAGAGCTGACTGGTTAGTATTACTGCTACTGAGAGCTGACTGGTTAGGATTAGTGCTACTGAGAGCTGACTGGTTAGCATTACTGCTACTGAGAGCTGACTGGTTAACATTACTGCTACTGAGAGCTGACTGGTTAGCATTACTGCTACTGAGAGCTGATTGGTTAGCATTACTGCTACTGAGAGCTGACTGGTTAGCATTACAGCTACTGAGAGCTGACTGGTTAGGATTAGTGCTACTGAGAGCTGACTGGTTAGCATTACTGCTACTGAGAGCTGATTGGTTAGCATTACTGCTACTGAGAGCTGACTGGTTAGCATTACTGCTACTGAGAGCTGATTGGTTAGCATTACTGCTACTGAGAGCTGACTGGTTAGTATTACTGCTACTGAGTGCCGACTGGTTAGCATTACTGCTACTGAGAGCTGACTGGTTAGCATTACTGCTACAGAGAGCTGACTGGTTAGCATTACTGCTACTGAGTGCTGACTGGTTAACATTACTGCTACTGAGAGCTGACTGGTTAGGATTAGTGCTACTGAGTGCTGACTGGTTAGCATTACTGCTACTGAGTGCTGACTGGTTAACATTACTGCTACTGAGAGCTGACTGGTTAGGATTAGTGCTACTGAGAGCTGACTGGTTAGCATTACTGCTACTGAGAGCTGACTGGTTAGCATTACAGCTACTGAGAGCTGACTGGTTAGCATTACTGCTACTGAGAGCTGACTGGTTAGCATTACTGCTACAGAGAGCTGACTGGTTAGCATTACTGCTACTGAGAGCTGACTGGTTAACATTACTGCTACTGAGAGCTGACTGGTTAGTATTACTGCTACTGAGAGCTGACTGGTTAGGATTAGTGCTACTGAGAGCTGACTGGTTAGCATTACTGCTACTGAGAGCTGACTGGTTAACATTACTGCTACTGAGAGCTGACTGGTTAGCATTACTGCTACAGAGAGCTGACTGGTTAGCATT
>JAMWET010000832.1:7500-22066 GCA_024036415.1 Prochilodus magdalenae
TGGCTTGTACTGGAAGGAGTGTGGCTTGTCCTCGAAGGAGTGTGGGTTGTCCTGGAAGGAGTGTGGCTTGTACTGGAAGGAGTGTGGCTTGTACTGGAAGGAGTGTGGGTTGTCCTGGAAGGAGTGTGGGTTGTCCTGGAAGGGGTGTGGCTTGTCCTGGAAGGAGTGTGGCTTGTACTGGAAGGAGTGTGGCTTGTCCTGGAAGGAGTGTGGCTTGTACTGGAAGGAGTGTGGCTTGTCCTGGAAGGAGTGTGGCTTGTACTGGAAGGAGTGTGGGTTCTCCTTGAAGGAGTGTGGGTTGACCTGGAAGGAGTGTGGCTTGTCCTGGAAGGAGTGTGGGTTCTCCTTGAAGGAGTGTGGCTTGTACTGGAAGGAGTGTGGCTTGTCCTGGAAGGAGTGTGGGTTGACCTGGAAGGAGTGTGGCTTGTACTGGAAGGAGTGTGGCTTGTACTGGAAGGAGTGTGGGTTGTCCTGGAAGGAGTGTGGGTTGTCCTGGAAGGAGTGTGGCTTGTACTGGAAGGGGTGTGGCTTGTCCTGGAAGGAGTGTGGCTTGTACTGGAAGGAGTGTGGCTTGTACTGGAAGGAGTGTGGGTTGTCCTGGAAGGAGTGTGGGTTGTCCTGGAAGGAGTGTGGCTTGTACTGGAAGGGGTGTGGCTTGTCCTGGAAGGAGTGTGGGTTGTCCTGGAAGGAGTGTGGCTTGTACTGGAAGGAGTGTGGCTTGTACTGGAAGGAGTGTGGCTTGTCCTGGAAGGAGTGTGGCTTGTCCTGGAAGGAGTGTGGGTTGTACTGGAAGGAGTGTGGCTTGTACTGGAAGGAGTGTGGGTTGTCCTGGAAGGAGTGTGGGTTGTCCTGGAAGGAGTGTGGGTTGTCCTGGAAGGAGTGTGGCTTGTACTGGAAGGAGTGTGGCTTGTCCTGGAAGGAGTGTGGCTTGTCCTGGAAGGAGTGTGGCTTGTACTGGAAGGAGTGTGGCTTGTACTGGAAGGAGTGTGGCTTGTCCTGGAAGGAGTGTGGCTTGTACTGGAAGGAGTGTGGCTTGTCCTGGAAGGAGTGTGGGTTGTCCTGGAAGGGGTGTGGCTTGTCCTGGAAGGAGTGTGGGTTGTCCTGGAAGGGGTGTGGCTTGTCCTGGAAGGAGTGTGGCTTGTCCTGGAAGGAGTGTGGCTTGTACTGGAAGGAGTGTGGCTTGTACTGGAAGGAGTGTGGCTTGTCCTGGAAGGAGTGTGGGTTGTCCTGGAAGGAGTGTGGCTTGTCCTGGAAGGAGTGTGGCTTGTACTGGAAGGAGTGTGGCTTGTCCTGGAAGGAGTGTGGCTTGTACTGGAAGGAGTGTGGCTTGTACTGGAAGGAGTGTGGCTTGTACTGGAAGGAGTGTGGCTTGTCCTGGAAGGAGTGTGGCTTGTACTGGAAGGAGTGTGGCTTGTCCTGGAAGGAGTGTGGCTTGTACTGGAAGGAGTGTGGCTTGTCCTGGAAGGAGTGTGGCTTGTACTGGAAGGAGTGTGGCTTGTCCTGGAAGGAGTGTGGCTTGTACTGGAAGGAGTGTGGCTTGTCCTGGAAGGAGTGTGGGTTGTCCTGGAAGGAGTGTGGCTTGTCCTGGAAGGAGTGTGGCTTGTACTGGAAGGAGTGTGGCTTGTCCTGGAAGGAGTGTGGCTTGTACTGGAAGGAGTGTGGCTTGTACTGGAAGGAGTGTGGCTTGTACTGGAAGGAGTGTGGCTTGTCCTGGAAGGAGTGTGGCTTGTACTGGAAGGAGTGTGGGTTGTCCTGGAAGGAGTGTGGGTTGTCCTGGAAGGGGTGTGGCTTGTCCTGGAAGGAGTGTGGGTTGTCCTGGCGGGGGGTTTTGGTTGACCTGGAAGGAGTGTGGGTTGACCTGGAAGGAGTGTTGGTTCTCCTGGAAGGAGTGTGGGTTCTCCTGGAAGGAGTGTGGGTTCTCCTGGCAGGGGACTTGGAGAAACGGATGTCCTCACACTTGTCTCTTGGCTGCACACGCACTTGTATTGTGATGTGGCCTAGCCTTATTCAGATCCTCAGTACACATGCAGGGACCAGGTGTTGATGCAGTCTCTGCGTTTCTTTAACGTGGCCAGTGTGTGAAGATTGACAAGCTGACCTGTAAGCTACGTGAACCGGGTAGAGCAAACCCCATCCTAATACACATTTATGTACACCGCATTAACCAGGCAAGACCGGGTTACCAGGTTACCAGGTTACCAGGTTACCGGTTTACCTGCTGATAACAGGATGCTGTTTGTTTATGTTGGACAGAGTGAGGTGGATGAGACGCGGTTCTTCACATATGAAGAAGAGGAGGAATTTGTTACGGACACCGCCGAACGTGTTGAGACCCCACCAATATCACCAAGTCCACCTCCACCTCCACCTCCACCCCCACAAGAGAAGGTCAAATATACACTGAAGGTGTGTGTCACTGATGTACACCGATGGTTTGTGTTCGGGGTTATGGTTGTACGGAGCTCTGGAGCACCTATACAAGCCTGAGGTCACCATGCCCACTGCCAAAGCTCAGTCAGAGGGTGGTAGAGCCCCCTGCTACTGGACTACAGAGTGGACCCACTCTGTAAAAGCAATGAAATGAGAGAAATGTTGAGTGAGCAGGTGTCTTCATACTTTTGGACAGTATACATACGTATAATCTGTTATGACTGTAATATTTGTCTCTCTTGTTTTTCCCTCATTTAAGCCCCTCCCACCCATTCAGCAAGCTCCACCCCCCAAACCCACATCTCCTCCCAAAAACCCAACTCCACCCTCATCGCCACCCAAACCAGCCACTCCTCCACCCCCGCGCACACCTTCTCCCCAGCTGCCTCTCTTCCTGCAGCAGTTTCTGGAGGAGCCCTGGTTCCACAACACGTACCCGGACCAGAGGGTGAGTCTACACACACACAAAGATGGACACCTGTCCCCTGCTTACACCGCTATACCCACTGCTGGATAGGTTTGGTGGGTGGAGGTGTCTGTCCAGCAGTGACGCTGAGGTGTAGAGCAGCACTGCCGTGTCTGATCTACTCACACCAGCTGGAGTGTTTAGACACTGTGTCCACTCACTGTCCACTCTGTTAGACACTCCTACCTTGCTGGTCTACCTTGTAGATGGACGTTCAGAGACGATAGCTCATCTGCTGCTGCACAGTGCAGTGTTGGTCATCCTCTAGTGCTTCATCAGTGGTCACAGGACGCTGTCCACAGGACACTGGCCCACTGGATGCTGCCCACAGGACGCTGCCCTACAGGACTCTGCCCACAGGATTCCGCCCACAGGACGCCGCCCACAGGACGCCGCCCACAGGACGCCGCCCACAGGACACCGCCCACAGGACACCGCCCACAGGACGCTGCCCACAGGACGCTGTCCACAGGACACTGGCCCACTGGATGCTGCCCCACAGGACTCTGCCCACAGGACGCTGTCCCAGGACGCTGCCCACAGGACGCTGCCCACAGGACTCTGCCCACAGGACGCTGTCCCAGGACGCTGCCCACAGGACGCTGCCCACAGGACTCTGCTACCTGTATAGTTCTGGTTGGTGGAAGATTCTCAGTCCAGCAGTGACACTGAGGTGTCCAGCAGCCCTGAAACAGTGTCTGATCCACTCACACCAGCACCACACACATTGATAAAGGACCAGAGGATGACCAACACTGTGGTGGTCCTGTGGGGGTCCTGACCATTGAAGAACAGGGTAATACAGTGCACAGAGAAACAGATGGACTACAGTCTGTACCTGTAGAACTACAGAGTGTCCTATATGGTCAGTGGAGCTGGACACTGAGTGTAGTAGATACAGGGAGGTGGTTTTAAGGTTATGGCTGTGTGTGTGTGTGTGTGTGTGTGTGTGTGTGTGTGTGTGTGTGTACCCATGTATGTAAATGTGTGTCTGTTGATACAGTGTATTCCCGAGTCGCTGAGTCCAGCTGAGTTCTGTGGTCAGCTGCTGGACTTTCTGAAGTGCTGCAGTGAGGATCACAAGCTGGGTGTGCTCAAAGCCATCATCACTTTACACAGGGAAAACCAGCTGAGCACAGAGCTCATCACACACGGCCTGCTGACATCACTGCGCGCCTGCCTGCACCTCCACATGGTAAACACACTAGCGCCTATGGATCACACCTCTCAGTCTCAGTCTCAAACCAGGGATGATGTGTTAGTACGGGTGTCTGTGTGTGTGTCTCTGTGTGTGTGTGTGTGTGTGTGTGTGTGTGTGTGTGTGTGTGTGTGTGTGTGTCTCTCTGTGTGTGTGTGTGTGTGTGTGTGTGTGTGTGTGTGTGTGTGTGTGTGTGTGTCTGTGTGTCTGTGTGTATGTGTGTGTATGTGTCTGTGTGTGTGTGTGTGTGTGTGTGTGTGTGGGTCTGTGTGTGTGTCTGTGTGTGTGTGTGTGTGTGTGTGTGTGTCTGTCTGTGTGTCTGTGTGTGTGTGTGTGTGTGTGTGTGTGTGTGTGTGTGCAGTCAGGAGAGGAGCAGCGCTTCGTGGAGGAGGTGCTGAACTTCCTGGTGTGTGTGAACCCGCACAGCTTTGAGCTCGCCGTTGAGCTGCTGAGTCTGCTGGGCGATCAGCAGCCGGGACTACAGTAAGAACCACCACATACACAGACGACCTGCATCCAGAACCCCCACAGGGTCTGGATTTACACCGCTGGCTTCGGGACCTCCACCCAGCACTGTGCCAGGAGCACCGTCACAACTGTGTATGTTCATCACGTCCCTCTCTCACTCCCTCTTTCTCCCCGTCCCTCTCTCCTTCCCTCTTTCTCCCTCTCCATGTCTCTCTCTCCTGTTCCCTTTCTCCCTCTCTCTGTTCCTCGCTCTCTTGCTCCCTCTCTCCCTCTCCCTCTCTCTCTCTCACTTTCTCTCTCTCTCTTACTCTCTCCCTCTCTCTGTCTCTCTCTCTCTTTCCTTCCTCTCTCCCTCTCCCTCTCTCTGTCCCTCTCTCTCTCTCTCTCTCTCTCTCTCCCTCCTCTCTCCCTCTCTCTTTTACACTCTCTCTCTTTCTCTCTCTCTTCCCCCTCCCTCTGTCTCTCCCTCTCTCTCCTTCTCTCTCTCTCTCTTTCTCTTTCTCTCTCCCCCTCCTCTCTCTCTCTCTCCCCTCCCTCTGTCTCTCCCTCTCTCTCCTTCTCTCTCCCTCTCCCTCCTCTCTCCCTCCCTCTCCCTCCTCTCTCCCTCTCTCTTTTACTCTCTCTCTTCCCCCCCTCCCTCTATCTCTCCCTCTCTCTCTCCTTCTCTCTCTATCTCTCTCTCTCTCTTTCTCTTTCTCTCTCTTACTCTCTCCCTCTCCCTCTCCCTCTCCCCCTCCTCTCTCTCTCTCTCTCTCTCTCCCCTCCCTCTGTCTCTCCCTCTCTCCCCTCCCTCTGTCTCTCCCTCTCTCTCTCCTTCTCTCTCTCTCTCTCTCTCTCTCTCTCCCTCTCCCCCATCTCCCTCTGCCCTCTCTCTCTCTCCCTCTGTCCCTCCTCTCTTCTCTCTCTCTCTCTTTCTCTCTCTCTCTCCAGGGGTCTGGCAGCATGTATGCTGCAGGTTCTGGGAGTGGACGATGCTCAGCAGTGGCTGCCTCCACAGCTGAAGCTCCTGGACTCAGAGGCTCGAAAGCAGCCGAACTCTCAGGACGCGCTGCGGGCGGTGACCGGCCAATGGCTCCACACCTGGACCGACCAGTACAGAGTGAGGAAACCAGAGAGACTCACACTACTTACACTACTGCAACGGCACTGAAGTAAAAATGCTCCCGGGGCCTCTCTGGAAAGTGCTCCTCACTAGCACTCGACTGTAACCCACGGGAAAGCAGGGCCTCATTTCATTTCATCTTTTATAGAAACAAGCAGGTTCTTAAATCATGTCTGCTGGTGTTACTGGCTCGGTACGTCGGGACGACACCGACTGATCAGCACCTCAGCTGGGAATGTTGTGTCCACTGTGTGTTCTCCAGGTGCACAAGCGTCTGGAACTTCCTCAAAGCTCTGGAAGCAAGAGTGTGCTCTCACCTGTGGAGGTTCTGCGCTACTTCTGCTGGCTGCAGAGAGAAGAACAGAAGCAGCCTAGAAAAGCCCCACCAGAGGGCAGGAGAGACACGGTGCTGCTGGACACACAGGCATACAGGTACGTATGGAATCACACTGGAACTGACCACGTATGGTCCTGCTCCAGTCTAGCTTACGAAGGTTGGTCCTCCAGCTTGTTCTACCGGACTTCCAGGATCGGACTCTGGATCAAATTGATACGGCAGAACCGACACCGTTGTAAGAACGGCCACAGAGGTGTGGGGGATGCTGCTCTGACCAAGCAGATCACCTTTGGCTCATTAGGAGGCGGAGCTTAAAGACGCAGGAGCTCTAACCGGGCATTACAGACAGAAGATGAATACAGATGTGCAGGATGAGGAGAATATTGTGTGATGGGGAAAACTGAAGCATGTAAATCCATCCTAGTAGAACCCAAACACACAGATGAGCATGATAGGTCCTCCTCAAGCTAGAACCACACATCCTTGCAGAACCATAGAGCCTGTAACCTGTTAGGTAGCTCATGCTGTTTTCGACCCATTAAACTGATGGAGTTGATGGATGGGGTGTGAGTGACGGGATCCATAGATTGGGAAGAGGTGCTACAGTGCAGGGAATGTCTCGTTCCATGTGTGGAAAAGGAGGGACTGCATGTGGGCGTGGCCAAAGACCATAGTGTGAAGGAAGTAGCTGGATCTGCAGGTGTATGGAAGCGTACGGTCATACGGGTCTACCAGCAGTGGATACAATCCCAGTCTACAGGGAATTCTCCTCAGAACTGTGCCAGGGTCCAACAGCAAGAGTGGCTATTGACATATGGACCTTATACAAAGCATAGACTCCTACCAAAGTGTGCGGCTGCGTGTTAATCCTACAGGAAAGAATTGGCTACCAAACATTCCAGCGCTTGGTTAAAGAAGCTAGGCTAAGTCTCTGTATCTGGCTCTTTCAGGTGGAAGGCGGTACAGCGCCTCGGAGAGACCTACAGCATGTCTCGGATACGAGAACCCCGCGGTGAGTTTGCACAATACAGCAGAGATCTTTCTACAGGGACGTTTCCATCAACCGATAGAAGCTGCAGGTATAGCCTCAAACGCATGTCATGAGTAGCTCATCAGGCGAGCGCAGGAGCTCAGTGGAAACGGGTTCGCTCAGAGTATAGCGGGCTACGGTCGGGTTCGGTTCTCATGTAACCTCATGGGTCCGTTTTACTTCCCTCCTCAGAGCTTTGGTTGCCACCCCTTCCTTCCAGGCCGCTGCTGATGGGTTTCACGCGGCTGTTGTCTCTTCCTCTTGCTCGGATCTCTCTTTCTCCCTTCCCCCTGTCTCTGGACTGCTTGAAGGAACCTTCACCGCGGCGGTACTTCCTGCTGGAGCGATCCTACGTCCAGTACTACAGATAGTCGCTCCTCCTAAACAAGCCCACAACAGAACCATACTGTCACTCGTCCTTCATCCTGCTACGGTGAAGCATCCAGGTCCCTCAGCTGACCTTCAGTACCTACCCATTGAAATCTGAGCTACCAGTACTTCTGTAGTCATGAGGTCCTTCTGTGTCTCTCCCTTCTATGATGTGTCCCCTCGGTCCCGAGACTGGACCCATGAAATAAACTTGTGTTTGGAGATGAAGCATGTTCTCTGCTGTGTACTAAGTGTCGTTCCACCATTGCAGTGGTGTGGGGAAGGAAGATGAAGGTGACCAGGATCAATAACTGATGATACATTTAGACTGATATGATCAATATTTACTGAGCTACACCTACAGAAGTCTGTCTCTCAGTATGGCGTCGGGCCGCCGTGTTCGCTAACCCAACACGCCAGACGTCTCGGTATGGAGCTGTAGGGGTTGATGGATCAGACAGGGTTTTAATGTCCACTCACTGTCCACTCTGTTCGACACTCCTACCTCACAGAATTTTGTAGGGCTACAGTCGGTTCAGACAGAATTTTGAGGGGCTACAGTCGGTTCAGACAGAATTTTGTGGGCTACAGTCGGTTCAGACAGAATTTTGTGGGCTACAGTCGGTTCAGACAGAATTTTGTTGGGCTACAGTCGGTTCAGACAGAATTTTGTTGGGCTACAGTCGGTTCAGACAGAACTTTGTTGGGCTACAGTCGGTTCAGACAGAATTTTGTGGGCTACAGTCGGTTCAGGACAGTCTTACAGTCCGGTTCAAATTTTGTTGGGCTACAGTCGGTTCAGACAGAATTTTGTGGGCTTACAGTCGGTTTCATTTTGTGGGACAGTCGAGTTCAGACAGAGTTTCGTTGGGCTACAGTCGGTTCAGACAGAATTTTGTAGGGCTACAGTCAGACGGTTTCAGACAGAATTTTGTGGGCTACAGTCGGTTCAGACAGAATTTTGTAGGGCTACAGTCGGTCGGTTCAGACAGAATTTTCTAGGGCTACAGTCGGTTCAGACAGGATTTTGTGGGCTACAGTCGGTTCAGACAGAATTTTGTTGGGCTACAGTCGGTTCAGACAGAATTTTGTGGGTTACAGTCGGTTCAGACAGAATTTTGTAGGGCTACAGTCGGTTCAGACAGAATTTTGTAGGGCTACAGTCGGTTCAGACAGAATTTTGTGGGCTACAGTCGGTTCAGACAGAATTTTGTAGGGCTACAGTCGGTTCAGACAGAATTTTGTAGGGCTACAGTCGGTTCAGACAGAATTTTGTTGGGCTACGGTCGGTTCAGACAGAATTTTGTAGGGCTACGGTCGGTTCAGACAGAATTTTGTTGGGCTACGGTCGGTTCAGACAGAATTTTGTTGGGCTACAGTCGGTTCAGACAGAATTTTGTAGGGCTACAGTCGGTTCAGACAGAATTTTGTGGGCTACAGTCGGTTCAGACAGAATTTTGTAGGGCTACAGTCGGTTCAGACAGAATTTTGTGGGCTACAGTCGGTTCAGACAGGATTTTTTTGTGCTACAGTCGGTTCAGACAGAATTTTCTAGGGCTACAGTCGGTTCAGACAGGATTTTGTGGGCTACAGTCGGTTCAGACAGAATTTTGTAAGGCTACAGTCGGTTCAGACAGAATTTTGTAGGGCTACGGTCGGTTCAGACAGAATTTTGTGGGCTACGGTCGGTTCAGACAGAATTTTGTAGGGCTACAGTCGGTTCAGACAGAATTTTGTAAGGCTACAGTCGGTTCAGACAGAATTTTGTGGGCTACAGTCGGTTCAGACAGAATTTTGTAGGGCTACAGTCGGTTAAGACAGAACAGCTACAGTCGGTTCAGACAGAATTTTGTAGGGCTACAGTCGGTTCAGACAGAATTTTGTAGGGCTACAGTCGGTTCAGACAGAATTTTGTAGGGCTACAGTCGGTTCAGACAGAATTTTGTAGGGCTACAGTCGGTTCAGACAGGATTTTGAGGGCTACAGTCGGTTCAGACAGAATTTTGTAAGGCTACAGTCGGTTCAGACAGGATTTTGTAAGGCTACAGTCGGTTCAGACAGAATTTTGTAAGGCTACAGTCGGTTCAGACAGGATTTTGTAAGGCTACAGTCGGTTCAGACAGGATTTTGTAAGGCTACAGTCGGTTCAGACAGAATTTTGAGGGCTACAGTCGGTTCAGACAGAATTTTGTAGGGCTACAGTCGGTTCAGACAGAATTTTGTAGGGCTACAGTCGGTTCAGACAGAATTTTGTGGGCTACAGTCGGTTCAGACAGAATTTTGTAGGGCTACAGTCGGTTCAGACAGAATTTTGTAGGGCTACAGTCGGTTCAGACAGAATTTTGTGGGCTACAGTCGGTTCAGACAGAATTTTGTTGGGCTACAGTCGGTTCAGACAGAATTTTGTGGGCTACAGTCGGTTCAGACAGGATTTTTTTGTGCTACAGTCGGTTCAGACAGAATTTTGAGGGCTACAGTCGGTTCAGACAGGATTTTGAGGGCTACAGTCGGTTCAGACAGAATTTTGTAAGGCTACAGTCGGTTCAGACAGAATTTTGTAGGGCTACAGTCGGTTCAGACAGAATTTTGTGGGCTACAGTCGGTTCAGACAGAATTTTGTAGGGCTACAGTCGGTTCAGACAGAATTTTGTAGGGCTACAGTCGGTTCAGACAGAATTTTGTGGGCTACAGTCGGTTCAGACAGAATTTTGAGGGCTACAGTCGGTTCAGACAGAATTTTGAGGGCTACAGTCGGTTCAGACAGAATTTTGTTGGGCTACAGTCGGTTCAGACAGGATTTTGTTGGGCTACAGTCGGTTCAGACAGAATTTTGTTGGGCTACAGTCGGTTCAGACAGAATTTTGTTGGGCTACAGTCGGTTCAGACAGGATTTTGTAAGGCTACAGTCGGTTCAGACAGGATTTTGTAAGGCTACAGTCGGTTCAGACAGAATTTTGAGGGCTACAGTCGGTTCAGACAGAATTTTGTAGGGCTACAGTCGGTTCAGACAGAATTTTGTAGGGCTACAGTCGGTTCAGACAGAATTTTGTGGGCTACAGTCGGTTCAGACAGAATTTTGTAGGGCTACAGTCGGTTCAGACAGAATTTTGTGGGCTACAGTCGGTTCAGACAGAATTTTGTTGGGCTACAGTCGGTTCAGACAGAATTTTGTAGGGCTACAGTCGGTTCAGACAGAATTTTGTTGGGCTACAGTCGGTTCAGACAGAATTTTGTTGGGCTACAGTCGGTTCAGACAGAATTTTGTTGGGCTACAGTCGGTTCAGACAGAATTTTGTTGGGTTACAGTCGGTTCAGACAGAATTTTGTTGGGCTACAGTCGGTTCAGACAGAATTTTGTTGGGTTACAGTCGGTTCAGACAGAATTTTGTTGGGCTACAGTCGGTTCAGACAGAATTTTGTGGGTTACAGTCGGTTCAGACAGAATTTTGTTGGGCTACAGTCGGTTCAGACAGAATTTTGTAGGGCTACAGTCGGTTCAGACAGAATTTTGTAGGGCTACAGTCGGTTCAGACAGGATTTTGTTGGGCTACAGTCGGTTCAGACAGAATTTTGTAAGGCTACAGTCGGTTCAGACAGAATTTTGTGGGCTACAGTCGGTTCAGACAGAATTTTGAGGGCTACAGTCGGTTTAGACAGAATTTTGTAGGGCTACAGTCGGTTCAGACAGAATTTTGTAAGGCTACAGTCGGTTCAGACAGAATTTTGAGGGCTACTGTCGGTTCAGACAGAATTTTGTAGGGCTACAGTCGGTTCAGACAGAATTTTGTAGGGCTACAGTCGGTTCAGACAGAATTTTGTAGGGCTACAGTCGGTTCAGACAGAATTTTGTTGGGCTACAGTCGGTTCAGACAGGATTTTGTAGGGCTACAGTCGGTTCAGACAGAATTTTGTAGGGCTACGGTCGGCTCAGACAGAATTTTGTTGGGCTACGGTCGGTTCAGACAGAACTTTGTAAGGCTACAGTCGGTTCAGACAGGATTTTGAGGGCTACAGTCGGTTCAGACAGAACTTTGTTGGGCTACAGTCGGTTCAGACAGAACTTTGTAAGGCTACTGTCGGTTCAGACAGAATTTTGAGGGCTACAGTCGGTTCAGACAGAATTTTGTAGGGCTACAGTCGGTTCAGACAGAATTTTGTAGGGCTACAGTCGGTTCAGACAGAATTTTGTGGGCTACAGTCGGTTCAGACAGAATTTTGTAGGGCTACAGTCGGTTCAGACAGAATTTTGTGGGGCTACAGTCGGTTCAGACAGAATTTTGTAGGGCTACAGTCGGTTCAGACAGAATTTTGTGGGCTACAGTCGGTTCAGACAGAATTTTGTGGGCTACAGTCGGTTCAGACAGAATTTTGTTGGGCTACAGTCGGTTCAGACAGAATTTTGTTGGGCTACAGTCGGTTCAGACAGAATTTTGTGGGGCTACAGTCGGTTCAGACAGAATTTTGTGGGCTACAGTCGGTTCAGACAGAATTTTGTTGGGCTACAGTCGGTTCAGACAGAATTTTGTTGGGCTACAGTCGGTTCAGACAGAATTTTGTTGGGCTACAGTCGGTTCAGACGAGAATTTTGTGGGCTACAGTCGGGTTCAGACAGAATTTTGTTGGGCTACAGTCGTTTTCAGACAGAATTTTGTAGGGCTACAGTCGGTTCAGACAGAATTTTGTAGGGGCTACACAGTCGGTTCAGACAGGATTTTTGAGGGCTACAGTCGGTTCAGACAGACTTTTTGTACTTGGGGCTACAGTCGGTTCAGACAGAATTTTGTGGGCTACAGTCGGTTCAGACAGAATTTTGTTGGGCTACAGTCGGTTCAGACAGGATTTTGTTGGGCTACAGTCGGTTCAGACAGAATTTTGTAAGGCTACAGTCGGTTCAGACAGAATTTTGTGGGCTACAGTCGGTTCAGACAGAATTTTGAGGGCTACAGTCGGTTCAGACAGAATTTTGTTGGGCTACAGTCGGTTCAGACAAAAATTTTTTGGGCTACAGTCGGTTCAGACAGTATTTTGTTGGGCTACAGTCGGTTCAGACAGAATTTTGTAGGGCTACAGTCGGTTCAGACAGAATTTTGTAGGGCTACAGTCGGTTCAGACAGGATTTTGAGGGCTACAGTCGGTTCAGACAGAATTTTGTAAGGCTACAGTCGGTTCAGACAGGATTTTGTAAGGCTACAGTCGGTTCAGACAGAATTTTGTAAGGCTACAGTCGGTTCAGACAGGATTTTGTAAGGCTACAGTCGGTTCAGACAGAATTTTGAGGGCTACAGTCGGTTCAGACAGAATTTTGTAGGGCTACAGTCGGTTCAGACAGAATTTTGTAGGGCTACAGTCGGTTCAGACAGAATTTTGTGGGCTACAGTCGGTTCAGACAGAATTTTGTAGGGCTACAGTCGGTTCAGACAGAATTTTGTAAGGCTACAGTCGGTTCAGACAGAATTTTGTGGGCTACAGTCGGTTCAGACAGAATTTTGTAGGGCTACAGTCGGTTCAGACAGAATTTTGTAGGGCTACAGTCGGTTCAGACAGAATTTTGTGGGCTACAGTCGGTTCAGACAGAATTTTTTGGGCTACAGTCGGTTCAGACAGAATTTTGTAGGGCTACAGTCGGTTCAGACAGAATTTTGTTGGGCTACAGTCGGTTCAGACAGAATTTTGTAGGGCTACAGTCGGTTCAGACAGAATTTTGTAGGGCTACAGTCGGTTCAGACAGGATTTTGTAGGGCTACAGTCGGTTCAGACAGAATTTTGTAGGGCTACAGTCGGTTCAGACAGAATTTTGTAGGGCTACAGTCGGTTCAGACAGAATTTTGAGGGCTACAGTCGGTTCAGACAGAATTTTGTAGGGCTACAGTCGGTTCAGACAGAATTTTGTGGGCTACAGTCGGTTCAGACAGAATTTTGTTGGGCTACAGTCGGTTCAGACAGAATTTTGTGGGGCTACAGTCGGTTCAGACAGAATTTTGTGGGCTACAGTCGGTTCAGACAGAATTTTGTAGGGCTACAGTCGGTTCAGACAGAATTTTGTGGGCTACAGTCGGTTCAGACAGAATTTTGTAGGGCTACAGTCGGTTCAGACAGAATTTTGTAGGGCTACAGTCGGTTCAGACAGAAATTTTTAGGGCTACAGTCGGTTCAGACAGAATTTTGTAGGGCTACAGTCGGTTCAGACAGAATTTTGTAGGGCTACAGTCGGTTCAGACAGAATTTTGTGGGCTACAGTCGGTTCAGACAGAATTTTGTAGGGCTACAGTCGGTTCAGACAGAATTTTGTGGGCTACAGTCGGTTCGGTTCAAACAGAATTTAGTTGTGCTACAGTCGGTTCAGCCAGTTTTTTGTAGGGCTACAGTCGGTTCAGACAGAATTTTGTTGGGCTACAGTCGGTTCAGACAGAATTTTGTAGGGCTACACTCGGTTCAGAAAGAATTTTGTAGGGCTACAGTCGGTTCAGACAGGATTTTTTTGTGCTACAGTCGTTTCACACATATTTTTTCGGGCTACAGTCGGTTCAGACAGAATTTTGTAGGGCTACAGTCGGTTCAGACAGAATTTTGTTGGGCTACAGTCGGTTCAGACAGAATTTTGTTGGGCTACAGTCGGTTCAGACAGAATTTTGTAGGGCTACAGTCGGTTCAGACAGAATTTTGTAGGGCTACAGTCGGTTCAGACAGACAGGTAAATTTTGTCAGAAGGGCTACAGTCGGTTCAGACAGGAATTTTGTAGGGCTACAGTCGGTTCAGGACAGGATTTTGTAGGGCTACAGTCGGTTCAGACAGAATTTTTGTAGGGCTACAGTCGGTTCAGACAGAATTTTGTAGGGCTACAGTCGGTTTCAGACAGAATTTTGTATGGGGCTACAGTCGGGTTCAGACAGAATTTTGTAGGGCTACAGTCGGTTCAGACAGAATTTTGTAGGGCTACAGTCGGTTCAGACATAATTTTGTGTAGGCTACAGTCGGTTTTCAGACAGAATTTTTGTAGGGCTACAGTCGGTTCAGACAGAATTTGTGTGGCTACAGTCGGTTCAGACAGAATTTTGTTGGGCTACAGTCGATTCAGACAGAATTTTTGTGGGGCTACACAGTCGGTTCGGACCAGAAATTTTGTAGGGCTACAGTCGGTTCCAGACCAGAATTTTTTCTAGGCGCT
>JAMWET010000833.1:0-38812 GCA_024036415.1 Prochilodus magdalenae
TCTGACTGAACACCGAGCACTAGGGCTGGACCGATACGCTTTAAACTAGCCAGGATACAGTCTCTGACTGAACACTGGGCACTAGGGCTGACCGATACGCTTTACACTAGCCAGGATACAGTCTCTGACTGAACACCGAGCACTAGGGCTGACCGTTACGCTTTAAACTAGCCAGGATACGGTCTCTGACTGAACACCGAGCACTAGGGCTGACCGTTACGCTTTAAACTAGCCAGGATACAGTCTCTGACTGAACACCGAGCACTAGGGCTGACCGATGCGCTTTAAACTAGCCAGGATACAGTCTCTGACTGAACACCGAGCACTAGGGCTGACCGATACGCTTTAAACTAGCCAGGATACAGTCTCTGACTGAACACCGAGAACTAGGGCTGACCGATACGCTTTAAACTAGCCAGGATACAGTCTCTGACTGAACACCGAGCACTAGGGCTGACCGATACGCTTTAAACTAGCCAGGATACAGTCTCTGACTGAACACCGAGCACTAGGGCTGACCGTTACGCTTTAAACTAGCCAGGATACAGTCTCTGACTGAACACCGAGCACTAGGGCTGACCGACACGCCTTAAACTAGCCAGGATACAGTCTCTGACTGAGCACTAGGGCTGACCGATACGCTTTAAACTAGCCAGGATACGGTCTCTGACTCAACACCGAGCACTAGGGCTGACCGATATGCTTTAAACTAGCCAGGATACAGTCTCTGACTGAACACCGAGCACTAGGGCTGACCGTTACGCTTCAAACTAGCCAGGATACAGTCTCTGACTGAACACCAAGCACTAGGGCTGACCGATACGCTTTAAACTAGCCAGGATACAGTCTCTGACTGAACCTCGAGCACTAGGGCTGACCGATACGCTTTAAACTAGCCAGGATACAGTCTCTGACTCAACACCGAGCACTAGGGCTGACCGATACGCTTTAAACTAGCCAGGATACAGTCTCTGACTCAACACCGAGCACTAGGGCTGACCGATACGCTTTAAACTAGCCAGGATACAGTCTCTGACTGAACACCGAGCACTATGGCTCACCGATACGCTTTAAACTAGCCAGGATACAGTCTCTGACTCAACACCGAGCACTAGGGCTGACCGATACGCTTTAAACTAGCCAGGATACAGTCTCTGACTGAACACTGAGCACTAGGGCTGACCGATACGCTTTAAACTAGCCAGGATACAGTCTCTGACTGAACACTGAGCACTAGGGCTGACCGATACGCTTTAAACTAGCCAGGATACGGTCTCTGACTCAACACCGAGCACTAGGGCTGACCGATACGCTTTAAACTAGCCAGGATACGGTCTCTGACTGAACACTGAGCACCAGGGCTGACCGATACGCTTTAAACTAGCCAGGATACAGTCTCTGACTGAACACCGAGCACTAGGGCTGACCGATACGCTTTAAACTAGCCAGGATACAGTCTCTGACTGAGCACTAGGGCTGACCGATACGCCTTACACTAGCCAGGATACGGTCTCTGAATGAACACCGAGCACTAGGGCTGACCGATACGCTTTAAACTAGCCAGGATACAGTCTCTGACTCAACACCGAGCACTAGGGCTGACCGATACGCTTTAAACTAGCCAGGATACGGTCTCTGACTCAACACCGAGCACTAGGGCTGACCGATACACTTTAAACTAGCCAGGATACAGTCTCTGACTGAACACCGAGCACTAGGGCTGACCGATACGCTTTAAACTAGCCAGGATACGGTCTCTGACTGAACACCGAGCACTAGGGCTGACCGATACACTTTAAACTAGCCAGGATACAGTCTCTGACTGAACACCGAGCACTAGGGCTGACCGATACGCTTTAAACTAGCCAGGATACAGTCTCTGACTGAGCACTAGGGCTGACCGATATGCTTTAAACTAGCCAGGATACAGTCTCTGACTGAACACCGAGCACTAGGGCTGACCGATACACTTTAAACTAGCCAGGATACAGTCTCTGACTGAACACTGAGCACTAGGGCTGACCAATACGCTTTAAACTAGCCAGGATACAGTCTCTGACTGAACACCGAGCACTAGGGCTGACCGATACGCTTTAAACTAGCCAGGATACGGTCTCTGACTGAACACCGAGCACTAGGGCTGACCGATACGCTTTAAACTAGCCAGGATACAGTCTCTGACTGAACACTGAATACTAGGGCTGACCGATATGCCTTACACTAGCCAGGATACGGTCTCTGACTCAACACCGAGCACTAGGGCTGATCGATATGCCTTACACTAGCCAGGATACGGTCTCTGACTCAACACCGAGCACTAGGGCTGACCGATACACTTTAAACTAGCCAGGATACAGTCTCTGACTGAACACCGAGCACTAGGGCTGACCAATACGCTTTAAACTAGCCAGGATACGGTCTCTGACTGAACACCGAGCACTAGGGCTGACCGATACGCTTTAAACTAGCCAGGATACAGTCTCTGACTGAACACCGAGCACTAGGGCTGACCGATACGCTTTAAACTAGCCAGGATACAGTCTCTGACTGAGCACTAGGGCTGACCGATACGCTTTAAACTAGCCAGGATACAGTCTCTGACTGAACACCGAGCACTAGGGCTGACCGATACACTTTAAACTAGCCAGGATACAGTCTCTGACTGAACACCGAGCACTAGGGCTGACCGATACACTTTAAACTAGCCAGGATACAGTCTCTGACTGAACACTGAGCACTAGGGCTGACCGATACGCTTTAAACTAGCCAGGATACAGTCTCTGACTGAACACCGAGCACTAGGGCTGACCGATACACTTTAAACTAGCCAGGATACAGTCTCTGACTGAACACTGAGCACTAGGGCTGACCGATACGCTTTAAACTAGCCAGGAAACTACTACCACTCTGACTACTAAGGACGGTAGTAAGTCGCTCTGGATAAGAGGGTCCGCTTAACGCCACAAATGAAAATGTAACCAGGCACCCAACAGAAACTGGTCAGGTTCCAGTACAGACTAAAGTAAATAGCAGCAGAGGAGCTAGAAACAGGAAACAGACACTGATTTTCACAGGTTATGCTGAAAAATGTTCTCTAGGACTACACATACGTCACACCAAGAAAGGATATCTGTGTTGTCGTGGCTCAGAAGCCCCAGAAGAGACTGGACGGCGTTCAGCTCCACCAGCAGGTGATACAACTCCGGAATGGTGGCGATCACGTGCATCTCCTGGATGATGTCGTTCAGGTCCAGCTCCGCCTCCATAAACCTGCCCACAAACACACCAGGCAAATACATGAGAGCAAAACTCTCAAAGACGCATTACTCTGGATAGATCTGGCGGTTTAGTGGTGGACGTCTACTCCTCTGTACCATTAATAAATGAACCCATTACAGGTTACATATGAAAGGTCAACATGAGCTGTAAAGCACAGCATGGTGCAGAACAGTAAACTGATGCAGAATGAGCAGAGTGTGCATGTGTCTCAACTCACTTCTCCGGGTTGTCTGGGAATTTAATCCGGAGTTCCTGGTTTTTGTATGACCTTTTCTCAAAGGTCAGGATCATTTTTTTCACCATGGCCTCGTCCACCGGCTCTCCCTGTTAAAGAAGCACAGAGGTCCTTTCCTTCAGCACGTGGCATTATCACACAAGCTCACTGATCCACAGCACTGCATTCAACCATTTGTCATCATCAACTATATAATGTTAGCATAGTATAGCAGAGTATAGTGTAGTATAGTGTAGTGTAAGCATAGTGTAGTACAGTATAGTATAGTATAGTGTAGTGTAAGCATAGTGTAGTATAGTATGGTGTAGCGGTAACACAGTGTAGTGTAGTGATAATATAGTGTATTGTAGTATAGTGTGGTATAATATGGTATAGTATAGTGTAGTATAGTGTAGTGTGGTATAGTGTAGTATAGTATAGTATAGTATAGTCATAGTATAGTGATAGTGGGGTATAGTGTGGTATAGTATAGCGTAGTGCAGTGTAGTATAGTCATAGTACATTGTGGTATAGTATAGTGATAGTGGGGTATAGTGTGGTATAGTATAGCGTAGTGTAGTGCAGTATAGTATGGTGTAGTGTAGTATAGTATAAGCGTAGTGTAGTATAGTATAGTGTAGTGTGTTATAGTGTAGTATAGTCATAGTACAGTGTGGTATAGTATAGTGATTGTGTAGTGATAGTGGGTTATAGTGTGGTATAGTATAGCGTATTGCAGTGTAGTATAGTATGGTGTAGTGTAGTATAGTGTAGTGTAGTATAGTCATAGTACATTGTGGTATAGTATAGTATAGTGATAGTGGGGTATAGTGTGGTATAGTATAGCGTAGTGTAGTATAGTATGGTGTAGTGTAGTATAGTATAAGCGTAGTGTAGTATAGTATAGTGTAGTGTGTTATAGTGTAGTATAGTCCTAGTACAGTGTGGTATAGTATAGTGATTGTGTAGTGATAGTGGGTTATAGTGTGGTATAGTATAGCGTATTGCAGTGTAGTATAGTATGGTGTAGTGTAGTATAGTGTAGTGTAGTATAGTGTAGTGTAGTATAGTGTAGTGTAGTATAGTGTACTACAGTGTAGTAGTGGTAGCAATATTGCAGTACATTAGTAATATCACTCATAGTAAAGATAAGAACACACACGTCCGAATTCGAAGTGGTGGTGATGGGGACGTCTGGCACAGTAGTACAGACAGAGCGTCAGGAGACGAGATTAAAATCAGCACTGCAGTCAGACACTCGGGGGCGTGCAGGTTCACCGCCCGGTTTGGGTAGTAAATAAACTGGCCATATTCGTGTTGTAGACATGGCAACCCTGGGATCCCATCACCACCACCACTGTAAAGAAAGAGTCTCCGCTATTAACCCCTTCATCGGCCAGCCAACTCGACGACTCATTACATATCAGTGACTAGACTATGATATAAATTCCTATAAATTTTATTTTTTTTATCTGTCAAACTCAAATCACACAAAGGGTTAAAACAGAAGCAGCAACTCTTCTCTCCAGATCATCAGCAACCATTTCATCTAATGACTTTCTACAAGGAAGCTCTCAGTGGCGTTAAGCCCGTCAGACGTCTGGTTCCATTCACCACAGCTAGTTTGTCTATGTTCAGATCCTGATGACTTAATTATGCAAAAATAAAATTAAAAAAAAAAAACCTTCCCCTTCAAGCTTCTCTGTTGTGTGTGACTAACAGCATCCAGATATCAGTACAGCAGTACCTCTGGGTCAACCTCATCCTGGTCCATGAGCTTCTCCAGGATCCTCTCCTTGTTTTCTGGGTCTTCGTCTTCAACCTCAGCCATGGCTAGGTGTCTCAGAGGCTCCCTGCTCGACATCTTCTGTTTGACCCGAGATTCTTCACCTCCATCTTCCTCCCTGGGCCGCTTCGCTCCTCGGTCAGGCTGTTAATGACAAACACAGGAGGATGATGAAACAACACATCACAGGACATAACCATGAGCCGCATTTCAGCAGCTGTATTACACCCATCACTGAAAGAACAGCCGCACCCACAAGGAATCAACCGACAGCTACGAAACTCCGCACACGTGACGTAAGCAAGGGTAGACCTTATTGCTGAACCTGACTGACCCTAGGGACACGACGATGGACATTCAGCGAGCAGCGGTGTCCTCCATAAGTCATCCTGTTAGTGCAGCACCATTGGCAGACGGCTGCACCACACAGGCCGTTACCACGACTGCCCTTAACACCACGTCACCGTCACCAAAGACTGCAGTGGTGTCGTACCAGACTGTCATGGAGTGACTCAGAATGGCAGCGGGTCATCTTCAGTGACGAGTCCCGCTTTAGTCTTGGTGGAGACGCCCAACAAATCCGTGTGTGGAGGCACCGTGGTCAGCACCGAGATGAACGTCACGTCCAGAAGGCCTGGTGTCCCTCCACCTCCACCCCTACCGCACCATCTGCAGGAACTGTGTGAGGATATTCAAGCTGCATGGGATGGATTATCACAGGACTCCATTAGAAACCTCTACAGCTCCATACCGAGACGTCGGGCGTGTTGGGTTAGCAGACATGGCGGCCCGAATCCACCGTACTGAGAGACAGACTTCTGTATGTGTAGCTCAGTAAATATTGATCATATCAGTCTAAATGTATCATCAGTTATTGATCCTGGTCACCTTTATCCTCCTTCCCAACACCACCGCACTCCCACACCTCCTTCTGGGTGCAGCTGTTGTTTTGATGATGAGTGTATGTTTGTAAAGGGGTTGTTTCAATATGTTGATCTGTATGACACCAGGTTATACGCAGTAGCCATATTAGCCTATCAGTGGCTAGCAGCGAGGACGGGGAGACACCACACTGCCACAACTGGCTGTTAGCTGTTTTGCATCAAGATGGTGTAAGTGAATCGGTGCAGTTCCAGCACCATTAACTTCTGGAACACGTGACGCAGGCAAATGGAGGTGAGGCTGCACGATGAACTGCACTGAGCTGACCTCGGGAACAATCGTATCCAGTGACGTGCTCGTGGATGGGCGCATTCAACAGGAGGTGTCCGTCTTCTAATGAGCTGGAACGTGAAGCATTCAGGACGTTCCACCATGTTGATCTCATGCATTGTCCATCAATGTGGTTGTCCTGTCTACTTGCGGACTAAGGACCGCCCACCTCCAGATACCGAAACACTTGGCTCTCAAGCTGGAAAAGGGGGCCAGTTCTTAACGGGTTCAGTAGACCCTGGGAACAAGCAATGGCACAAAGAACTGGCACAAAGAACTGGCACAAAGAACTGAACACCACCACCACCACATGTACCAGTATGGACACCCTGAGGACACCGAGGGGAAGGCTTCACCCGGATGTTGGAACATTGCTTTGAGGATCTGCCTGCATTCAGCACTGATAAGAGTGAGGATAGCTACTGATGCTGAATGATCGGTTCTAGATCCCTCCAGCTCACCCCAGCAGTACAGGATGGAGCTACGTCCATGACCCTCCTCCCAAATCCTACCAGCCCTCCTCCCACTAAAGAACAGGGTGATATAGGGAGAATCAGCTGGACTACAGTCTGTGAGCGCTCCTACATGGTCAGTGGAGCTGGTCCAGTAGAGACACTGAGGTAGTTCATCTGAGTTTAGGCCACTTCGCTAAAGTAGCCGAGCTTACTATCTAGCGGGTCTGTCTGGGTACTTTTGAACGTATGTCCTAGCAGTATTGAGCACTGCTGAGGAGAAGCAGAAGCCCCTCAGAGGTTTTAAGAAAGGACCCAGAAGTTGGGTTAGCATGCTAGCTAGCGCGCTGCTGATGCCGGTGTGGTGCTAGCATGATAGCAAGCTTAGCTCCTACCGTCTCTAAAACACAGTTAACCCGTCATTACCTGGTAATTCAACAGCTCCCCGACGTCCATAGTCCACCAAGACCACCTTTACTCCTCAGTAAAAGTGTTTTATGGGCTCAGTCTGCTGCACAGCCAACGTTTCCCTGACAAACTTGTGTTGTCTTGCTCGGTGTCGCTGATCCGGAGACTCCCCGCCAATTTGGGCCACAGCGCCAGCTACAGGCCGGGAGAAGGACGCCCGCTTCCTCTGCTCCTGTGGGTCCGACACGGTTTTTAAAATAACTGGTCATAAAGTCTCCGGACGGGCTGGCTCCTCGGTACCGGTACCGGAACCTGTTGTTTTGGGTCTTTCTCCCTTAGAAAACGAGGCCTGAGTGACGTGCAGTACTACGGAGCTGTACTACAGTATGATACACAGATACTGTGACATTAAAGGGCTCATATTGAACATTTTACTCATACTTTGATTATGACAGCAAACATTTTGTGGGCTAATTTAACAAAAATCAAACTAGTAATTCATATTGAATCAACATTTTCAACCTCCCGTTAGCCTACCTTTAACATTGTTTTGCTGAGCTTTTAAAGGTGCAATATATATGATTTTTAGCATCAAACATTCCAGACTCAACTAAAAATATCAACAGAGTGTGGAGAAAGAACAGCTTTGAAGGTCTGTCCAAGACGTCTTTGTGTTGTGTGACAGAGATATCTGCTAAGTTAGCACGCTAACTAGCTAGCCTCAGCCCCTCCTTGCGTCACTGCAGCGTTGAGTCAAATCAGTCCAACATGGGAGGATGACAAAGTAGCGCTGCTGCACTGATGGCATATGCTAACCTCTTAGCAATCATGTTGAAGGTGCTGTTCCCGGTTAGAGCATTTAAGGGCAGGTAGCCAATTAAAGGAACGGTAAGCACAATAACGGCTTAAGCACTTGGCAAGCAATCATCACCAGCACTGCCGCTGCCTTCCAGTCCACGTTGGGCAGCAAACAGAAGAGGGTAATAAGGGATTGTCCATTTACTGGTGATTTGTTGCGCTCTACTGTATGAATTTGACTGCATCGTCTTACAGATTGCTCCTTTAAAATAGATATATGTAAATGAGCTCTGTTCTGATAAGTTTGTATTGTGTCTCATCTCTGTTTCTATGTCTGGGCCAGGTGGCTGCTTCCTCCAGAGGGGCTAGGTAAGCTGATGGTGGAGCTAAGTGCAAAGGCTCCAGTAGGAACGTCCAGCACGTCAGGAGGTGGTGCATGAGGAGTTGACGTGGGGGTACTTCTCTCTCTCTCTCTCTCTCTCTCTCTCTATTTGGTGTTCAGCTGCCCACTCTGTCACTCATCCACTCCGGTCTGTGAGGGTGGGGTGGAGGAGGTGGTTGTTTGGCAACGCTCATAAATCCAGCACAGCTCCTCATGAGAAGGTGATTTTCCGCCCACCTCGGAAACCCAGCACGCTCCGGATATGCATTACGTCTGGAGCAGTGCACAGATGTGCTGCCGTCCACTGTGAAGGTCCTTCAAGGAGGAGCCGGAGTCCTCTGTGATTCCGGCTGCTCCGTATGCCTCTCAGCTTTCATACCTGTTTCGGAATGCTGCACTGAACGAATTATATCCACACACTGGACCATGACGTAGTCCGATGTCTCCGTGTGGCAATCTCGTATATGCGTCGAGTACGTTGGATGCAGCTCAGGTGTAGAGATCACCCCGTCTGTAAGTCAGAGGTCTTAGACTCGTACTTTCCCCAGAGCTGTACTGTGATTCTCATATTGAGGCTTTGGGGCAGCAAAGCTGGAGTTCTACAGGTACAGACTGTAGTCCATCTGTCTCTCTGTATACTGTATTACCCTGTTCTTCAATGGTCAGGACCCCCACAGAGCAGGTATGATGTGGGTGGTGGATCATTCTCAGCACTGCAGTGACACTGACGTGGTGGTGTGTTAGTGTGCGTTGTTCTGATGGGTGTGGATCAGACACAGCAGTGGTGCTGTCCACTCACAACACACTCCCATCACATCAGTGTCCCTGCAGAACGACAGGCGGTCATCTTCAGTCCCACTTTTGTCTTGGTGGAGACGACCAACGAATCCGTGTGTGATGGCACCGTGATCAGCACCAAGATAAACAGATGTCCAAAAAGCCTGGTGTCACTCCACCTCCACCCCTACCGCACCATCTGCAGGAACTGTGTGAGGATGTTCAAGCTGCATGGGATGGATTATCACAGGACACCATTAGGAACCTCTACAGCTCCATACCGAGACGTCTGGCGTGTTGGGTTAGCAAACATGGCGGCCCGACTCCATACTGAGACAGACTTCTGTATGTGTAGCTCAGTAAATATTGATCATATCAGTCTAAATGTATCATCAGTTATTGATCCTGGTCACCTTTATCTTCCTTCCCAACACCACCGCACTCCCACACCTCCTTCTGGGTGCAGCTGTTCTTCTGATAAGTATATTTTCAGTGTCCCCAGCAAAATCATTTCAGGTCTAGTAGCCATTCTTCTGTTCTTATGTCTGTAGTGTCATTTCTGAGATCACACACACACACACGTCTGCAGCTACAACACTAGTTGTAGACAAAACAGTAATCTAGGAGGCCCAGTCTAAAGGGTGAGAACCTGAACACAGTTGACCAAGACGCTCCTCTAACTGGGTTGGCATTTTATGGAAACAGAAATTGAGACCTCCAGCTGTTAAACCAAAACCTGTAGATCAGCAGATCATTGTGCTTCTACTAGAAACAGAGCCAAGCCTGATAGCCAACGTTCCACATGTGCAGTCACATTAAGCCTAACCTGTGACTGCCTACTGAGTGGCATTGCAGAAGAAGCTTGACAGTTCATCACCAGCAACAGTGCACAACCATGCTTGAAAGCACAGTTCTCAAAACTACAGCTTAGCAGTGAACGAACACAGGCTTGCCTTTCCAGCTAGCCATCATTTTAACACCAACATAAGAACTACATTGGAGGCAGAGGCAGAAAGAGGTTTTGAGGCTTTATTGCATTCATAGGAGACCTCACATCTCACCAATACAAGACATCAGAAAAGCTTAATGCTTCACAGAGACGTCAGGAGAACCCCGCGAGGCAGGTCTCCGAACAGAAGGCTCATTCAGGGTTGGAGTGAAGCTGTAGCTCCTGTAGCTTTCTGGAGCGCTGTAAGAGCTGGGTGAACCAGCTGCTGTGGAGCCACTGGATGGTCCTTGTGGAGAAGTGCGCTGGGTTAGAGAGGAGTCCACGGGAGAGTCCCATTGGCCAATTGCCCCCAGTGCCTGGCCACTCTGGACTTGGGAGGACTGGACAGGAAATCCCAAGGTGCCTGGGCCATCTCCAGCAGAGAAGGTGGATGGGACACTACTCACTGGGCTGTACTGGCCAAAGCGTCCTGCCAGGGGTGCACTAACCTGAGGCACAGGGCTGTAGGTGCTAGGTGTCTGCCAGGGGCTTGGAGCCTGAGGCTGCAGAGCAGCAGGAGACCCCATTCCTTGTGGTACCAATGCAGCATCAGGGAACTGCTGGCTCGTGGCTACAGGAGCAGTACGCCCAGGGGAAGTTTGGCCATAGGATGAAGACACAGTAGGGGTTCTCCAAGTCAGTGAGGTTGGGTCCCTCTGGGACGGCTGGGGGACAGACACTGAGGGACTGGGAGCATACCTGCTGGTGGTTTGGAAGGCTGGAGACTGGACACCACTCTGGGTCAAGGTTACAGGTGAAGCTGGAGCACCTTGGGTTTGAGATGCAAATGCCCAAGTGCCTGGGGTGCTCTGGCTTTGAAACACTGAGGGGTCACTTCCTGCAGCTACCTGGTCAGACTGACCCCCTGGCCTCTGGAATGGGGACTGTGAAGCCTGGACTTGGGAAAGATCTACCCTATACCACTGAGCACGTCCTGTAGGGTCAGCTCCAGCTTGGGTTTGAGGGGGAGAGGCGTATGGGCTTGCTAAAGCCTGTGAGGGGAGCACAGGCGTGTACGATAGCTGGCTTTGGGCATCAGGCACCTGGTACGCCACACCTGGCTGGGAGGACGCCTGAAAACCCTGGTCCTGTGAAGCAGACCAAGTATAGGAAGGAGCTACATATCTACCCTGAGCCTGAGAAACCAGATCAGACCCACTTGATGTCTGGGATGGGGACATGAACTGGGTCAGATATCCAGAGGGCGATTGAACACCCAGCCTCCCTGAAGCAGCAGGCCAGCCAGAAGAGCCTGAAGGCTGAACCCCATAGCTGCCTTGGCCCACAGATGTGGTAGAGTACCGATTTGCCAAGTCCCTGGAAGCTTGGGGCATGGGCTGGCTTGACTGGGTCTGAAACACAGGGGCAGTCTGACTAGGCTGGCCAGCTGATGGAGTACCCTGTGCTGCATACCAGCCAGACTGAAAACTATAGCTGCTCTGCTGGGAGGATGGAGCATCTCTAGCCAAGCTCAGGAAAGGGGACAGAGGCCCTGAAGCTGGGGTTTGAAAGCCAGGGCCATACTGGGCTGGGAGGCTTTGAGGTGAGGTGGTTTGAACGCTTGGTCTAACAGAGGCATACCGAGTTGGAGAGCCTGAGGGGTCACCTCCAAAGCTACCTTGCTGCAAGGCAAGAGACCCACTTGCTAAACTCTGGGAAGCTGACACAGGCCTACTAAACTGAGTCTGAAGTCCAGGGACTACCGTGTTGGCCAAGTCCTGAGGGCTCAGAGACACACGGACAGAGGGGCTCAGGGTCCTAAACGCAGGAGAAGTAGAAGGCCTTGTGGATTGAGCCATGTAGGCATCCTGAAGCTGGGGAGAGGGGGCATATTGTCCACTGACAGGCTGACCTCCAAAAACCTGAGCACTCCCTACAGCCCCTCTAGCAGGAGAACCCAATGACTGAGTAGAAACAGGACCACCCACAGCACTCTGGACATCAGCACCGAGAGCATCACCACCAGCAGGAACACCCCAACCGGTTTGGCTCAAACCGACAAGCCTTGTGTTCAGGTTACTTGGGGATCCAGTGTCTGTGGCTCCAACATCAAAAGGCTGGACTCCATCTGCACCAACACTGGAGTCTTGTTGGACCACAGAAAGTGGGGGCTGCTCTCCAGACGCCTTCATACCAGACATCTGCCAGTACTGAGCAGGTCTTCCATCCCACACTAAGAGGAAGAAGCACAATGAGATCAGAATGACTCCAAGGAGACCCTTTCACACCTCTCTCCCCTTTCTCTCCCTCTTACCTCCAACTCCACTGGCTCTTCCCCAGAGAAGCAACACCACTAAGAGTAGGTACAGCCTGCAGAGCAACAAGAGACCCCTCACTGCACACACTGCATCACACACCATAGAGAACAACCAGGGGAATAACACAGAGCAAGACATTACCTTTTCCTCCACCACTCCATGTTCCACAATCTGAGTCAGGCCAGGACAGGCAATCACCAAACACACTGCTCCAACAGACTGAAAGCACAAACCCAAACACACAGAGACTCAGACCCTGAGTGGGTTCTTTTCAAGGCACTCAAGCAGCCGACTGAACACGTCACATGGTTACACCAAACTGTGTTCAGCTGTGACTGATTAGCTGTAGCGAGTGCAGGACTACAAACGGGATGTGTAGCAGATCCTGTAGGGGGCAGTGTTGCACCCAGTCGTTGTTTGACAGCCACAATAAAACCCCAGAAGTAAAAGAACCAGATTCATTTGAGCACAGTCCCAAACAGAGCTGTAAGCCTTTAGACCCGCCTTTAAGTCCACACCCATTAGATGTCAGTCACACGTATTTGGCATTTTACCCCAAAAGGACACCAGTGATGTCATAACTCTGTTCGTTACTAGTACATCCTTAAATCAGAGAGCTCTGTAATGCAGTTCATACTATTAGAAACGAGGATCCCGGGTTTCTGCTATGCAATTTTAACTAGTCACTATATCAAGTATACACAGATCAGAATCAGAAACAGGTTTATTGGCCAAGTAGTTTCAGCAGTTTGTGTCTCTCTAGTACTGACAGTGTACAGTATACACAGTGACTCCACATATACACCATAAATACAGACAATTACAGTATACACTCTTCATACAGATACACACTATACGAGCAATAAACCAACTACAAATAATACACAGTTTACACATAATACACACACAGTACAGAGCAGTAGTGCCGAGGTAGAGGCAGTAGTGTTGCGGTAGCGCAGTGGTGTTGGGGTATAGTTAGTAGTGTTAAGATAGAGTTAGTAGTGTTGAGGTAGAGGCAGTACTGTTGAGGTAGAGGTAGTAGTGTAGAAGTAGACAAAGTAGTGTTAAGGTAGAGGTAGTAGTGTTGAGGTACAGGCAGTAGTGTTGAGGTAGAGGCAGTACTGTTGAGGTAGAGGTAGTAGTGTGGAGGTAGACAAAGTAGTGTTGAGGTACAGGCAGTAGTGTTGAGGTAGAGGCAGTAGTGTTGAGGTAGAGGCAGTAGTGTTGGGGTATAGTTAGTAGTGTTAAGATAGAGGTAGTAGTGTTGAGGTAGAGGCAGCAGTGTTGAGGTAGAGGCAGTAGTGTTGGGGTATAGTTAGTAGTGTTAAGATAGAGGCAGTATTGTTGAGGTAGAGGCTGTACTGTTGAGGTAGAGGTAGTAGTGTAGAGGTAGAGGCAGTAGTGTTGGGGTATAGTTAGTAGTGTTAAGATAGAGGTAGTATTGTTGAGGTAGAGGCTGTACTGTTGAGGTAGAGGTAGTAGTGTAGAGGTAGAGGTAGGAGTGTAGAGGTAGTAGTGTTGGGGTATAGTTAGTAGTGTTAAGATAGAGGCAGCATTGTTGAGGTAGAGGCAGCAGTGTTGGGGTATAGTTAGTAGTGTTAAGATAGAGGTAGTAGTGTTGAGGTAGAGGCTGTACTGTTGAGGTAAAGGTAGTAGTGTAGAGTTAGAGGTAGTAGTGTAGAGGTAGAGGTAGTAGTGTTGAGGTAGAGGCGGTAGTGTTGAGGGAGAGGCACGGAAGCTGCTCTGCTGCAGACAGGAAAGCTCTGCAGAGGGTGGTGAAGGCTCCGTGAATCCTAGAGACAGAGCCGTGGTGATGTTCCCTGCCCGTTTCCTGGTTCCTGATCAGTACTGGAGTCCTGGAGGGTGGGCAGTGCAGCACTAGTGATCTTTGTAGCTCTCTTTACGGTCCTTTGTCGTCTGTTCTGGTCCTGTATTGGGCCGCTCAGAACCAGACTGTGATGGATGTGCACAGGACTGATTCGATGACTGCGGTGTAGACCTGGATCAGCAGCTTCTGTGGCAGACCCAACTTCCTCAGCAGCCCCAGACAGTACATCCTCTGCTGGGCCTTTCTGAGGATGGAGTTGATGGTAGTCTCTCATTCCAGGTCTCGGGAAACGATAGGACCCAGAAACGTGAAGGTGTCCACGGGTGACACGGGGCTGTTGGACGTTGTAAGGGGGATCAGTGTTGAAGGATGTCTCCTAAGTCTATAGTCATATCCAGTGTGTTCAGTGTGTTCAGTTCTAGATAGTTCTGACTGCACCAGAGAACCAACTGTTGGACCTCCCTCAGATAAGCAGACTCGTCACCGTCTTGGGTCAATCCGACAAGAACAGTTCTACAGGTACAGACTGTAGTCCGTCTCGTCTTCAATGGTCAGGACCCCCACAGAGCAGGTATGGTGTGGGTGGTGGATCATTCTCAGCACTGCAGTGACACTGACGTGGTGCTGGTGTGAGTGGATCAGACACAGCAGTGCTGCTGGAGTGTTTAGACACTGTGTCCACTCACTGTCCACTCTATTAGACACTCCTACCTTGCTGGTCCACCTTGTAGATGGACAGTCAGAGACGATAGCTCATCTGCTGCTGCACAGTGCAGTGTTGGTCATCCTCTAGTCCTTCATCAGTGGTCACAGGACGCTGCCCACAGGACACGGCCCACAGGACAATGTTGGCTGGGTAGTTTTGGTTGGTGGACGATTCTCACTCCAGCAGCACCGCTGTGTCCGATCCACTCACATCACCACCCACATAATCCCTGCTCTGTGGTGGTCCTGTGGGGGTCCCGACCATTGAAGAACAGGGTAATACAGTACACAGAGAAACAGATGGACTACAGTCTGTACCTGTAGAACTACAGTGTCCTATATGGTCAGTAGAGCTGAAAGGATGGAGAAGGAGTGCAGTAACAAGGAGGTGGTTTAAATGAGTGAGGGATGAGTTCTAAAAATGAAAAGGTCAACCAGAGCTTAACCAAAGCAGCTCAATACAGTTTCGCAAACCATGATCTCACCATCAGTTATAGGACTGACCTGAGAGATGCCCACAAAACGTAGGAAACTTCTGGGAAGAGATTTTCCTAAAGGATTCCGGATATTCACACAGCTGAATTATTACTGAACTGTAGTTTAGTCCATGGTCATCAGCAGCGGGAGAGTCTGCTACAGGTTGTCCAGCATGCATCTGGACTTTCCCCCTTTACATCCATGTTGCTGTGCTCCCTATTACTGTCTGGCATGTTTGAGCTCCATACTGAGCGTGATGTACAGGACAACATACAGGACATCCCTCTGGTGAAGCTGTGCAATCCAGCATCCCAATTTCACACACAGCTCAATAACAAGCAAATGAACTGACCTCAGCTGAACATCCTGTCCACCCCTCAGAACATGCTGGCAGGTTAAACCATTAGATTTCAGATCCACCAAAAACTCATACTAACATTCTGATCAGCCTACAACAGGCCCTCCACCAGCTCCATCACTACCAGCCATGTACACCCATCAACTCCCCGTATCCTAATGGAGACAATGAAGTGAAGGGCCAGACGTCCTGCAGAACCAGCCAAGGAGACACCAACAGTGTTCAGATATTTAGGGGGACTAAACTCAAAGCCCTCAACTAGTCACACCCCCAGGTTAGGTGCAGGTGAGCTCACACCAACTAGCCCCAGACATTACGAGCACATTAGGACTACACTGGAGAGATGAAGCAGAGGCAGAAAATGGTCTTCAGGCTTTATTACATTCATACAAGACAGACTGTCCTCTCAAACGAGACAGCACCTCTCAAACACACGGCATCAGAAAACCTTAATGCTTGACTGAGACGTCAGGAGAACCCCGCGAGGCAGGTCTCCGAACAGAAGGCTCATACACGGTCGGAGTGAAGCTGTAGCTCCTGTAGCTTTCCGGAACGCTGTAAGAGCTGGGTGAACCAGCCAATGTGGAGCCACTGGATGGTCCTTGTGGAGAAGTAGGCTGGGTTAGAGAGGAGTCCACAGTAGAGGCCTGTAGCCCAGACCCACCTAATGCCTGGCCACTCTGGACTTGGAAGGATTGGACTGGAAATCCCAAGGTGCCTGGGCCATCTCCAGCAGAGAAGGTGGATGGGACACTACTCACTGGGCTGTACTGGCCAAAGCGTCCTGCCAGGGGTGCACTAACCTGAGGCACAGGGCTGTAGGTGCTAGGTGTCTGCCAGGGGCTTGGGGCCTGAGGCTGCAGAGCAGCAGGAGACCCCATTCCTTGTGGTAGCAACACAGCATCAGGGAACTGCTGGCTCGTGGCTACAGGGGCAGTACGTCCAGAGGAAGTTGGTCCATAGGATGAAGACACAGTAGGGGTTCTCCAAGTCAATGAGGTTGGGTCCCTCTGGGACAGCTGGGGGACAGACACTGAGGGACTGGGAGCATACCTGCTGGTGGCTTGGAAGGCTGGAGACTGGACACCACCCTGGGTCAAGGTTACAGGTGAAGCTGGAGCACCTTGGGTCTGAGATGCAAATCCCCAAGTGCCTGGGGTGCTCTGGCTTTGAAACACTGAGGGGTCACTTCCTGCAGCTACCTGGTCAGACTGACCCCCTGGCCTCTGGAATGGGGACTGTGAAGCCTGGACTTGGCGAAGATCTACCCTATACCACTGAGCACGTCCTGAAGGGTCAGCTCCAGCTTGGGTTTGAGGGGGAGAAGCGTATGGACGTGTTAAAGCCTGTGAGGGGAGCACAGGTGTGTATGATGTCTGGCTTTGGGCATCAGGTGCCTGGTACGCCACACCTGGCTGGGAAGATGGCTGAAAACCCTGGTCCTGTGAAACAGACCAAGTATAGGAAGGAGCCACATATCTGCCCTGAGCCTGAGAAACCAGATCAGACCCACCTGATGTCTGGGATGGGGACACGAACTGGGTCAGATATCCAGAGGGCGATTGAACACTCAGCCTCCCTGAAGCAGTAGGCCAGCCAGAAGACCCTGAAGGCTGAACCCCATAGCTGCCTTGGCCCACAGATGTGGTAGGGTACTGATTTGCCAAGTCCCTGGAAGCTTGGGGCATGGGCTGGCTTGACTGGGTCTGAAACACAGGGGCAGTCTGACTAGGCTGGCCAGCTGATGGAGTACCCTGTGCTGCATACCAGCCAGACTGAAATCTATAGCTGCTCGGCTGGGAGGATGGAGCATCTCTAGCCAAGCTCGGGAAAGGGGACAGAGGCCCTGAAGCTGGACTTTGGAAGCCAGGGACATACTGGGCCAGGAGGCTTTGAGGTGAGGTGGTTTGAACACTTGGTCTCACAGAGGCAGACAGAGCTGGAGACCCTGAGGGGTCACCTCCAAAGCTACCTTGCTGCAAGGTGAGAGACCCACTAGCTAAACTCTGGGAAGCTGACACAGGCCTACTAAACTGAGTCTGAAGTCCAGGGACAACTGGGTTGGCCAGGTCCTGAGGGCTCAGAGGCACACGGACAGAGGGGCTCAGGGTCCTAAACGCAGGAGAAGTAGAAGGCCTTGTGGATTGAGCCATGTAGGCATCCTGAAGCTGGGGAGATGGAGCATATTGTCCACCGACAGGCTGACCTCCAAAAACCTGAGCGCTCCCTACAGCCCCTCTAGCAGGAGAACCTAATGACTGAGTAGAAACAGGACCACCCACAGCACTCTGGACATCAGCACCAAGAGCATCACCACCAGCAGGAACACCCCAACCGGTTTGGCTCAAACCAACAAGCCTTGTGTTCAGGTTACTTGGGGATCCAGTGTCTGTGGCTCCAACATCAAAAGGCTGGACTCCATCTGCACCAACGCTGGAGTCTTGTTGGACCACAGAAAGTGGGGGCTGCTCTCCAGACACCTTCATACCAAACATCTGCCAGTACTGAGCAGGTCTTCCATCCCACACTAAGAGGAAGAAGCACAATGAGATCAGAATGACTCCAAGGAGACCCTTTCACACCTCTCTCCCCTTGCTCTCTCTCTTACCTCCAACTCCACTGGCTCTTCCCCAGAGAAGCAGCACCACTAAGAGTAGGTACAGCCTGCAGAGCAACAAGAGACCCCTCACTGCACACACTGCATCACACACCATAGAGAACGACCAGGGGAATAACACAGAGCAAGACATTACCTTTTCCTCCACCACTCCATGTTCCACAATCTGAGTCAGGCCAGGACAGGCAATCACCAAACACACTGCTCCAACAGACTGAAAGCACAAACCCAAACACACAGAGACTCAGACCCTGAGTGGGTTCTTTTAAAGGCACTCAAGCAGCCGACTGAACACGTCACATGGTTACACCAAACTGTGTTCAGCTGTGACTGATTAGCTGTAGCGAGTGCAGGACTACAAGCTGGATGTGTAGCAGATCCTGTAGGGGGCAGTGTTGCACCCAGTCGTTGTTTGACAGCCACAGTAAAACCCCAGAAGTAAAAGAACCAGATTCATTTAAGCACAGTCCCAAAGGGTGCCCTAAGCCCTTCAGGACATCAAACTCTTTCACTGTAGACACTGCGGGTCTTTTGTACCTGCCTCGTTTGAGTTGTGAATCGGGCTGTTTGGACCAAAGGACCAATTTATGGTCTGCTTTGATTGGCTGGTTTAAAGTGAGATGCTTCAATGATCACACAGAAGCAACAAGTCCAAATAGGCTAGGAACAAACGTGCCTCTGTGTAAATCAGATCTGTCCTCATACTATTTAGCTAGTTATGCTAATGCTGGTTACTTGGAGCTAACGCTAGCAGCTAACGTTACCTAAACTAGCTACTGGCCTTTAAACTGGACATCTGCACACACTAGATTAAAGTTGTTCCTCCATATGAACCTGGTATATTCAGTGGTGTAAACGTTAGTAAGTCCAGACCGGATTGCGGACCGGAACCACAGTTCTTAAGGTTCACGATATGTCGGCTCTGACCTCAGTATGTAAAGGTGTGGCCTCTTTACATGTTGTACATCAGGCTTCATTACAGAAATCCGGCACATAGGTATGGTGGGCCTAGATTGGCCTGACTGTCAGGTTGGTGGGCCTACATTGGCCTGACATTGGTTGGTGGTCCTATGTTGATCTAAGTTAGGTTGACAGGTTGGTGGGCCTATGGTGGAATGACATTGGTTAACAGGCTGGTGGGCCTATAGTGGAATGACATTGGCTGGCAGGTTAGTGGGCGTGTTTCGGACTGACTTTGGATGGCAGGTTGGTGGGCCTATGTTGGTCTAACATTGGTTGACAGGCTGGTGGGCCTGTGTTGGTCTAACATTGGTTGACAGGCTGGTGGGCCTGTGTTGGTCTAACATTGGTTGACAGGCTGGTGGGCCTATGTTGGTCTAACATTGGTTGACAGGCTGGTGGGCCAATGGTGGAATGACATTGGCTGGCAGGTTGGTGGGCGTGTTTCGGACTGACTTTGGATGGCAGGTTGGTGGGCCTATGTTGGTCTGAGATTAGCTGGCAGGTTGGTGGGCCTATGATGAAATGACATTAGCTGGCAGGTTGGTGGGCCTATGTTGGTCTGAGATTAGCTGGCAGGTTGGTGGGCCTATGTTGGTCTGAGATTAGCTGGCAGGTTGGTGGGCCTATGGTGAAATGACATTGGCTGGCAGGTTGGTGGGCCTATGGTGTAATGACATTAGCTGGCAGGTTGGTGGGCCTATGGTGAAATGACATTGGCTGGCAGGTTGGTGGGCCTATGGTGGTTGCCTTTGGCTGGAAACCAATCTGATGTCCTGTTATCGCTGTTTCTCTGGGCTGGAATGTGAGCTGGTAAATTTCGGGGGTGTAGATGATAATTAGTAAACCCGTTGCGTAACTGTCCCGTTTTACTGTCGTCTTGTGCAGGATGTGTGTTTGAAGGAGGAACAGAAGTGTCTGAGGTTCTGGGTATGTCAGTTCCACGTACCGAACCCGCCTTATTCCACTAGAACAGTGTGGCACTTTAAATGCAGTACGCCAGGCTTCTTTACAGCAGTTCGGCACGCTGGCATCTGTAGTTCCACAGGCATCCATAAAACATCATGTGACCTTTAAGGAATGTAAAATCTTACTTTCAAAGGATGAATATTCATCTGACATTATTTTCTGAAAACGTTGCTATAGTTACCGTCCACTGGGAAGAGCTGCTGAAAACGGGAGGCCAAAAGATTGATGACATGCAAAAGCTCTGCATCCCACTCTGAGAGAGAGAGAGAGAGAGAGAGAGAGAGAGAGAGAGAGAGAGAGAGAGAGAGAGAGAGAGAGAGAGAGAAATGTTAGGACAAGTGAACGTGATTGAAAAAAAACCCATGTACAGCTGTTGAGCTCTGTTGGCATGAGCACATAAAGCGTGATTGGTATTCATGTCCCGCGCTTTCATCACATTCTTCCCACCGTTAAAGTGTTTCAGAGCACCCTGCTTCACACTGCGCCGCTGTTCAATAGCGCACCTGGATGGCGCTCGTGTGAGGTACAGTGCTGTGGAAGTATCTACCGCTGTGTTCTCTTATATCAGCGACGTATGTGACACCCACAGCCCCTACTGTGTTCCTTCATTTCTCCTCATAACAATACGACTATGACAGCAGTCATATGTTCATGGGAGCTTACAGACACCACTTGTTCAATAACAGCATTACTTCAAAGTAAAAGTCCCATAAATCTTATAAAAGTCTGGGATCTTACTGAGACCCCTTTCATGAATTCCTTTCCTGTAATTCTACATTATTGGGTTTATCAAAAAGGAAATGATTCTGTGCTTTGGGAAATCTCAAATTCCAACTTGGCTTAACAACATTGTTTACATGGATTTGCAGCCACCCTGAAACTTACTGACAGGTTTGGTGGGTCTGCGATGGTCTGACATTGGCTGACAGGTTAACGGACCTATGTTGCTCTGACATTGGCTGGCAAGTTGGTGGGCCTACACTAGCCTGACATTTGGTAGCAGGTAGGTGGACCTTTATTGACCTGACACTGGCTGACAAATTGGTGAGCCTATGTTTGTCTGACATTGGCTGGCAAGTTGGTGGGCCTACATTGGCCTCACACTGGCTAACAAGTTGGAGGGCTTATACTGGCCTCACACTGGCTAACAAGTTAATGGGCCTACATTGGCCTCACACTGGCTAACAAGTTGGAGGGCCTACATTGGCCTCACACTGGCTAACAAGTTGGAGGGCCTACATTGGCCTCACACTGGCTAACAAGTTGGAGGGCCTACATTGGCCTCACACTGGCTAACAAGTTGGAGGGCCTACATTGGCCTCACACTGGCTAACAAGTTGGAGGGCTTACATTGGCCTCACACTGGCTAACAAGTTGGAGGGCTTACATTGGCCTCACACTGGCTAAAAAGTTGGAGGGCCTACACTGGCCTCACACTGGCTAACAAGTTGGAGGGCCTACATTGGCCTCACACTGGCTAAAAAGTTGGAGGGCCTACATTGGCCTCACACTGGCTAACAAGTCGGTGGGCCTACACTGACCTCACACTGGCTAACAAGTTGGAGGGCTTACACTGGCCTCACACTGGCTAACAAGTTGGAGGGCTTACACTGGCCTCACACTGGCTAACAAGTTAATGGGCCTACACTGGCCTCACACTGGCTAACAAGTTAATGGGCCTACACTGGCCTCACACTGGCTAACAAGTTAATGGGCCTACACTGGCCTCACACTGGCTAACAAGTTGGAGGGCTTACACTGGCCTCACACTGGCTAACAAGTTGGAGGGCTTACACTGGCCTCACACTGGCTAACAAGTTGGAGGGCCTACATTGGCCTCACACTGGCTAACAAGTTAATGGGCCTACATTGGCCTCACACTGGCTAACAAGTTGGAGGGCCTACATTGGCCTCACACTGGCTAACAAGTTGGAGGGCCTACATTGGCCTCACACTGGCTAACAAGTTAATGGGCCTACACTGGCCTCACACTGGCTAACAAGTTAATGGGCCTACATTGGCCTCACACTGGCTAACAAGTTAATGGGCCTACATTGGCCTCACACTGGCTAACAAGTTAATGGGCCTAAGCTGGCCTGACATTTGGTAGCAGGTTGATGGACCTTTATTGGTCTGTAATTGCCTGGCAAGCTGGTTGGTATACACTGGTCTGGCACTAGCTGACAGGTCAGTGGGCCTATATTGGTCTGACATTGGCTAGCAGGTTGGTGGACCTATATTGGTATAAAAGCAACCGCAGTGTCCCATTATGACCGCAGTGAAGCTCCAGTAGGGTCATTATGGTGGACACTGCGCCGTTAACAACACTCCTACTGTTACTCAAGAAAGAAAATCAGCTTAAAAGTAATACCCATAAATATGACTGAGTTAAGAGCAGGGCTACCGGAAGTAGTACTGCTCATGAGCTTAACTGGAAGACCAGGACATTACTGAAGCTCACTGCTGAACAAAAAGGAAGATGTACTGACTGCTGATGTACCCCCTGGAAATGGGAGCTTGAATCAGACTCAGCACCCACCAGCTTATGAAAAAAGCCAGTACGGTATAAAAAGTCACAGTACGAGTAAAATGTAGACGTGCCAATACTGTGTACCAGCCGACGGACAAGATGTAGAGACCACCAGGTCCCTAATCCACTCAAACTAAGCATCTGTAAAGACACAAAGGTGGCACAGTGGGTAGTGCTCTGGATTCAGTTGATCTGTAAACTGTTTTTTTGATGATGAGTGTCTGTTTTATATGTATCGCAAACGTCCAAGTACTTTCTGGGTACATTGTATGGGCACAACATCATCTACAAGAAAAAGAAGAATCTGGATTTGATTCCTGGCCCAGGCCCTGTTGGTTTAGGAGCGCAAAAGGATTTGCCCATCATTTGCAACACTGCCCCCTACTGGATCTGCTACACATCCCGTTTGTAGTCCTGCACTCGCTACAGCTAATCAATCACAGCTGAACACAGTTTGGTGTAACCATGTGACGTGTTCAGTCGGCTGCTTGAGTGCCTTGAAAAGAACCCACTCAGGGTCTGAGTCTCTGTGTGTTTGGGTTTGTGCTTTCAGTCTGTTGGAGCAGTGTGTTTGGTGATTGCCTGTCCTGGCCTGACTCAGATTGTGGAACATGGAGTGGTGGAGGAAAAGGTAATGTCTTGCTCTGTGTTATTCCCCTGGTTGTTCTCTATGGTGTGTGATGCAGTGTGTGCAGTGAGGGGTCTCTTGTTGCTCTGCAGGCTGTACCTACTCTTAGTGGTGCTGCTTCTCTGGGGAAGAGCCAGTGGAGTTGGAGGTAAGAGGGAGAGAAAGGGGAGAGAGGTGTGAAAGGGTCTCCTTGGAGTCATTCTGATCTCACTGTGCTTCTTCCTCTTAGTGTGGGATGGAAGACCTGCTCAGTACTGGCAGATGTTTGGTATGAAGGTGTCTGGAGAGCAGCCCCCACTTTCTGTGGTCCAACAAGACTCCAGTGTTGGTGCAGATGGAGTCCAGCCTTTTGATGTTGGAGCCACAGACACCGGATCCCCAAGTAACCTGAACACAAGGCTTGTTGGTTTGAGCCAAACCGGTTGGGGTGTTCCTGCTGGTGGTGATGCTCTCGGTGCTGGTGTCCAGAGTGCTGCAGGTGGTCCTGTTTCTACTCAGTCATTGGGTTCTCCTGCTAGAGGGGCTGTAGGGAGCGCTCAGGTTTTTGGAGGTCAGCCTGCCACTGGACAATATGCTCCATCTCCCCAGCTTCAGGATGCCTACATGGCTCAATCCACAAGGCCTTCTACTTCTCCTGCGTTTAGGACCCTGAGCCCCTCTGTCCGTGTGCCTCTGAGCCCTCAGGACCTGACCAACACAGTTGTCCCTGGACTTCAGACTCAGTTTAGTAGGCCTGTGTCAGCTTCCCAGAGTTTAGCGAGTGGGTCTCTCTCCTTGCAGCAAGGTAGCTTTGGAGGTGACCCCTCAGGCTCTCCAACTCGGTATGCCTCTGTGAGACCAAGCGTTCAAACCACCTCACCTCAAAGCCTCCTGGCCCTGTATGGCCCTGGCTTCCAAACCCCAGCCTCAAGGCCCGTGTCCCCATTCCTGAGTTCTGCTAGAGATGCTCCAGCCTCCTAGCAAGGAAGCTTTGGTGATCCCTCAGGGTCTCCAGCTCTGTCTGCCTCTGTGAGACCAAGTGTTCAAACTGCCTCACCTCAAAGCCTCCTGACACAGTATGGCCCTGGCTTTCAAACCCCAGCTTCAGGGCCTCTGTCCCCTTTCCCGAGCTTGGCTAGAGATGCTCCAGCCTCCCAGCAGAGCAGCTATAGATTTCAGTCTGGCTGGTATTCAGCACAGGGTACTCCATCAGCTGGCCAGCCTAGTCAGACTGCCCCTGTGTTTCAGACCCAGTCAAGCCAGCCCATGCCCCAAGCTTCCAGGGACTTGGCTAATCACTACCCTACTACACCTGTGGGCCAAGGCAGCTATGGGGTTCAGCCTTCAGGGTCTTCTGGCTGGCCTACTGCTTCAGGGAGGCTGAGTGTTCAATCGCCCTCTGGATATCTGACCCAGTTCGTGTCCCCATCCCAGACATTAAGTGGGTCTGATCTGGTTTCTCAGGCTCAGGGCAGATATGTGGCTCCTTCCTATACTTGGTCTGTTTCACAGGACCAGGGTTTTCAGGCATCCTCCCAGCCAGGTGTGGCGTATCAGGCACCTGATCCCCAAAGCCAGCCATCGTCACAGGCTTTAGCAAGTCCATACGCCTCTCCCCCTCAAACCCAAGCTGGAGCTGACCCTACAGGACGTGCTCAGTGGTATAGGGTAGATCTTCGCCAAGTCCAGGCTTTACAGTCCCCATTCCAGAGGCCAGGGGGTCAGTCTGACCAGGTAGCTGCAGGAAGTGACCCCTCAGTGTTTCAAAGCCAGAGCACCCCAGGCACTTGGGCATTTGCATCTCAGACCCAAGGTGCTCCAGCTTCACCTGTAACCTTGACCCAGGGTGGTGTCCAGTCTCCAGCCTTCCAAAGCACCAGCAGGTATGCTCCCAGTCCCTCAGTGTCTGTCCCCCAGCCGTCCCAGAGGGAGCTAACCTCACTGACTTGGAGAACCCCTACTGTGTCTTCATCCTATGGCCAAACCTCCCCTCCTGTAGCCACGAGCCAGCAGTTCCCTGATGCTGCATTGGTACCACAAGGTATGGGATCTCCTGCTGCTCTGCAGCCTCAGGCTTCAAGCCCCTGGCAGACGCCTAGCTCCTACAGCCCTGTGCCTCAGGTTAGTGCACCCCAGGCAGGACGCTTTGGCCAGTACAGCCCAGTGAGTAGTGTCCCATCCACCTTCTCTGCTGGAGATGGCCCAGGCACCTTGGGATTTCCAGTCCAATCCTTCCAAGTCCAGAGTGGCCAGGCATTAGGGGGGTCTGGGCTACAGGCCTCTACTGTGGACTCCTCTCTAACCCAGCCTACTTCTCCACAAGGACCATCCAGTGGCTCCACAGCAGCTGGTTCACCAAGCTCTTACAGTGCTCCAGAAAGCTACAGGAGCTACAGCTTCACTCCGACCGTGTATGAGCCTTCTGTTCGGAGACCTGCCTCGCGGGGTTCTCCTGACGTCTCAGTCAAGCATTAAGGTTTTCTGATGCCGTGTGTTTGAGATGTGCTGTCTCGTTTGAGAGGACAGTCTGTCTTGTATGAATGTAATAAAGCCTGAAGACCATTTTCTGCCTCTGCTTCATCTCTCCAGTGTAGTCCTAATGATGTGCTCGTAATGTCTGGGGCTAGTTGGTGTGAGCTCACCTGCACCTAACCTGGGGGTGTGACTAGTTGAGGGCTTTGAGTTCAGTCCCCCTAAATATCTGAACACTGTTGGCGTCTCCTTGGCTGGTTCTGCAGGACGTCTGGCCCTTCACTTCATTGTCTCTATTAGGATATGGGGAGTTGATGGGTGTACATGGCTGGTAGTGATGGAGCTGGTGGAGGACCTGTTGTAGGCTGATCAGAATGTTAGTATGAGTTTTTGGTGGATCTGAAATCTAATGGTTTAACCTGCCAGCATGTTCTGAGGGGTGGACAGGATGTTCAGCTGAGGTCAGTTCATTTGCTTGTTATTGAGCTGTGTGTGGAATTGGGATGCTGGATCGGACAGCTTCACCAGAGGGATGTCCTGTATGTTGTCCTGTACATCGCGCTCAGTATGGAGCTCAAACATGCCAGACAGTAATAGGGAGCACAGCAACACGGATGTAAAGGGGAAAAGTCCAGATACATGCTGGACAACCTGTAGCAGACTCTCCCGCTGCTGATGACCATGGACTAAACTACAGTTCAGTAATAATTCAGCTGTGTGAATATCCGGAATCCTTTAGGAAAATCTCTTCCCAGGAGTTTCCTACGTTTTGTGGGCATCTCTCAGGTCAGTCCTATAACTGATGGTGAGATCATGGTTTGTGAAACTGTATTGAGCTGCTTTGGTTAAGCTCTGGTTTACCTTTTCATTTTTAGAACTCATCCCTCACTCATTTAAACCACCTCCTTGTTACTGCACTCCTTCTCCATCCTTTCAGCTCTACTGACCATATAGGACTCTCTGTAGTTCTACAGGTACACACTGTAGTCCATCTGTTTCTCTGTGTACTGTATTACCCTGTTCTTCAATGGTCAGGACCCCCACAGGACCACCACAGAGCAGGGATTATGTGGGTGGTGATGTGAGTGGATCGGACACAGCAGTGCTGCTGGAGTGAGAATCGTCCACCAACCAAAACTACCCAGCCAACATTGTCCTGTGGGCAGCGTCATGTGACCACTGATGAAGGACTAGAGGATGACCAACACTGCACTGTGCAGCAGCAGATGAGCTATCGTCTCTGACTGTCCATCTACAAGGTGGAGCAGCAAGGTAGGAGTGTCTAATAGAGTGGACAGTGAGTGGACACAGTGTCTAAACACTCCAGCAGCACTGCTGTGTCTGATCCACTCACACCAGCACCACACACACTAACACCACCACCACCACGTCAGTGTCACTGCAGTGCTGAGAGTGATCCACCACCCACATCATACCTGCTCTGTGGGGGTCCTGACCATTGAAGACGAGACGGACTACAGTCTGTACCTGTAGAACTGTTCTTGTCGGATTGACCCAAGGCGGTGACGAGTCTGCTTATCTGAGGGAGGTCCAGCAGTTGGTTCTCTGGTGCAGTCAGAACTATCTAGAACTGAACACACTGAACACACTGGATATGACTATAGACTTAGGAGACATCCTTCAACACTGATCCCCCTTACAACGTCCAACAGCCCCGTGTCACCCGTGGACACCTTCACGTTTCTGGGTCCTATCGTTTCCCGAGACCTGGAATGAGAGACTACCATCAACTCCATCCTCAGAAAGGCCCAGCAGAGGATGTACTGTCTGGGGCTGCTGAGGAAGTTGGGTCTGCCACAGAAGCTGCTGATCCAGGTCTACACCGCAGTCATCGAATCAGTCCTGTGCACATCCATCACAGTCTGGTTCTGAGCGGCCACAATACAGGACCAGAACAGACGACAAAGGACCGTAAAGAGAGCTACAAAGATCACTAGTGCTGCACTGCCCACCCTCCAGGACTCCAGTACTGATCAGGAACCAGGAAACGGGCAGGGAACATCACCACGGCTCTGTCTCAAGGATTCACGGAGCCTTCACCACCCTCTGCAGAGCTTTCCTGTCTGCAGCAGAGCAGCTTCCGTGCCACACGTTGATGCTGGAGCATAGGACGCTCTCCACCACACATCTGTAGAAGGAGGTGAGGGCTGAGCTCCCGAGCCCAGCTCGCCTCAACCGCCTGAGGAAGTAGAGCCGTTGACGTGCCTCACCCTGGACACTACATCTTTCAACTCCACCCATCCAGAAGGCGCTACCGGACCCTGTACGCCAAGAAACCGGACACAGGAAGCGCTTCTCTCCTCCGGCCATCAGCTTCATAAACAGCTGACCAGTCACGTCATCTGCTGGACCATAGTCACATGTCAGATTACACACCACAGTCTCTTCCCCATACATGTACACTAATACTGCTACACTACCTCAACACTACTGCCTCTACCTCAACACTACTGCCTCTACCTCAACAGTACTGACTCTACCTCAACACTACTGCCTCTCCCTCAACACTACTGCCTCTATCTCAACACTGCAACTTCTACCTCAACAGTACAGCCTCTACCTCAACACTACTGCCTCTACCTCAACACTACTGCCTCTACCTCAACAGTACTGCCTCTATCTCAACACTGCTGCCTCTACCTCAACACTGCAACTTCTACCTCAACACTACTGACTCTACCCTAACACTACTGCCTCTACCCTAACACTACTGCCTCTACCTCAACACTACTGACTCTACCCTAACACTACTGCCTCTACCTCAACACTACTGCCTCTACCCTAACACTACTGCCTCTATCTCAACACTACTGCCTCTACCTCAACACTACTGCCTCTATCTCAACACTACTGCCTCTACCCTAACACTACTGCCTCTACCCTAACACTACTGCAACTTCTACCTCAACACTACTGCCTCTACCCTAACACTACTGCCTCTATCTCAACACTGCAACTTCTACCCTAGCACTACTGCCTCTCCCTCAACACAACTGCCCCTACCCTAACACTACTGCCTCTACCTCAACACTACTGCCTCTACCTCAACACTACTGCCTCTACCCTAACACTACTGCCTCTATCTCAACACTGCAACTTCTACCTCAACACTACTATCTCTACCTCTACACTACTACCTCTATCTCAACAGTACAGCCTCTACCTCAACAATACTACCTTTATCTTAACACTACTAACTATACCCCAACACTGCTGCCTCTACCTCAACAATGCTGCCTCTATCTTAACACTACTAACTATACCCAACACTACTGCCTCTACCTCTACACTACTACCTCTACACTACTACCTCTACCTTAACAGTACAGCCTCTATCTCAACAATACTACCTCTATTTTAACACTACTAACTATACCCCAACACTACTACCTCTACACTACTGCCTCTACCTCGACACTACTGCTCTGTACTGTGTGTGTATTATGTGTAAACTGTGTATTATTTGTAGTTGGTTTATTGCTCGTATAGTGTGTATCTGTATGAAGAGTGTATACTGTAATTGTCTGTATTTATGGTGTATATGTGGAGTCATTGTGTATACTGTACACTGTCAGTACTAGAGAGACACAAACTGCTGAAACTACTTGGCCAATAAACCTGTTTCTGATTCTGATCTGTGTATACTTGATATAGTGACTAGTTAAAATTGCATAGCAGAAACCCGGGATCCTCGTTTCTAATAGTATGAACTGCATTACAGAGCTCTCTGATTTAAGGATGTACTAGTAACGAACAGAGTTATGACATCACTGGTGTCCTTTTGGGGTAAAATGCCAAATACGTGTGACTGACATCTAATGGGTGTGGACTTAAAGGCGGGTCTAAAGGCTTACAGCTCTGTTTGGGACTGTGCTCAAATGAATCTGGTTCTTTTACTTCTGGGGTTTTATTGTGGCTGTCAAACAACGACTGGGTGCAACACTGCCCCCTACAGGATCTGCTACACATCCCGTTTGTAGTCCTGCACTCGCTACAGCTAATCAGTCACAGCTGAACACAGTTTGGTGTAACCATGTGACGTGTTCAGTCGGCTGCTTGAGTGCCTTGAAAAGAACCCACTCAGGGTCTGAGTCTCTGTGTGTTTGGGTTTGTGCTTTCAGTCTGTTGGAGCAGTGTGTTTGGTGATTGCCTGTCCTGGCCTGACTCAGATTGTGGAACATGGAGTGGTGGAGGAAAAGGTAATGTCTTGCTCTGTGTTATTCCCCTGGTTGTTCTCTATGGTGTGTGATGCAGTGTGTGCAGTGAGGGGTCTCTTGTTGCTCTGCAGGCTGTACCTGCTCTTAGTGGTGCTGCTTCTCTGGGGAAGAGCCAGTGGAGTTGGAGGTAAGAGAGAGAGAAAGGGGAGAGAGGTGTGAAAGGGTCTCCTTGGAGTCATTCTGATCTCATTGTGCTTCTTCCTCTTAGTGTGGGATGGAAGACCTGCTCAGTACTGGCAGACGTTTGGAATGAAGGTGTCTGGAGAGCAGCCCCCACTTTCTGTGGTCCAACAAGACTCCAGTGTTGGTGCAGATGGAGTCCAGCCTTTTGATGTTGGAGCCACAGACACCGGATCCCCAAGTAACCTGAACACAAGGCTTGTTGGTTTGAGCCAAACCGGTTGGGGTGTTCCTGCTGGTGGTGATGCTCTCGGTGCTGATGTCCAGAGTGCTGCAGGTGGTCCTGTTTCTACTCAGTCATTGGGTTCTCCTGCTAGAGGGGCTGTAGGGAGCGCTCAGGTTTTTGGAGGTCAGCCTGTCGGTGGACAATATGCTCCATCTCCCCAGCTTCAGGATGCCTACATGGCTCAATCCACAAGGCCTTCTACTTCTCCTGCGTTTAGGACCCTGAGCCCCTCTGTCCGTGTGCCTCAGGACCTGACCAACACAGTTGTCCCTGGACTTCAGACTCAGTTTAGTAGACCTGTGTCAGCTTCCCAGAGTTTAGCTAGTGGGTCTCTTGCCTTGCAGCAAGGAAGCTTTGGAGGTGACCCCTCAGGGTCTCCAGCTCTGTCTGCCTCTGTGAGACCAAGTGTTCAAACCACCTCACCTCAAAGCCTCCTGGCCCAGTATGTCCCTGGCTTTCAAACCCCAGCTTCAGGGCCTCTGTCCCCTTTCCCAAGCTTGGCTAGAGATGCTCCAGCCTCCCAGCAGAGCAGCTATAGATTTCAGTCTGGCTGGTATGCAGCACAGGGTACTCCATCAGCTGGCCAGCCTAGTCAGACTGCCCCTGTGTTTCAGACCCAGTCAAGCCAGCCCATGCCCCAAGCTTCCAGGGACTTGGCAAATCAGTACCTTACCACATCTGTGGGCCAAGGCAGCTATGGAGTTCAGCCTTCAGGGTCTTCTGGCTGGCCTACTGCTTCAGGGAGGCTGAGTGTTCAATCGCCCTCTGGATATCTGACCCAGTTTGTGTCCCCATCCCAGACATCAAGTGGGTCTGATCTGGTTTCTCAGGCTCAGGGCAGATATGTGGCTCCTTCCTATCCTTGGTCTGTTTCACCGGACCAGAGTCTTCAGGCATCCTCCCAGCCAGGTGTGGTGTACCAGGCGCCTGATGCCCAAAGCCAGACATCATACACTCCTGTGCTCCCCTCACAGGCTTTAGCAAGTCCATACGCTTCTCCCTCTCAAACCCAAGCTGGAGCTGACCCTTCAGGACGTGCTCAGTGGTATAGGGTAGATCTTCGCCAAGTCCAGGCTTCACAGTCCCCATTCCAGAGGCCAGGGGGTCAGTTTGACCAGGTAGCTTTAGGAAGTGACCCCTCAGTGTTTCAAAGCCAGAGCACCCCAGGCTCTTGGGGATTTGCATTTCAGACCCAAGGTGCTCCAGCTTCACCTGTAACCTTGACCCAGAGTGGTGTCCAGTCTCCAGCCTTCCAAACCACCAGCAGGTATGCTCCCAGTCCCTCAGTGTCTGTCCCCCAATTGTCCCAGAGGGACCCAACCTCATTGACTTGGAGAACCCCTACTGTGTCTTCATCCTATGGACCAACTTCCTCTGGACGTACTGCCCCTGTAGCCACCTCCCAGCAGTTCCCTGATGCTGCGTTGGTACCACAAGGAATGGGATCTCCTGCTGCTCTGCAGCCTCAGGCCCCAAGCCCCTGGCAGATACCTAGCTCCTACAGCCCTGTGCCACAGAATGGCGCACCCCTGGCAGGACGCTTTGGCCAGTACAGCCCAGTGAGTAGTGTCCCATCCACCTTCTCTGCTGGAGATGGCCCAGGCACCTTGGGATTTCCAGTCCAATCCTTCCAAGTCCAGAGTGGCCAGGCATTAGGGGGGTCTGGGCTACAGGCCTCTACTGTGGACTCCTCTCTAACCCAGCCTACTTCTCCACAAGGACCATCCAGTGGCTCCACATTGGCTGGTTCACCCAGCTCTTACAGTGCTCCAGAAAGCTACAGGAGCTACAGCTTCACTCCGACCGTGTATGAGCCTTCTGTTCGGAGACCTGCCTCGCGGGGTTCTCCTGACGTCTCAGTCAAGCATTAAGGTTTTCTGATGCCGTGTGTTTGAGATGTGCTGTCTCGTTTGAGAGGACAGTCTGTCTTGTATGAATGTAATAAAGCCTGAAGACCATTTTCTGCCTCTGCTTCATCTCTCCACTGTAGTCCTAATGATGTGCTCGTAATGTCTGGGGCTAGTTGGTGTGAGCTCACCTGCACCTAACCTGGGGGTGTGACTAGTTGAGGGCTTTGAGTTCAGTCCCCCTAAATATCTGAACACTGTCGGCGTCTCCTTGGCTGGTTCTGCAGGACTTCTGGCCCTTCACTTCATTGTCTCCATTAGGATACGGGGAGTTGATGGGTGTACATGGCTGGTAGTGATGGAGCTGGTGGAGGACCTGTTGTAGGCTGATCAGAATGTTAGTATGAGTTTTTGGTGGATCTGAACTCTAATGGTTTAACCTGCCAGCATGTTCTGAGGGGTGGACAGGATGTTCAGCTGAGGTCAGTTAATTTGCTTGTTATTGAGCTGTGTGTGAAATTGGGATGCTGGATCGGACAGCTTCACCAGAGGGATGTCCTGTATGTTGTCCTGTACTTCACGCTCAGTATGGAGCTCAAACATGCCAGACAGTAATAGGGAGCACAGCAACACGGATGTAAAGGGGGGAAAGTCCAGATACATGCTGGACAACCTGTAGCAGACTCTCCCGCTGCTGATGACCATGGACTAAACTACAGTTCAGTAATAATTCAGCTGTGTGAATATCCGGAATCCTTTAGGAAAATCTCTTCCCAGGAGTTTCCTACGTTTTGTGGGCATCTCTCAGGTCAGTCCTATAACTGATGGTGAGATCATGGTTTGTGAAACTGTATTGAGCTTCTTTGGTTAAGCTCTGGTTTACCTTTTCATTTTTAGAACTCATCCCTCACTCATTTAAACCACCTCCTTGTTACTGCACTCCTTCTCCATCCTTTCAGCTCTACTGACCATATAGGACACTGTAGTTCTACAGGTACACACTGTAGTCCATCTGTTTCTCTGTGTACTGTATTACCCTGTTCTTCAATGGTCAGGACCCCCACAGGACCACCACAGAGCAGGGATTATGTGGGTGGTGATGTGAGTGGATCGGACACAGCAGTGCTGCTGGAGTGAGAATCGTCCACCAACCAAAACTACCCAGCCAACATTGTCCTGTGGGCAGCGTCCTGTGGGCAGCGTCATGTGACCACTGATGAAGGACGAGAGGATGACCAACACTGCACTGTGCAGCAGCAGATGAGCTATCGTCTCTGACTGTCCATCTACAAGGTGGACCAGTGAGGTAGGAGTGTCTAATAGAGTGGACAGTGAGTGGACACAGTGTCTAAACACTCCAGCAGCACTGCTGTGTCTGATCCACTCACACCACCACCACGCCAGTGTCACTGCAGTGCTGAGAATGATCCACCACCCACATCATACCTGCTCTGTGGGGGTCCTGTGGGGGTCCTGACCATTGAAGACGAGACGGACTACAGTCTGTACCTGTAGAACTGTTCTTGTCGGATTGACCCAAGGCGGTGACGAGTCTGCTTATCTGAGGGAGGTCCAGCAGTTGGTTCTCTGGTGCAGTCAGAACTATCTAGAACTGAACACACTGAACACACTGGATATGACTATAGACTTAGGAGACATCCTTCAACACTGATCCCCCTTACAACGTCCAACAGCCCCGTGTCACCCGTGGACACCTTCACGTTTCTGGGTCCTATCGTTTCCCGAGACCTGAAATGAGAGACTAACATCAACTCCATCCTCAGAAAGGCCCAGCAGAGGATGTACTGTCTGGGGCTGCTGAGGAAGTTGGGTCTGCCACAGAAGCTGCTGATCCAGGTCTACACCGCAGTCATCGAGTCAGTCCTGTGCACATCCATCACAGTCTGGTTCTGAGCGGCCACAATACAGGACCAGAACAGACGACAAAGGACCGTAAAGAGAGCTACAAGGATCACTAGTGCTGCACTGCCCACCCTCCAGGACTCCAGTACTGATCAGGAACCAGGAAACGGGCAGGGAACATCACCACGGCTCTGTCTCAAGGATTCACGGAGCCTTCACCACCCTCTGCAGAGCTTTCCTGTCTGCAGCAGAGCAGCTTCCGTGCCACACGTTGATGCTGGAGCATAGGACGCTCTCCACCACACATCTGTAGAAGGAGGTGAGGGCCGAGCTCCCGAGCCCAGCTCGCCTCAACCGCCTGAGGAAGTAGAGCCGTTGACGTGCCTCACCCTGGACACTACATCTTTCAACTCCACCCATCCAGAAGGCGCTACCGGACCCTGTACGCCAAGAAACCGGACACAGGAAGTGCTTCTCTCCTCCGGCCATCAGCTTCATAAACAGCTGACCAGTCACGTCATCTGCTGGACCATAGTCACATGTCAGATTACACACCACAGTCTCTTCCCCATACATGTACACTAATACTGCTACACTACCTCAACACTACTGCCTCTACCTCAACACTACTGCCTCTACCCTAACACTACTGCCTCTACCTCAACACTACTACCTCTACCTCAACACTACTGCCTCTACCTCAACACTACTGCCTCTACCTCAACACTACTGCCTCTACCCTAACACTACTGCAACTTCTACCTCAACACTACTGCCTCTACTTCAACACTACTGCCTCTACCCTAACACTACTGCCTCTACCTCAACACTACTGCCTCTATCTCAACACTACTGCATCTACCCTAACACTACTGCCTCTACCTCAACACTACTGCATCTACCCTAACACTACTGCCTCTACCCTAACACTACTGCCTCTATCTCAACACTGCAACTTCTACCTCAACACTACTGCCTCTACCCTAACACTACTGCCTCTACCTCAATACTACTACCTCTACATCAACACTACTGCCTCTACCTCAACACTACTGCCTCTACCCTAACACTACTGCCTCTACCCTAACACTACTGCCTCTACCCTAACACTACTGCAACTTCTACCTCTACACTACTGCCTCTACCCTAACACTACTGCCTCTATCTCAACACTGCAACTTCTACCCTAGCACTACTGCCTCTCCCTCAACACAACTGCCTCTACCCTAACACTACTGCCTCTACCCTAACACTACTGCCTCTACCTCAACACTACTGCCTCTACCTCAACACTACTGCCTCTCCCTCAACACTACTGCCTCTACCCTAACACTACTGCCTCTATCTCAACACTGCAACTTCTACCTCAACACTACTACCTCTACCTCTACACTACTACCTCTATCTCAACAGTACAGCCTCTACCTCAACAATACTACCTTTATCTTAACACTACTAACTATACCCCAACACTGCTGCCTCTACCTCAACAATGCTGCCTCTATCTTAACACTACTAACTATACCCAACACTACTGCCTCTACCTATACACTACTACCTCTACACTACTACCTCTACCTTAACAGTACAGCCTCTATCTCAACAATACTACCTCTATTTTAACACCACTAACCATACCACAACACTACTGCCTCTACCTCGGCACTACTGCTCTATACTGTGTGTATATTATGTGTAAACTGTGTATTATTTGTAGTTGGTTTATTGCTTGTATAGTGTGTATCTGTATGAAGAGTGTATACTGTAATTGTCTGTATTTATGGTGTATATGTGGAGTCATTGTGTATACTGTACACTGTCAGTACTAGAGAGACACAAACTGCTGAAACTACTTGGCCAATAAACCTGTTTCTGATTCTGATCTGTGTATACTTGATATAGTGACTAGTTAAAATTGCATAGCAGAAACCCGGGATCCTCGTTTCTAATAGTATGAACTGCATTACAGAGCTCTCTGATTTAAGGATGTACTAGTAACGAACAGAGTTATGACATCACTGGTGTCCTTTTGGGGTAAAATGCCAAATACGTGTGACTGACATCTAATGGGTGTGGACTTAAAGGCGGGTCTAAAGGCTTACAGCTCTGTTTGGGACTGTGCTTAAATGAATCTAGTTCTTTTACTTCTGGGGTTTTATTGCGGCTGTCAAACAACGACTGGGTGCAACACTGCCCCCTACAGGATCTGCTACACATCCCGTTTGTAGTCCTGCACTCGCTACAGCTAATCAGTCACAGCTGAACACAGTTTGGTGTAACCATGTGACGTGTTCAGTCGGCTGCTTGAGTGCCTTTAAAAGAACCCACTCAGGGTCTGAGTCTCTGTGTGTTTGGGTTTGTGCTTTCAGTCTGTTGGAGCAGTGTGTTTGGTGATTGCCTGTCCTGGCCTGACTCAGATTGTGGAACATGGAGTGGTGGAGGAAAAGGTAATGTCTTGCTCTGTGTTATTCCCATGGTCGTTCTCTATGGTGTGTGATGCAGTGTGTGCAGTGAGGGGTCTCTTGTTGCTCTGCAGGCTGTACCTACTCTTGGTGGTGTTGCTTCTCTGGGGAAGAGCCAGTGGAGTTGGAGGTAAGAGAGAGAGCAAGGGGAGAGAGGTGTGAAAGGGTCTCCTTGGAGTCATTCTGATCTCATTGTGCTTCTTCCTCTTAGTGTGGGATGGAAGACCTGCTCAGTACTGGCAGATGTTTGGTATGAAGGCGTCTGGAGAGCAGCCCCCACTTTCTGTGGTCCAACAAGACTCCAGTGTTGGTGCAGATGGAGTCCAGCTTTTTGATGTTGGAGCCACAGACACCGGATCCCCAAGTAACCTGAACACAAGGCTTGTTGGTTTGAGCCAAACTGGTTGGGGTGTTCCTGCTGGTGGTGATGCTCTCGGTGCTGGTGTCCAGAGTGCTGCAGGTGGTCCTGTTTCTACTCAGTCATTGGGTTCTCCTGCTAGAGGGGCTGTAGGGAGCGCTCAGGTTTTTGGAGGTCAGCCTGCCAGTGGACAATATGCCCCATCTTCCCAGCTTCAGGATGCCTACATGGCTCAATCCACAAGGCCTTCTACTTCTCCTGCATTTAGGACCTTGAGCCCCTCTGTCCGTGTGCCTCTGAGCCCTCAGGACCTGACCAACCCAGTTGTCCCTGGACTTCAGACTCAGTTTAGTAGGCCTGTGTCAGCTTCCCAGAGTTTAGCGAGTGGGTCTCTCTCCTTGCAGCAAGGTAGCTTTGGAGGTGACCCCTCAGGGTCTCCAACTCGGTATGCCTCTGTGAGACCAAGCGTTCAAACCACCTCACCTCAAAGCCTCCTGGCCCAGTATGTCCCTGGCTTTCAAACCCCAGCTTCAGGGCCTCTGTCCCCTTTCCCGAGCTTGGCTAGAGATGCTCCAGCCTCCCAGCAGAGCAGCTATAGATTTCAGTCTGGCTGGTATGCAGCACAGGGTACTCCATCAGCTGGCCAGCCTAGTCAGACTGCCCCTGTGTTTCAGACCCAGTCAAGCCAGCCCATGCCCCAAGCTTCCAGGGACTTGGCAAATCAGTACCCTACCACATCTGTGGGCCAAGGCAGCTATGGGGTTCAGCCTTCAGGGTCTTCTGGCTGGCCTACTGCTTCAGGGAGGCTGAGTGTTCAATCGCCCTCTGGATATCTGACCCAGTTCATGTCCCCATCCCAGACAACAAGTGGGTCTGATCTGGTTTCTCAGGCTCAGGGCAGATATGTGGCGCCTTCCTATCCTTGGTCTGTTTCACAGGACCAGGGTTTTCAGCCATCTTCCCAGCCAGGTGTGGCGTATCAGGCGCCTGATGCCCAAAGCCAGACATCATACACTCCTGTGCTCCCCTCACAGGCTTTAGCAAGTCCATACGCCTCTCCCTCTCAAACCCAAGCTGGAGCTGACCCTTCAGGACGTGCTCAGTGGTATAGGGTAGATCTTCGCCAAGTCCAGGCTTCACAGTCCCCTTTCCAGAGGCCAGGGGGTCAGTTTGACCAGGTAGCTTTAGGAAGTGACCCCTCAGTGTTTCAAAGCCAGAGCACCCCAGGCTCTTGGGGATTTGCATCTCAGACCCAAGGTGCTCCAGCTTCACCTGTAACCTTGACCCAGAGTGGTGTCCAGTCTCCAGCCTTCCAAACCACCAGCAGGTATGCTCCCAGTCCCTCAGTGTCTGTCCCCCAGTTGTCCCAGAGGGACCCAACCTCACTGACTTGGAGAACCCCTACTGTGTCTTCATCTAGGGACAATCCTCTGGATTTATGCCCTGTACACTCCCAGCAGTTCCGAATGCCTCATTGGTTATACAAGGTATGTTACTCTGCGCTTGATCTCATTCCAATCACTTTCAGACACTATCCTACACCCTTTCCACAGAATGTTCG
>JAMWET010000834.1:0-7500 GCA_024036415.1 Prochilodus magdalenae
GAGCAGCCCCACAACGGCAATAAACCAGCAACAGAGCAGCCCCACAACGGTATAAACCAGCACAGAGCAGCCCCACAACGGCATAACCCAGCACAGAGCAGCCCCACAAACCCCATAAACCAGCACAGGCCAGCCCCTCAACGGCATAAACCAGCACAGAGCAGCCCCACAACGGCATAAACCAGCACAGAGCAGCCCCACAACGGCATAAACCAGTACAGAGCAGCCCCACAACGGCATAAACCAGCACAGAGCAGCCCCACAACGGTATAAACCAGCACAGAGCAGCCCCACAACGGCATAAACCAGCACAGAGCAGCCCCACAACGGCATAAACCAGTACAGAGCAGCCCCACAACGGCATAAACCAGCACAGAGCAGCCCCACAACGGCATAAACCAGCACAGAGCAGCCCCACAGAAAAACGGTATACAAACACCAGCACAGAGCAGCCCCACAACGGCATAAACCAGCACAGAGCAGCCCCACAACGGCATAAACCAGCACAGGCCAGCCCCTCAACGGCATAAACCAGCACAGATCAGCCCCACAACGGCATAAACCAGCACAGAGCAGCCCCACAACATCATAAACCAGCACAGAGCAGCCCCACAACGGCATAAACCAGCACAGAGCAGCCCCACAACGGTATAAACCAGCACAGAGCAGCCCCACAACGGCATAAATCCAATTTAGACCAGCCCCAGACCAGCATAAACCAGTTTAGACCAGCCCCAGACCAGCATAAACCAGTTTAGACCAGCCCCAGACCAGCATAAACCAGCACAGGCCAGCCCCAGACCAGCATAAACCAGTTTAGACCAGCCTTAGACCAGCATAAACCAGTTTAGACCAGCCCCAGACCAGCATAAACCAGCACAGACCAGCCCCAGACCAGCATAAACCAGTTTAGATCAGCCCCAGACCAGCATAAACCAGTTTAGACCAGCCTTAGACCAGCATAAACCAGTTTAGACCAGCCCCAGACCATCTCTGTCTAGCTGGAGGTCATTTCTGTGTCCTGTTTACAGGTAAAGGTAAAAGGTGAACGTGATGCAGGACCTCCGGTAATGCCTACACTATCCCACCTCCCTATGGAAAACCAAGCCTCCCAACACGGCTGAGGAGAGGCCTGCAGGTCCGCCCGTTCTCTCCGAGCATGCTATACGCCTTACCTGGGAGTCGTGCTCGCCGAGTAACCGCTCCAGTGAGGGTCAGCGATGGAGTCTGCCGGCAGGTGGACCAGTAAGGTCCAAACCTGTCAGAAACAGGTCAGTTCTGGAGCTTCCTGTCTGATGAGGAGCTCAGAAACCTCCTTCCCCTGGGACACGGCTGCACGAACAGGTAGTACAGGTGGAGAAGGCCAGCCCTTGATGGTGGATGTTTAGGGTGGGGCGCACTAACATAGTCCCTCTTCGACCGAACCTAACCCTGGCTTCCGGACTGGTTCTCCTCAGGCTTCTTAGAACCGCCATGCTCTTTAAGAACCCAGCCTTTTTCTGGAACCAAGGAACATTAAGGGACAGGTCATCCACAGGGGGCGCTGCACAGCGGCAGTGAACAGTGGTACCAAGGTGGCGGAGCGTATAGGTCACCTGTGAGCGCTTGTGCTGTTATTCCAGAAGGAGGCACGGATCACCTACTGGAGATTAGAGGGCGTAGAAGGTTCTCCAGCGTTCTGTATGTCACGCTGTTCACGCACTAGAACCCAAACCCGAACGTAACCAGGCCAGGCTGAGCTGTGGGGCTCTGGGAGCCGTAACGAGGACGTGCCTGCAGACGCTCGGCAGTACTGACCGGAGGACTGGTGAAAGCTCTAATGGAGAAGTTTCCCACGCCGGTCAGTCTGGCCGTGAGGTAACTCTGGTGTCTGGAGGTGTTTGTGTGTTAGCCCAGCGTACCCATATCCGTCTGAACAGTAATCACACAGAACCTTTCACTTTCCTTTCAGAGCGCCAGCCTGCAGCTCAGAGCTCCTAACCAAACGCTCTCGCTCTTTCTCTTTCTGTTCTCCATTTTCTCTCCCTCTCTTTCTGTTCTCTCTCTCCTCTGGAGGCTCATTCCTGACAGGCCGAGGAGAGAGAACCACCTGGGCTTCTCCACCCGGCCGAAAATACCGTCTGAATAAACCCATGACATTAAACCACCTCCCTGTATCTACACCCACCGTGCACTCCATCAGCTCCACTGTCCATACAGGACACTCCATCAGCTCCACTGACCATACAGGACACTTCATCAGCCCACTGACCATACAGGACACTCCATCAGCTCCACTGACCCTACAGGACACTCCATCAGCTCCACTGTCCATACAGGACACTCCATCAGCTCCACTGTCCATACAGGACACTCCATCAGCTCCACTGACCCTACGGACACCCTCCACAAGCCCATCAACACACAGCTCCACTGTCCATACAGGACACTCCATCAGCTCCACTGTCCATACAGGACACTCCATCAGCTCCACTGACCCTACAGGACACTCCATCAGCTCCACTGTCCATACAGGACACTTCATCAGCTCCACTGACCCTACAGGACACTCCATCAGCTCCACTGACCCTACAGGACACTCCATCAGCTCCACTGACCCTACAGGACACTCCATCAGCTCCACTGACCCTACAGGACACTCCATCAGCTCCACTGACCCTACAGGACACTCCATCAGCTCCACTGTCCATACAGGACACTTCATCAGCTCCACTGACCATGCAGGACACACCATCAGCTCCACTGACCATACAGGACACTTCATCAGCTCCACTGTCCATACAGGACACTCCATCAGCTCCACTGACCCTACAGGACACTCCATCAGCTCCACTGACCCTACAGGACACTCCATCAGCTCCACTGTCCATACAGGACACTCCATCAGCTCCACTGACCATACAGGACACTTCATCAGCTCCACTGACCATACAGGACACTCCATCAGCTCCACTGTCCATACAGGACACTCCATCAGCTCCACTGACCCTACAGGACACTCCATCAGCTCCACTGTCCATACAGGACACTTCATCAGCTCCACTGACCCTACAGGACACTCCATCAGCTCCACTGACCCTACAGGACACTCCATCAGCTCCACTGACCCTACAGGACACTCCATCAGCTCCACTGTCCATACAGGACACTCCATCAGCTCCACTGTCCATACAGGACACTTCATCAGCTCCACTGACCATGCAGGACACACCATCAGCTCCACTGACCATACAGGACACTTCATCAGCTCCACTGTCCATACAGGACACTCCATCAGCTCCACTGACTATACAGGACACTTCATCAGCTCCACTGTCCATACAGGACACTCCATCAGCTCCACTGTCCATACAGGACACTTCATCAGCTCCACTGACCATACAGGACACTCCATCAGCTCCACTGACCCTACAGGACACTCCATCAGCTCCACTGACCATACAGGACACTCCATCAGCTCCACTGACCCTACAGGACACTCCATCAGCTCCACTGACCATACAGGACACTCCATCAGCTCCACTGACCCTACAGGACACTCCATCAGCTCCACTGTCCATACAGGACACTTCATCAGCTCCACTGACCATACAGGACACTCCATCAGCTCCACTGACCATACAGGACACTCCATCAGCTCCACTGACCCTACAGGACACTCCATCAGCTCCACTGACCCTACAGGACACTCCATCAGCTCCACTGACCATACAGGACACTTCATCAGCCCACTGACCCTACAGGACACTTCATCAGCTCCACTGACTATACAGGACACTTCATCAGCTCCACTGACCCTACAGGACACTTCATCAGCTCCACTGACTATACAGGACACTTCATCAGCTCCACCATCCATACAGGACACTCCATCAGCTCCACTGACTATACAGGACACTTCATCAGCTCCACTGTCCATACAGGACACTCCATCAGCTCCACTGTCCATACAGGACACTCCATCAGCTCCACCATCCATACAGGACACTTCATCAGCTCCACTGACCATACAGGACACTCCATCAGCTCCACTGTCCATACAGGACACTCCATCAGCTCCACCATCCATACAGGACACTTCATCAGCTCCACTGACCCTACAGGACACTCCATCAGCTCCACTGAACATACAGGACACTTCATCAGCTCCACTGACCCTACAGGACACTCCATCAGCTCCACTGTCCATACAGGACACTCCATCAGCTCCACTGACCGTACAGGACACTCCATCAGCTCCACTGACCATACAGGACACTCCATCAGCCCACTGACCATACAGGACACTCCTCCAGCTCCACTGACCATACAGGACACTCCATCAGCTCCACTGTCCATACAGGACACTCCATCAGCTCCACTGACCCTACCCCATACAGGACACTTCATCAGCTCCATTGACCATACAGGACACTTCATCAGCTCCATTGACCATACAGGATACTCCATCAGCTCCACTGACCCTACAGGACACTCCATCAGCTCCACTGTCCATACAGGACACTTCATCAGCTCCACTGACCATACAGGACACTCCATCAGCTCCACTGACCCTACAGGACACTCCATCAGCTCCACTGACCATACAGGATACTTCATCAGCTCCACTGACCATACAGGACACTCCATCAGCTCCACTGACTATACAGGATACTTCATCAGCTCCACTGACCATACAGGACACTCCATCAGCTCCACTGACCATACAGGACACTCCATCAGCTCCACTGACTATACAGGATACTTCATCAGCTCCACTGACCATACAGGACACTCCATCAGCTCCACTGACCCTACAGGACACTCCATCAGCTCCACTGTCCATACAGGACACTCCATCAGCTCCACTGACCATACAGGACACTCCATCAGCTCCACTGACCCTACAGGACACTTCATCAGCTCCACTGTCCATACAGGACACTCAATCAGCTCCGCTGACCATACAGGACACTTCATCAGCTCCACTGTCCATACAGGACACTCAATCAGCTCCACTGCCCATACAGGACACTCCATCAGCTCCACTGACCATACAGGACACTCAATCAGCTCCGCTGACCATACAGGACACTCCATCAGCTCCACTGACCCTACAGGACACTCAATCAGCTCCACTGCCCATACAGGACACTTCATCAGCTCCACTGTCCATACAGGACACTCAATCAGCTCCGCTGACCATACAGGACACTTCATCAGCTCCACTGTCCATACAGGACACTCAATCAGCTCCACTGCCCATACAGGACACTCCATCAGCTCCACTGACCATACAGGACACTCAATCAGCTCCGCTGACCATACAGGACACTCCATCAGCCCACTGACCCTACAGGACACTCCATCAGCTCCACCATCCATACATGACACTTCATCAGCTCCACTGACCGTACAGGACACTCCATCAGCTCCACGGACCATACAGGACACTCCATCAGCTCCACTGATCGTACAGGACACTCCATCAGCTCCACTGTCCATACAGGACACTTCATCAGCTCCACTGTCCATACAGGACACTTCATCAGCTCCGCTGACCATACAGGACACTCCATCAGCTCCACTGACCCTACAGGACACTCCATCAGCTCCACTGATCGTACAGGACACTCCATCAGCTCCACTGTCCATACAGGACACTTCATCAGCTCCACTGTCCATACAGGACACTTCATCAGCTCCGCTGACCATACAGGACACTCCATCAGCTCCGCTGACCATACAGGACACTCCATCAGCTCCACTGACACTACAGGACACTCCATCAGCCCACTGACCATACAGGACACTCCATCAGCTCCACTGACCCTACAGGACACTCCATCAGCTCCACTGACCGTACAGGACACTCTGTAGGTGTACAGGTCCAGACTGTAGTCCATCTGTTTCTCTGTGTACTGTATTACCCTGTTCTTCAATGGTCAGGACCCCCACAGGACCCCCACAGAGCAGGTAGTATGTGGGTGGTGGATCATTCTCAGCACTGCAGGGACACTGACGTGGTGGTGGTGTGTTAGTGTGGGTGGTGCTGGTGTGAGTGGATCAGACACAGCAGTGCTGCTGGAGTGTTGAGACACTGTGTCCACTCACTGTCCACTCTATTAGACACTCCTACCTTGCTGCTCCACCTTGTAGATGGACAGTCAGAGACGATAGCTCATCTGCTGCTGCACAGTGCAGTGTTGGTCATCCTCTAGTCCTTCATCAGTGGACACAGGACGCTGCCCCACAGGACACTGCCCACAGGACGCTGCCCACAGGAGGCCACCCCACAAGACTCTGCCCAGAGGACACCACCCACAGGATGCTGTCCACAGGATGAGAGTTAGTGTTAAACCAGCTTAGAGTTAGTGTTGAACCAGCTTAGTTAGTGTTAGTGTTGAAGCGGGATAGTGTTAGTGCTGAATGAGGTTAGAGTTAGTGCTGAACCAGGGTAAAGTTAGTGTTAGTGTTGAAGCGGGATAGTGTTAGTGCTGAATGAGGTTAGAGTTAGTGCTGAACCAGGGTAAAGTTAGTGTTAGTGTTGAAACTAGATAGAGAGTAGTGCGTGTTGAATGACACCAGCTTAAGTAGTGCCTGTTAGGTTAGAGTTAGTGCTGAACCAGGGTAGTCGTAAAGTTACGGGTCTTTCAGTGTTGAAGGCGGGAAGTGTTAGTGACTTGAATGAGGATAGTGTTAGTGTTGGACAGGGATAGTGTCAGTGTTGAAGCGGGATAGTGTTAGTGTTTAACAGGGATAGTGTTAGTGTTGGACAGGGATAGTGTAAGTGTTGGACTGCGTTAAGTGGGAGATGGTGTTGACTGTGGAACCCGCTCCGGCTGCAGCTCTGCTGCGTGTGCAGATGACACCACATGTAAATATGTGAGAGGTTTCACATCCCGTCAGATCTAGGTCACGTCTCCTGGAGTCCTAGAGCCTGTCAGACATGAGAGAACGTTCCTCCTCTTTAACTGGAGAACGTGCTGAGGGAACCAGAAGTGGTCTTCACAAGAACCCTTTCTGACACCATCCTTCTGACAGTGTACAGTGGTTCTGTAGTTTATCTAGAGCGTTCTGTGTTCTAGCTTTAGTTGGGTGTATTTGTACTGCAGTAAGCAGTGTACTGATAGTTGTTGAGTCTGTCTGAAATGTGGTTCTGTAGTTTATCTAGAGCGTTCTGTGTTCTAGCTTTAGTTGGGTGTATTTGTTCTGCAGTAAGCAGTGTACTGATAGTTGTTGAGTCTGTCTGAAATGTGGTTCTGTAGTTTATCTAGAGCGTTCTGTGTTCTAGCTTTAGTTGGGTGTATTTGTACTGCAGTAAGCAGTGTACTGATAGTTGTTGAGTCTGTCTGAAATGTGGTTCTGTAGTTTATCTAGAGCGTTTTGTGTTTTAGCTTTAGTTCTTGTTTTGGGTGTATTTGTGTATTTGGTTCTGCAGTAAGCAGTGTACTGATAGTTGTTAAGTCTGTCTGAAATGTGGTTCTGTAGTTTATCTAGAGCGTTCTGTGTTCTAGCTTT
>JAMWET010000834.1:12500-17500 GCA_024036415.1 Prochilodus magdalenae
CAGTCACCCTGCTGTAAAATCTGATCCCCATTCACCCTGCTCTAGAACCTCCTGCCCATTTACCCTGCTCTAGAACCTTCTGCCCATTTACCCTGCTCTAGAACCTCCTGCCCATTTACCCTGCTCTAGAACCTTCTCCCCATTCACCCTGCTCTAGAATTTTCTCCCCATTCACCCTGCTCCAGAACCTTCTCCCTATTCACCCTGCTCCAGAACCTTCTCCCCATTCACCCTGCTCTAGGACCTTCTCCCCATTCACCCTGCTCCAGAATCTTCTCCCCATTCACCCTGCTCTAGAACCCTCTCCCCATTCACCCTGCTCCAGAACCTTCTCCCCATTCACCCTGCTCCAGAACCTCCTCCCCATTCACCCTGCTCCAGAACCTTCCTTCCCATTCACCCTGCTCCAGAACCTTCTCCCCATTTACCCTGCTCCAGAACCTTCTCCCTATTCACCCTGCTCCAGAACCTTCTCCCTATTCACCCTGCTCCAGAACTTTCTCCCCATTCACCCTGCTCCAGAACCTTCTCCCCATTCACCCTGCTCCAGAACCTTCTCCCCATTCACCCTGCTCCAGAACCTTCTCCCCATTCACCCTGCTCTAGAATTTTCTCCCCATTCATCCTGCTCTAGAACCTTCTCCCTATTCACCCTGCTCCAGGACCTTCTCCCCATTCACCCTACTCCAGAATCTTCTCCCCATTCACCCTGCTCTAGAACCCTCTCCCCATGCACCCTGCTCTAGAACCTCCTCCCCATTCACCCTGCTCTAGAACCTTCTCCCTATTCACTGTGCTCTAGAACCTCCTCCCCAGTCACCCTGCTGTAAAATCTGATCCCCATTCACCCTGCTCTAGAACCTCCTGCCCATTTACCCTGCTCTAGAACCTTCTCCCCATTCACCCTGCTCTAGAACCTCCTGCCCATTTACCCTGCTCTAGAACTTTCTCCCCATTCACCCTGCTCTAGAATTTTCTCCCCATTCATCCTGCTCTAGAACCTTCTCCCCATTCACCCTGCTCCAGAATCTTCTCCCCATTCACCCTGCTCCAGAACCTTCTCCCCATGCACCCTGCTCTAGAATCTTCTCCCAATTCACCCTGCTCCAGAACCTTCTCCCTATTCACCCTGCTCCAGAACTTTCTCCCCATTCACCCTGCTCCAGAACCTTCTCCCTATTCACCCTGCTCCAGAACCTTCTCCCCATTCACCCTGCTCCAGAACCTTCTCCCCATTCACCCTGTTCTAGAATCTTCTACCCATTCACCCTGCTCCAGAACCTTCCTTCCCATTCACCCTGCTCCAGAACCTTCTCCCCATTCACCCTGCTCTAGGACCTTCTCCCCATTCACCCTGCTCTAGGACCTCCTCCCCATTCACCCTGCTCTTCTACCTGTCCGTTCTGTCTGTCAGCCTGGTCTGGAATAGCAGTGAATGGGAGTTCTGCCACTCTGGCATGGTGCGTCCTGGAGTACCGGGGTCCCTGTGTGAGTTCTGGTGTACTGGTTGGGTGCGGTGTACTGGTTGTGTGCGGTGTACTGGTTGGGTGCGGTGTACTGGTTGTGTGCGGTGTAATGGCTGTCTCCATGTGTGTATGAATTGCAGTGCGTGATGGTAAGCTCTGTGTGTGTTTCGGTGTACTGGTTGGGTGCGGTGTACTGGCTGGGTGCGGTGTACTGGTTGGGTGCGGTGTACTGGCTGGGTGCGGTGTACTGGTTGGGTGCAGTGTACTGGTTGGGTCCGGTGTACTGGTTGGGTGCGGTGTACTGGTTGGGTGCGGTGTACTGGTTGTGTGCGGTGTACTGGTTGGGTGCGGTGTACTGGTTGTGTGCGGTGTAATGGCTGTCTCCATGTGTGTATGAATTGCGGTGCGTGATGTAAGCTCTGTGTGTGTTTCGGTGTACTGGTTGGGTGCGGTGTACTGGCTGGGTGCGGTGTACTGGTTGGGTGCGGTGTACTGGCTGGGTGCGGTGTACTGGTTGGGTGCAGTGTACTGGTTGGGTCCGGTGTACTGGTTGGGTGAATTGCGGTGCGTGATGTAGGCTCTGTGTGTGTTTCGGTGTACTGGCTGGGTCCGGTGTACTGGTTGTGTGCAGTGTACTGGTTGTGTGCGGTGTACTGGTTGGGTGCGGTGTACTGGTTGTGTGCGGTGTAATGGCTGTCTCCATGTCTGTATGAATTGCGGTGCGTGATGTAAGCTCTGTGTGTGTTTCGGTGTACTGGTTGTGTGCGGTGTACTGGTTGGGTGCGGTGTACTGGTTGTGTGCGGTGTACTGGTTGGGTGAATTGCGGTGCGTGATGTAAGCTCTGTGTGTGTTTCGGTGTACTGGTTGTGTGCGGCGTACTGGTTGGGTGCGGTGTACTGGTTGTGTGCGGTGTACTGGTTGGGTGAATTGCGGTGCGTGATGTAAGCTCTGTGTGTGTTTCGGTGTACTGGTTGTGTGCGGTGTGCTGGTTGTGTGCGGTGTACTGGTTGGGTGAATTGCAGTGCGTGATGTAAGCTCTGTGTGTGTTTCGGTGTACTGGTTGTGTGCGGTGTACTGGTTGTGTGCGGTGTACTGGTTGTGTGCGGTGTACTGGTTGGGTGAATTGCGGTGCGTGATGTAAGCTCTGTGTGTGTTTCGGTGTACTGGTTGGGTGCGGTGTACTGGTTGTGTGCGGTGTACTGGTTGGGTGCGGTGTACTGGTTGAGTGAATTGCGGTGCGTGATGTAAACTCTGTGTGTGTTTCGGTGTACTGGTTGGGTGAAGTGTACTGGTTGGGTGCGGTGTACTGGTTGTGTGCGGTGTACTGGTTGGGTGCGGTGTACTGGTTGTGTGCGGTGTACTGGTTGGGTGAATTGCGGTGCGTGATGTAAACTCTGTGTGTGTTTCGGTGTACTGGTTGTGTGCGGTGTACTGGTTGGGTGCTGTGTACTGGTTGTGTGCGGTGTACTGGTTGGGTGCTATGTACTGGTTGTGTGCGGTGTACTGGTTGTGTGCGGTGTACTGGCTGGGTGCGGTGTACTGGTTGTGTGCGGTGTACTGGTTGGGTGAATTGCGGTGCGTGATGTAAGCTCTGTGTGTGTTTCGGTGTACTGGCTGGGTGCGGTGTACTGGTTGGGTACGGTGTACTGGTTGTGTGCGGTGTACTGGTTGGGTGAATTGCGGTGCGTGATGTAAGCTCTGTGTGTGTTTCGGTGTACTGGCTGGGTGCGGTGTACTGGTTGTGTGCGGTGTACTGGCCGGGTGCGGTGTACTGGTTGGGTGAATTGCGGTGCGTGATGTAAGCTCTGTGTGTGTTTCGGTGTACTGGTTGTGTGCGGTGTACTGGTTGTGTGCGGTGTACTGGTTGTGTGCGGTGTACTGGTTGTGTGCGGTGTACTGGTTGGGTGCGGTGTACTGGTTGTGTGCGGTGTACTGGTTGGGTGCTGTGTACTGGTTGTGTGCGGTGTACTGGTTGTGTGCGGTGTACTGGTTGGGTGAATTGCGGTGCGTGATGTAAGCTCTGTGTGTGTTTCGGTGTACTGGTTAGGTGCGGTGTACTAGTTGTGTGCGGTGTACTGGTTGGGTGCTGTGTACTGGTTGTGTGCGGTGTACTGGTTGTGTGCGGTGTACTGGTTCGGTGATTTGCGGTGCGTGATGTAAGCTCTGTGTGTGTTTCGGTGTACTGGTTGGGTGCGGTGTACTGGTTGAGTGCGGTGTACTGGTTGGGTGCTGTGTACTGGTTGTGTGCGGTGTACTGGTTGGGTGCGGTGTACTGGTTGGGTGCTGTGTACTGGTTGTGTGCGGTGTACTGGTTGGGTGCGGTGTACTGGTTGGGTGCGGTGTACTGGTTGTGTGCGGTGTCATGGCTGGGTGCGGTGTACTGGTTGTTTGCGGTGTACTGGTTGGGTGCTGTGTACTGGTTGTGTGCGGTGTACTGGTTGGGTGCGGTGTACTGGTTGTGTGCGGTGTACTGGTTGGGTGAATTGCGGTGCGTGATGTAAGCTCTGTGTGTGTTTCGGTGTACTGGTTGTGTGCGGTGTACTGGTTGGGTGCGGTGTACTGGTTGTGTGCGGTGTACTGGTTGGGTGCTGTGTACTGGTTGTGTGCGGTGTATTGGCTGGGTGCTGTGTACTGGTTGTGTGCGGTGTACTGGTTGGGTGCTGTGTACTGGTTGTGTGCGGTGCACTGGTTGGGTGCGGTGTACTGGTCGTGTGCGGTGTACTGGTTGGGTGAATTGCGGTGCGTGATGTAAGCTCTGTGTGTGTTTCGGTGTACTGGTTGTGTGCGGTGTACTGGTTGTGTGCGGTGTACTGGTTGTGTGCGGTGTACTGGTTGTGTGCGGTGTACTGGTTGTGTGCGGTGTGCTGGTTGGGTGAATTGCGGTGCGTGATGTAAGCTCTGTGTGTGTTTTGGTGTACTGGTTGGGTGCTGTGTACTGGTTGGGTGCGGTGTACTGGTTGTGTGCGGTGTGCTGGTTGGGTGAATTGCGGTGCGTGATGTAAGCTCTGTGTGTGTTTTGGTGTACTGGTTGGGTGCGGTGTACTGGTTGGGTGCTGTGTACTGGTTGGGTGCGGTGTACTGGTTGGGTGCTGTGTACTGGTTGGGTGAATTGCGGTGCGTGATGTAAGCTCTGTGTGTGTTTTGGTGTACTGGTTGGGTGCTGTGTACTGGCTGTGTGCGGTGTACTGGTTGTGTGCGGTGTACTGGTTGGGTGCAGTGTACTGGTTGTGTGCGGTGTACTGGTTGTGTGCGGTGTACTGGTTGGGTGCAGTGTACTGGTTGTGTGCGGTGTACTGGTTGGGTGCTGTGTACTGGTTGGGTGCTGTGTACTGGTTGGGTGAATTGCGGTGCGTGATGTAAGCTCTGTGTGTGTTTCGGTGTACTGGTTGTGTGCGGTGTACTGGTTGGGTGCTGTGTACTGGTTGTGTGCGGTGTACTGGTTGGGTGCGGTGTACTGGTTGTGTGCGGTGTACTGGTTGTGTGCGGTGTACTGGTCGTGTGCGGTGTACTGGTTGGGTGAATTGCGGTGCGTG
>JAMWET010000834.1:22500-43328 GCA_024036415.1 Prochilodus magdalenae
GAGGGTCTGAAATAAAAAAGGACTGTTCTACATAAAGAGGTTCTAGACTATAGGAAGAACCCACAACCTGAAACTGAGCTGGGCCCAGACCCTACAGAGGTCTAACAGGACCGGGTCCACTCAGAACAGGCCTCGCCATGGTCCACCAAAGAAGCTGGGTGCACGTGCTCAGGGTCGTGTCCCGAGGCTGTCCTTTAAAAACAGACGTAGGAGTGCCGCCAGCATCGCTGCAGAGGTTACAGGGGTCAGGGGTCAGCCTGTCAGTGCACAGACCGTACGCCGCACACTGGATCAGATTGGTCTGCAGGGCTGGCGTCCCAGAAGGAAGCCTCTTCTAAAGACGATGAACAAGAAACCCGCACACAGTTACTGAGGACAAGCAGACTGAGGACATGGACTACCGGAACCGTGTCCTGCGGGCTGATCAGACCCCGACAAATTTAATTAGTTCAGACGGTGTTAAGCGTGTGTGGTGGCAACCAGGTGAGGAGCACAAAGACGGGTGTGTCTTGCCTACAGTCCAGCATGGTGGTGGGAGTGTCATGGTGTGGGGCTGCATGAGTGCGGCTGGCTGTGGGGAGCTACAGGTCATCGAGGGAACCATGAAGCCCAACATGTACTGTGAAGTACTGAGGCAGAGCGTGATCCCATCGCTTCGTAAACTGGGCCGCAGGGCGATACTCCAACACCATACCCACCCCCAACACGTACTGGACCGGCCAAGCATGTCTCCAGACCTAAACCCTATGGAGCATCTGTGGGGCACCCTCAAACGGAAGGTGGAGGAGCGTGAGGTCTCCAACATCCACCAGCGCCGTGACGTGGTCGTGGAGGAGGCAGCCTGTGAAGCTCTAGTGAACTCCATTCCCGAGAGAGGTAAGGCAGTTCTGGAGAATAATGGTGGCCATGAGACACTGACACTCTGGGCCCAGTGTGGCCATTCTCACTCAGGGGTGTCCTCCCCTCCCCGCCGGGTTAGATGTTAATGGCTGTGTGTTGAGTTATTTTGAGGGCACAGTAAATGCACCCTGTTCTAGCGCTGTACACACTACACCGTATCACAGTGTCGCATCTTCAGATATCATGAATATTTACAGGAATGTGAGGGGTGGGCTTACTCTGTGAGAGCCTGCACCTGATGAACTAAGTTTGGAAGGTATGGCTAGTGGACTGCACGTGGCGTTCGTGGAAAATCGAGTGTATTTAGTGTTTCCCTGAAGTTCCACTACACTGAGAGACCTGTGTATTTAGTCCACAGACTCGTACAGCCTGGAGAGCAGGGCTGACTACACGTGCGTCCCCACGTGTCTGATTGGTCCAGAGCAGCGTTCCAGAACAAGCCTCTATGTGTTTTATTTGTGCTTATGCCTGAAGCTGTTAACAAACCAGTTGTAGCTCCAGTCTTGGAGTGATGCTGAAAGGCTAACAGGGTGGCTGTGTGCTGACTCACACTCGGCTGGAGACAGGATTTCCTTCTATTCCAGATAACTCCATCTGAGTTTAGTCTAACTCAGAATTTTCTGTTTCATTTCTGTGACTCACTTTACCAGGCACTCACAGTACATGTCTAACAGGCTCCAGGGCTGGGTGGCTCAGGATTTCAGGTCTGAGCCAAACTGCTCAGAGCTTCCAACCAATCAGGATCAAGCTTCTGATATATCAGAGATGAGCCTCTGAGCTATTAGGCACTGTCTTCTGATCGGTCAGGGCTAAGCTTCTACTGATCAGTCAAGGACAAGCTTCTGATCAGTCAGGGCTAACGATCAGTCAGGGCCAAGCTTCTGATCAGTCAGGGCTAAGCTTCTTCTGATCAATCAGGGCCAAGCTTCTGATCAGTCAGGGCTAACGATCAGTCAGGGCCAAGCTTCTGATCAGTCAGGGCTAATGATCAGTCAGGGCCAAGCTTCTTCTGATCAGTCAGGGCTAATGATCAGTCAGGGCCAAGCTTCTGATCAGTCAGGGCTAATGATCAGTCAGGGCCAAGCTTCTTCTGATCAGTCAGGGCTAATGATCAGTCAGGGCTAATGATCAGTCAGGGACAGGCTTCTGATCAGTCAGGGCTAATGATCAGTCAGGGCTAAGCTTCTCCTGATCAGTCAGGGCTAATGATCAGTCAGGGCTAAGCTTCTCCTGATCAGTCAGGGCTAAGCTTCTTCTGATCAGTCAGGGCTAATGATCAATCAGGGCCAAGCTTCTTCTGATCAGTCAGGGCTAATGATCAGTCAGGGCTAATGATCAGTCAGGGCTAAGCTTCTCCTGATCAGTCAGGGCTAATGATCAGTCAGGGCTAAGCTTCTCCTGATCAGTCAGGGCTAAGCTTCTTCTGATCAGTCAGGGCTAATGATCAGTCAGGGCTAATGATCAGTCAGGGCTATGTTTCTTCTGATCAGTCAGGGCTAATCTTCTCCTGATCAGTCAGGGCTAAGCTTCTTCTGATCAGTCAGGGCTAATGATCAGTCAGGGCTAATGATCAGTCAGGGCTATGCTTCTTCTGATCAGTCAGGGCTAAGCTTCTCCTGATCAGTCAGGGCTAAGCTTCTTCTGATCAGTCAGGGCTAAGCTTCTTCTGATCAGTCAGGACTAATGATCAGTCAGGGCTAATGATCAGTCAGGGCTAATGATCAGTCAGGGCTAATGATCAGTCAGGGCTAATGATCAGTCAGGGCTAAGCTTCTTCTGATCAGTCAGGGCTAAGCTTCTGACCAATCAGGCCTGTACAGATATGAAATTGCTTATAAAGATGAATGAACTAGTGAAGATAAATTTACATAATTAATCTTAAGATGTTTTTGAGAACTTTGTGCCGTTTCTGGGTTTGAAGTTTTATATGTTAATGATGGTGTCCCACACAGTGCCTTCTTATGTGTCAAAGGTCACCCACCCTGAACAGTGGTCTCTGATTTTAAGATTTAGACATCAGAGGGTTCCCGGGATGTACGGTGGATGTAGAACACTGAAGATCTTGTGTTGATAAATGTTGTCTTTGAACTGTTTGATGATGAAGTGTTTGAAGTGTTGACCTTGACCATCTCAGCTTGTAAAGACACAAACACAAAGTGTAATAAAGACAAACAGATTCAGTAAAAGAAGGTGAAGAAGGATTAGTTAAACTCTGATAACCTAAGTAAACCGTATGAGGTTAAAGGTACCTCAGTTCTGAAGCGATATTAACTTTAATTAAAGCTAATAGTTCACTTTTTAGTCTGGCACTGGGTTATCATCAAAAATATGGCAAATACTCTGACTCTCTGTCATTTTTATTTATTTAGTTTTTTTAATAAACAAAATAAATAATAACTGTAAATTTAGTCACTTTAATGTATCAAACAATTTTAAAAAATCAAGTGGAATTGAATGGAATTTGCATAAAAACTTTCAATTTCTCATTACCATAACACAATGAAGTAAAAAAATCTGTAAATGTTTTAACTTTATACTTTTGCTTTTCACAAAAATCTTCAAATGAATGATTAATTTTGTGTGTAAATGTGTGTTAATAAGTACAGTGTTTTATTATGTAAATTAATCACTTTGACAGCCAGTGAGTTTTGGTTCAATCCATTACAAGTTTACAAGAAAATCATTAAAGTGAAGAGATCCAAAAGTGATTTAAACTCATATTTTAAAATAAATAAGTAAATAAATGTCAGTAACGACATGCTGAGAAGTGGGGAAAACTGTGTCGTTAAACTTGAAGAATTAACACAAACTGTGGAGCTCTGACTGACCTAAAGGACGATATGACTACTGGTCATCTGAGAGATGAGGATTCCACTGGCATATGTTTGACTTATACAGCTTATATGAGGATGGAAAGAGATCATTCACAAACCCATGAGTAATAACCGAGAGAGCTGGAGTTCACAGTGCTCGTCGTTTCAGACGGGATCTTTCTGAATCTGCACTCGGCTCCGATCAGCAGAAGCTCCTGCACTGTACACACGTCTGCACTCTTCCCTTCGCGCAGTGACTTCCTCCTACTCTCTGATTGGCTGGGGGACGTTTTCTGCCCTCGGCATGTACCGTAGCAACAGGGCTTTAAAAATAAACAAGTTTCCCAGAAGTCAGCCTACCCGTCAGCGGCCGGAGGGGGAGGAGCGTCACCCACGCCTAGCACTGCATTCCTGAGCCTGTTACTAACTGAACACTGTTAACTCTAAAAGAGGAGTCCTACTGAAGCACCCTATACTCCTCAGAAGTAACTAACACAGTGTACAGTCTAACACGGTCACAACGTCACAGATCCATGATTACACTGTAGTCCACTGCACTGGGACTGAACCTCCACCCACGCCTAGCACTGCATTCCTGAGCCTGTTACTAACTGAACACTGTTAACTCTAAAAGAGGAGTCCTACTGAACACCCCTATACTCTAATACTCCCCAGAACTAACTAACACAGTCACAACGTCACAGATCCATGATTACACTGTAGTCCACTGCACTGGGACTGAACCTCCACCCACGCCTAGCACTGCATTCCTGAGCCTGTTACTAACTGAACACTGTTAACTCTAAAAGAGGAGTCCTACTGAACACCCCTATACTCTAATACTCCTCAGAACTAACTAACACAGTCACAACGTCACAGATCCATGATTACACTGTAGTCCACTGCACTGGGACCGAACCTCCACCCACACCTAGCACTGCATTCCTGAGCCTGTTACTAACTGAACACTGTTAACTCTAAAAGAGGTGTCCTACTGAACACCCTACATGCTAATACGCCACAGAACTGTCTAACACAGTCACAACGTCACAGATCCATAATTACACTGTAGTCCACTGCACTGGGACTGAACCTCCACCCACCTCACTGCCTATGAGCCTGTTAACTAACTGAACACTGAAGGAAGCGTTCCACTGAACACCCCTCACTCTAATACTCCTGTGTTTCACTAACTAACACTGTCTGAGCATGTCGTCACATAACATGGTTACTCATCTAGTTTTAGCACTTACAGTATTACCAATCTCCACCCACATCTCTAGCACATTGCATTCCTGAGCCTGTTACTACACTGAACACTGTTTTAACTTTAAAAGAGGGTCCTACTGACACCCCCACTCTAATTTGGACTAACACAGTCACAACGACACAGATCCATAATACATAGTAGTCCACTGCACTTACCTCCACCCACACCTAGCAGATTCCTGAGGCCTTTACTAAGTGATACACAGTTAACTCTAAAAGAGGTAGATACTGAAACCCTATTCATGCTAATACGTAGATACTGAATAATTCATAGTAGATACTCCATAATTCACTGTAGTCCACTGCACTGGGACTGAACCTCCAAAATTCTATAAATAACTCCCATACTGAATAATTCACTAGCTCAGATGTTACTGTGTTTCACGTTGACATAGTGAGCATACTGAATAATTCATCTAGTAGATACTGTATACCATTCATAGTAGATACTGCATTCCAATTCATGAGGACTTGATATGGGAATAATTCATAGTGGATGCTGAATAATACATAGTAGATACTTAAAAATTCATAGCAGATCCTTAAAATTCACAGTAGATACTCAGTAATTCATAGTAGATACTGAATAATTCATAGTAGATACTGAATAATTCATAGTAGATACTGAATAATTCATAGTAGATACTCAAAAATTCATACTAGATACTGAATAATTCATAGTAGATACTCAGTAATTCATAGTAGATACTGAATAATTCATAGTAGATACTGAATAATTCATAGTAGATACTGAACAATTCATACTAGATATTGAATAATTCATAGTGGATGCTGAATAATACATAGTAGATACTCAAAAATTCATAGCAGATCCTTAAAATTCACAGTAGATACTCAGTAATTCATAGTAGATACTGAATAATTCATAGTAGATACTGAATAATTCATAGTAGATACTGAATAATTCATAGTAAATGCTCAATAATTCATAGTAGATACTGAATAATTCATACTAGGTAATGAATAATTCATAGGTTGTGGGCTGGAGTCAGAAGGTTCTAATCCTGAATGTTCTGGACGGGGATTATGGTGAGATGGTTCTTTTCCTGAATGTTCTAGACGGGGTTGGGGTGAGATGGTTCTAATCCTGAATGTTCTGGATGGGCATTGGGGTGAGATGGATCTTCTCCTCAATGTTCTGGACGGGGTTGGGGTGAGATGATTCTTATCCTGAATGTTCTAGACGGGGTTGGGGTGAGAAGGTTCTTATCCTGAATGTTCTAGACGGGGTTGGGGTGAGATGGTTCTTATCCTGAATGTTCTAGACGGGGTTGGGGTGAGATGGTTCTTATCCTGAATGTTCTGGATGGGGGTTGGGGTGAGATGGTCCTTATCCTGAATGTTCTAGATGGGGTTTGAGGGGTTATCCTGAATGGTCTAGACGGGGTTTATCCTGAATGTTCTAGACGGGGTTGGGGTGAGATGGTTCTTATCCTGAATGTTCTGGATGGGGGTTGGGGTGAGATGGTCCTTATCCTGAATGTTCTAGACGGGGTTGGGGTGAGATGGTTCTTATCCTGAATGTTCTGGATGGGGTTTGGGGTGAGATGGATCTTCTCCTGAATGTTCTAGACGGGGTTGGGGTGAGATGGTTCTTATCCTGAATGTTCTCTCCTGAATGGTTCTTCTCCTGAATGTTCTGGATGGGGTTTGGGGTGAGATGGTTCTTATCCTGAATGTTCTGGATGGGGTTTGGGGTGAGATGGTTCTTATCCTGAATGTTCTGGATGGGGTTTGGGGTGAGATGGATCTTCTCCTGAATGTTCTGGATGGGGTTTGGGGTGAGATGGTCCTTATCCTGAATGTTCTGGATGGGGTTTGGGGTGAGAAGGTTCTTATCCTGAATGTTCTGGATGGGGTTTGGGGTGAGATGGTTCTTATCCTGAATGTTCTGGATGGGGATTGGGGTGAGATGATTCTTATCCTGAATGTTCTAGACGGGGTTGGGGTGAGATGGTCCTTATCCTGAATGTTCTGGATGGGGTTTGGGGTGAGATGGTTCTTATCCTGAATGTTCTGGATGGGGTTTGGGGTGAGATGGTCCTTATCCTGAATGTTCTGGATGGGGTTTGGGGTGAGATGGTCCTTATCCTGAATGTTCTGGATGGGGTTTGGGGTGAGATGGTCCTGAATGTTCTGGATGGGGGTTATCCTGAATGTTCTGGATGGGGTGGGTTGGGGTGAGATGGTTCTTATCCTGAATGTTCTGGATGGGGTTTGGGGTGAGATGGATCTTCTCCTGAATGTTCTGGATGGGGGTTGGGGTGAGATGGATCTTCTCCTGAATGTTCTAGACGGGGTTGGGGTGAGATGGTTCTTATCCTGAATGTTCTGGATGGGGTTTGGGGTGAGATGGTCCTTATCCTGAATGTTCTGGATGGGGTTTGGGGTGAGATGGTCCTTATCCTGAATGTTCTGGATGGGGGTTGGGGTGAGATGGTCCTTATCCTGAATGTTCTGGATGGGGTTTGGGGTGAGATGGATCTTCTCCTGAATGTTCTGGATGGGGGTTGGGGTGAGATGGTCCTTATCCTGAATGTGATTCTAGGTGAAATGGTTGATGTAGTGCAGATTGTAGTAAGATGTGAACCGGTTCTGGGGCTGAAGGTCCTGAATGAGACAGTTCTAGGTGATATGGTTCTGGGTGGGGAGGAGTTGGCTGTTCAGTATGAAGGTTTGGACATGGTTCCAGGATATTGAACATGTCATTGTGAGAGAGATGCAGAGGGAGGAAGTGAAGAGCAGCAGCACACTTTGAGACCCCTGGTGGCCTCACCCTGAGTGGTACTGACAGGAAGTGTAAGCTGGTTTCTGTGACCCGCTGACCTGCTTTCACACTTTTAAAATAGAGTTCAGAAGACGTTCATAAAGGCTTCATAGGCAGTTCAGAAGCAGTGATGAGGATGGGTACCACACTGCTTTAGACAGCCCTATAAACTAACCAGATAAAATACCAAACTTTATTAAACACTTTAGATTATTTTATGTGTTTTTGGGATTGAGCTTCATACATAAAAGAAATATCAGTGAGATATTATCACTACTACCATCTTAAATAGGAGAATACTAAAGTTTATTTATTCACATTCTGTCTTTGTTATTAAACATATACTTGTTGCATGTATGCAAATTCCCATCCCCCACCACAAAATAAATAAATAAATAAATAAATTAATAAAAATATAGAAAGAAAGAAAGTCATATAAATAAGTAAATAAATAACAATAAACAAAATAGAACAAGTAAATGAAAAATAAAATAAAATACTAAAAATAAATTAAGTAAATAAAGTAATAAAATAAATAAAGTTTTATGAATGAATAAATCAAAAATAAATAAAAATTAAAATAAATAAAATACTACAAATAAATAAAGATTTTATACATTTAAAAAAGTTATAAAAATAAATAAAGTAATAGAGTAAATAAATAAATAAACAAATAATCAAAATAAAAAATACTACAAATAAAATAAAAGATAATGAAAAAGTTTTTAAAAATGCAGTTATACAAACAAACAACAAACAAACAAACAAATAAATAAATAAATACATAGATAGATAAACAAATAAATAGATAAATAAATAGATAGATAGATAGATAGATAGATAGATAGATAGATAGATAGATAGATAGATGTTTCTCTAAGAAGGAATGCCTTGTGATTTATTTGCAGCCGGAGAACCCACTCTAGCAATGCACAGAAGTCAGAACGTTCTTTAAAGTTCCTTATGTAAATGAACACAGATGTGTTCTGAGGCATGGCCGGTTGTATCACTGCCCTGAGAACTCGAGACCGCGTTCGACTGACACTTTCTCACGGTTTGGTCAAAGTCACAGAAACCATGACGATGCAGGAGGGCGTTCCGTTCCCACGGCTACAGTTACAGCATGAGAACCATCAGAAAGGCCACACATGAATGTTGGTATTCCTGTCTTTGTGTGGATCTCACTGACCTCACAAACACTGAACGAGTTACTGATAGATCCTCACTGTGGGCCCCTGCAGCAGCCCCTGACCTTCAGGGTCTTTACTATGGTAAGCTCCTTACAGTGCTTACTGGTTTCACTGGTTTGGCTGGTGACTCGTTCAGGTCTGAGTCTTACTCGGTTCTGGGTTGTTCTAGATTCAGTACTGTATAGAACTGAACACTGATCTGTTTGTGGTGCTGTTGTGTTTGTCTTGCTATCCAGTGTGGACCAGAGGAGGATGCGTTCCCCTTTTCAGTCCTGGTTCCACTTGAAGGTTCTTCCTCTTGCTCTGAGTGAGGTTCTCCTGGGCTTGCTCACTGGGGGCTTGGACCTGGGTTCTCTGTAAAGCACCTTCGTAAGAACCTTTGCTGTAAAAGGCATAAATAAATAATTGACTTGACTGTAGCTACAGTACAGTGCTGCACCTACACACACACACACCTGCACCTAACGTTAGTCTCAGAACCTGAACACACTACGGCCTCCTGAATAAAGTCCTGTCTTGTCCAAATCAGCCAGATGTCTGATGATTCCGATATTTCGTCCTGTTCAGAAGCATCACGTCTGCAGCAGACACTACTGACTCTGAGAGTGTACTGAGCTGGGTAGTGTTGGGCTGGTTTGTAGGTCCTCACAAGTGTAGTAATACCACACACGTGCCTGTGTGCTGAATGTGTAAACATGACCTCCCACAGCTCACCTGTTCCAGTAAGCTGATACGCTCTCCGCACTCGTGTATGTTCACCTCGGCCTCGTGAGCCAGCAGCACCTGCTGTAGTAGTGTGTGTGTGTGTGGGTGGTGGGGGGCGGATGATCCAGGAAACGGTGGACAGGAAGCAGAAAAATGGGAGTCATGCGGAAGAAGTGTGAGGACAGTAAAGTATTGAGATTTATCTGATGACAGACGAGGCACTCACCGACACGTGCAGCAGGCGCTGTTGGAGATCATACAGATCCAGAAAGACTCTCCTGAAATTAAAAAATACCATTAAACTATTATTATTAATAATAATAATAATAATAATAATAGGGCTTGTTTATGTAGATACAGTCCTCCTGAAGCTCAATACACAAAATCGAGAATACAGTTAGTCACCTAAACACAGTATCCGTCTCCAAACAGACGCTTGATGAAGACGGTTCTGTGGACCACAGAACAAGCCTGGTCCTAACGTCCTCCTGTACAGCCTCTGGTGTTCAGGACATTGATCAGTTAACTTTCGCTGTGTTGGGATTTCGACTAGCTGTCGGTTTCTAATGGTACGTCACCGTATTGCTGGAGGTACCAGGACAGAGATCTCTGTGGGGTTAACTGTGGGGTTAGTGTGGGGTTAGTGTGGAGTAACATGATGGTGTCAATAAAAGGTCTTCGGCTACCACAAATACCTTTATCAATAGATGTACAATTAATTCACAACTGATCTGTGGAAAGAACTCTGAACAGCGTCAGGGTAAATTCGGGGTCTGGGTGAATCAGGTACACTAAGTTAAAACCAAGATCAGCATCTACAGACCATGCACAGTGGAAGATTCAACATGCGAACCTGAGGAATCCCACACAGGTCAGTGGAATTTACTGAGCCTGCAGTAAATGCTGGGTAATTAACTCTATCAGGTTGATGACGGACATTGTACATTTCAGGAACGCTGCATAACACAGACACACTTTGTTTTTTCCTGGAAGGATGACGTTGTCCTGTTCCAGTGAGGGCTCCGGTGCAGTCCTATCCCGACTACACTGTCTTTTGGTAAATCCATGCTGATAAATCCAACACGGAATGTTTCTGTGGTTATTTATCTATTTCTCCATGATGGAAAAAGTTGATGATGTTGTTAGCATAGCTGTTAGCCTTCTACTGGGCATGGTGTTAAGTCTGTCAACCAATCAGAGGCTGTGTTCCTGACCTGTTAACCAATCAGAGGCTGTGTTCCTGACCTGTTAACCAATCAGAGGCTGTGTTCCTGACCTGTTAACCAATCAGAGGCTGTGTTCCTGACCTGTTATCCAATCAGAGGCTGTGTTCCTGACTTGATGACCAATCAGAGGCTGTGTTCCTGACCTGTTAACCAGTCAGAGGCTGTGTTCCTGACCTGTTAACCAATCAGAGGCTGTGATCCTGACCTGTTATCCAATCAGAGGCTGTGTTGTAGACATGTCGTTAAATCACAGGCTGTATTCCTGACCTCTTGACCAATCAGAGGCTGTGTAACTGACCTGTTAACCAATAAGAGGCTGTGTTCCTGACCTGTTATACAATCAGAGGCTGTGTTCCTCACCTGTTAACCAATCAGAGGCTGTGTTCCTGACCTGTTATCCAATCAGAGACGTCATCTGGGAATCGGAAAATCAGAGCTGTTTTTTTCTGCACTAAGAGGGTGTAAGAACCATGTTGTAGAACCACAGTAAGAATTCAGTGTTTTTCTTAGTATTAACAGCACTAGATCACTGTAACGTCACATGGGGGGCGGGAAATGGGGGTGTGGAGGGTGCAGGTATCAGGAGGGAATGAAAGGCAGGTTCTGTGTAAGTCGTAGAACCACAGTAAGAATCCCTGCTTTCCTTTACAGCCTAGATTCGGTCATAAATAACTGACACCAGATCATTTCAGGAGGCTCACCAGTCATGCAGAAGTGCAGGGTCTTCTACTCTGCACCAGATGCATTTCTCTCACATACGTGCAGATCTTCTAAAAAACTGCAACACATGCAGCTAAACAAACTACCACCTCAACACTGTTCAGCTAGACGAAGCGTTCTGTGGAGAACGTTCCCACCATGTTCTACTAACGTTCCCACAGAAGCTTCCTAAAGGATAATCTGTCTATCATGTACCAGCAGTCTGCAGCCCATCCTCAGAACTCTGACCTCATACATTCCCCTAGTTCTAGATACTAACTGTGGACGTGTGTGGAACATTCTCCAAACTGCTGTGTAGTTATTCCAGGAAGACCTCCGACAGTCCGACTGCACTGGAATGTTCCACGTGTTCTAGGTATTAGGCAGATTAAAGCAGAAGGACAGTTCCATATCTCAGAATTGGAATGTGAGGTAATGAGGTGGTCACTACAAACAGACTCCCACGGTTAACCCAGAAGCTACATGGAAACGCCCCAGGGTGCAGGTACGCTATGTGGGGTAAACACGGTGACACCGTCTTACAAAGTGAACTGAATCTGGGCTATAAAAGAACCGTGGTCCTTACGGTGGTTCTACTGGTTCTACCTTCCTGCAGTGAAATACCAAGTGTCACAGAGTCAGTCGCTTGGCATCTACCACTTACAGCTCCAGATAGTCTGTTTCCTTCTCTAGCTTCATATCTAGAACGTGTTTCTCAGTAGTTACGTTAGAACAGTCATGGCCCTGGAGATTCCTAAGAATTATACTTTTGTAATAAACTAATTACTTGGAGATTATTATTGGTTATTATCAGTTACTGGATCTTCTCCCAGAGCGGCTGGAGGGGATGAAACCCGGTATATGTTTACCTGGATGCACACCTGGGTCCTCAGAATCAATACCAGAATTAAAGTTATGTTCTCTTATTTAAGACTCTTATTAAACAGATTATAGGTAATTATATAAGCTCATGTCAGGCAGGATTATGTCAGTGTTATAACACCTTATTAATGATTTATAAAACATTATAAATTCAGAATTCATAAACAGAATTAAAGGTAATTTGGTGTTCTCCATTTGTGTCATATGATGGTTATGATGGGTCATATTACACCTGTGAGGGTTATTTATAGTGTCCTCTATGTGTACCTAAATATCTCTGCTGTTATCCAGGGAAGGCTTTCGTTTGGAAAAACATCAGCTGAGTTCCGTCTCACGCGGAGAGAGCAGAGCACACTCAGGGCTACATGTACACACGGCTATTTACGGAGCTCCAGAGGACAAGCCAAGGAGATCCTAATCTCCAGCCTGGCCCGCAGGGAATCAGTCCCTGCTGAATGTGTGAGACTGACCGCCTGTTCTTTCCCACAGTGGAGTCACATTCCTGCTCCCGGCCTCGGAACAATATCACCACCATTAATATTCAGATGTTCAGGCTAATCGAGTCCTCGTCTGTGTTATGAGTTTATACACTGTAATGGACTGGATGGTGAGATCTGAGTTCAGCAGTGCAGGCTTATCTGGAACGTCTATGAGTTTCAGTATCTCTCTTTAGGCATTAGTACAGCAGAAACGGGTTTCGGTTTTGACTGTTGAGGACCCAAGAGACTCTGAAATCCCCGGTGTGTGTGGTATTCCCCTGGTGTGCCAAACCACAACAAGGGAAGTACTGAGCAAACAGTGGGCCGCCATCAAACCCTAACACCTTCAGCATCTACCATCACCATCAAACCCAGAATCTACCACCACCATCAAACCCTAACACCTTCAGCATTTACAATCACCATCAAACCCTAACACTTTCAGCATCTACCATCACCATCAAACCCTAACACCTTCAGCATTTACGATCACCATCAAACCCTAACACTTTCAGCATCTACCATCACCATCAAACCCAGAATCAACCATCTACCATCAAACCCTAACACCTTCAGCATCTACCATCACCATCAAACCCTAACACCTTCAGCATCTACCACCACCATCAAACCCTAACACCTTCAGCATCTACCACCACCATCAAACCCTAACACCTTCAGCATTTACGATCACCATCAAACCCTAACACCTTCAGCATTTACCATCACCATCAAACCCAGAATCAGCCATCTACCATCAAACCCCAACACGTCAGCGTTTACCATCACCATCAAACCCAGAATCAACCATCTACCATCAAACCCTAACACCTTCAGCATCTACCATCACCATCAAACCCTAACACCTTCAGCATCTACCATCACCATCAAACCCTAACACCTTCAGCATCTACCATCACCATCAAACCCTAACACCTTCAGCATTTACCATCACCATCAAACCCTAACACCTTCAGCATCTACCATCACCATCAAACCCTAACACCTTCAGCAATTACGATCACCATCAAACCCTAACACCTTCAGCATCTACCATCACCATCAAACCCTAACACCTTCAGCGTTTACCATCACCATCAAACCCTAACACCTTCAGCATCTACCATCACCATCAAACCCTAACACCTTCAGCATCTACCATCACCATCAAACCCTAACACCTTCAGCATTTACGATCACCATCAAACCCTAACACCTTCAGCAATTACTATCACCATCAAACCCTAACACCTTCAGCATCTACCATCACCATCAAACTCTAACACCTTCAGCATTTACCATCACCATCAAACCCTAACACCTTCAGCATCTACCATCACCATCAAACCCAGAATCAACCATCTACCATCAAACACTAACACCTTCAGCATCTACCATCACCATCAAACCCTAACACCTTCAGCATCTACCATCACCATCAAACCCAGAATCTACCACCACCATCAAACCCTAACACCTTCAGCATCTACCATCACCATCAAACCCTAACACCTTCAGCATCTACCATCACCATCAAACCCTAACACCTTCAGCATCTACCATCACCATCAAACCCAGAATCAACCATCTACCATCAAACCCTAACACCTTCAGCATCTACCATCACCATCAAACCCTAACACCTTCAGCATCTACCATCACCATCAAACCCTAACACCTTCAGCATCTACCATCACCATCAAACCCTAACACCTTCAGCATCTACCATCACCATCAAACCCTAACACCTTCAGCATCTACCATCACCATCAAACCCAGAATCTACCACCACCATCAAACCCTAACACCTTCAGCATTTATGATCACCATCAAACCCTAACACCTTCAGCATCTACCATCACCATCAAACCCTAACACCTTCAGCATTTATGATCACCATCAAACCCTAACACCTTCAGCATCTACCATCACCATCAAACCCTAACACCTTCAGCATTTACGATCACCATCAAACCCTAACACCTTCAGCATCTACCATCACCATCAAACCCTAACCCCTTCAGCATCTACCATCACCATCAAACCCTAACACCTTCAGCGTTTACCATCACCATCAAACCCTAACACCTTCAGCATTTACCATCACCATCAAACCCTAACACCTTCAGCATCTACCATCACCATCAAACCTTAACACCTTCAGCATCTACCATCACCATCAAACCCTAACACCTTCAGCGTTTACCATCACCATCAAACCCTAACACCTTCAGCATTTACCATCACCATCAAACCCTAACACCTTCAGCATCTACCACCACCATCAAACCCAGAATCAGCCATCTACCATCACCATCAAACCCTAACACCTTCAGCGTTTACCATCACCATCAAACCCTAACACCTTCAGCATTTACCATCACCATCAAACCCTAACACCTTCAGCATTTACGATCACCATCAAACCCTAACCCCTTCAGCATCTACCATCACCATCAAACCCAGAATCTACCACCACCATCAAACCCTAACACCTTCAGCATTTATGATCACCATCAAACCCTAACACCTTCAGCATTTACGATCACCATCAAACCCTAACCCCTTCAGCATCTACCATCACCATCAAACCCTAACACCTTCAGCATTTACCATCACCATCAAACCCTAACACCTTCAGCATCTACCATCACCATCAAACCCTAACACCTTCAGCTTTTACCATCACCATCAAACCCAGAATCAACCATCTACCATCAAACACTAACACCTTCAGCATCTACCATCTACCATCAAACCCTAACACCGTCAGCATCTGCCATCACCATCAAACCCAGAATCTACCATCAAACACTAACACCTTCAGCATCTACCATCACCATCAAACCCTAACACCTTCAGCATCTACCATCACCATCAAACCCTAACCCCTTCAGCATCTACCATCACCATCAAACCCTAACCCCTTCAGCATCTACCATCACCATCAAACCCTAACCCCTTCAGCATCTACCATCACCATCAAACCCTAACACCTTCAGCGTTTACCATCACCATCAAACCCTAACACCTTCAGCATTTACGATCACCATCAAACCCTAACACCTTCAGCGTTTACCATCACCATCAAACCCTAACACCTTCAGCATTTACGATCACCATCAAACCCTAACACCTTCAGCATTTACCATCACCATCAAACCCTAACACCTTCAGCATCTACCATCACCATCAAACCCTAACACCTTCAGCATCTACCATCACCATCAAACCCTAACACCTTCAGCGTTTACCATCACCATCAAACCCTAACCCCTTCAGCGTTTACCATCACCATCAAACCCAGAATCTACCACCACCATCAAACCCTAACACCTTCAGCGTTTACAATCACCATCAAACCCAGAATCTACCACCACCATCAAACCTTAACCCCTTCAGCTTTTACCATCACCATCAAACCCAGAATCTACCATCTACCATCACCATCAAACCCTAACACCTTCAGCATTTACCATCACCATCAAACCCAGAATCTACCATCTACCATCAAACCCTAACACCTTCAGCATCTAACATCACCATCAAACCCAGAATCAACCATCTACCATCAAACCCTAACACCTTCAGCATCTACCATCACCATCAAACCCTAACCCCTTCAGCATCTACCATCACCATCAAACCCTAACACCTTCAGCATCTACCATCACCATCAAACCCTAACACCTTCAGCATCTACCATCATCATCAAACCCTAACACCTTCAGCGTTTACCATCACCATCAAACCCTAACACCTTCAGCATCTACCACCACCATCAAACCCTAACACCTTCAGCATCTACCATCACCATCAAACCCTAACACCTTCAGCGTTTACCATCACCATCAAACCCTAACACCTTCAGCATCTACCATCACCATCAAACCCTAACACCTTCAGCGTTTACCATCACCATCAAACCCTAACACCTTCAGCATCTACCATCACCATCAAACCCTAACACCTTCAGCATCTACCATCACCATCAAACCCAGAATCTACCACCACCATCAAACCGTAACACCTTCAGCATTTACAATCACCATCAAACCCAGAATCTACCACCACCATCAAACCCTAACACCTTTAGCGTTTACCATCACCATCAAACCCAGAATCTACCACCACCATCAAACCCTAACACCTTCAGCATTTACCATCACCATCAAACCCAGAATCTACCACCACCATCAAACCGTAACACCTTCAGCATTTACAATCACCATCAAACCCAGAATCTACCACCACCATCAAACCCTAACACCTTTAGCGTTTACCATCACCATCAAACCCAGAATCTACCACCACCATCAAACCGTAACACCTTCAGCATTTACAATCACCATCAAACCCTAACACCTTCAGCATTTACCATCACCATCAAACCCTAACACCTTCAGCGTCTACAATCACCATCAAACCCTAACACCTTCAGCATCTACCACCACCATCAAACCCTAACACCTTCAGCATCTACCATCACCATCAAACCCTAACACCTTCAGCATCTACCATCACCATCAAACCCAGAATCTACCACCACCATCAAACCCTAACACCTTCAGCATCTACCATCACCATCAAACCCAGAATCTACCACCACCATCAAACCCTAACACCTTTAGCGTTTACCATCACCATCAAACCCAGAATCTACCACCACCATCAAACCTTAACCCCTTCAGCTTTTACCATCACCATCAATCACTGGCACTGCATGGAAGTGGTTTGTCCTGTCTCTGTCCTGGCTCCCAGATGGTGGAATGTTCTCTGGCTGTCCGAACAGTGGAGTGTCTCGCGGTCTTCAAAGTCAGACTGAAGACCTGTCTATGTGTAACGCACTTCAGTGAGTGAGCTCTAGTAGATGTGTAAGTCATACCTGTATGTACTTGTGTTGTGATTTAGGCTCTACACTTCCTGTACTAGCTGGAATATTACCCCACAGAACACTAAGCACGGTCTGTCGCTCTGGATAAGAGCGTCCTCTAAAGGCCTTGAATGTAAATGTAATAGAAATGTATGGGATCAGTCCCTAATCAGCATGGAGAAGGAGGAACCCCCATAGGAGCATGGGAAGGAAACACTGAGCGGAACCAAACCCCAGAAACAGGATGTAGCCGTGGAAGCAGCCGCCGTGTTCATGGTTTATAACACTGACAGAATACCGAATGAACATAGCAGCAGCAGCAGCAGCCTCAGAAGAGAACGCTGGTGGACCCCACAGTGTACCTCAGTATGCAGAGAAGGACCGCTGCTCGTGTTTACAAACGGATAGGGGTCAGTCAGAAAGGATCTGATAGCCATCCCTGGAGTCCTGACTGGAATGTTTCCTGCATGTGATTCTTATGCAAACATGAACTTAGCTGGTCTATAAAGCTGTGGAATTGGCCCTTAGCTGGACAGCTCACAGGGCCCAGGATTACACGTCCAAGATAATCTCGCACTGTAGGGCTTAGGCACAGAGTCCGGGGTAATGAAGAGCTTATCACTGTGTGCCGAGGTTTAATAGAGGGCGATCAGCAAAACCATGAAGGAACGTAGCCGCTCCACCTACTCATCCTGGCCTTTGTACCTGTGTTGGCTATGTCAGGTATCCTGATGGCTGACGTTACATGCATAGTCTGAATTTTACAGAGCGTGGTTTTCGGTTTTGGCATGAAACCCAGAAGCATGGTGATACTGCGCCAGCCAGTGAGAACCTTTACACAGGATTCCCATCATCCCCAGTCGTGACTCTGCAGGTGCAGGAAGGTTTCTGTAGTTATGTGGATGACTTTCCGCTTTTTGACCACAAGTTCGTCGTTAGTTGACATGTCTGTCAACACAGTGCTCAAAGTTGGCCAGTTTCACAGCTTCGTTCCTGGAGCCAAAAGAACAGATCGAATGTGCCGATGGAATTTTTACAGCAGTGGGAGTGGAGGTAATTACAGGCCCTTACCTGACCTGCCTTCACCTTTACCTGACCTGATACCTGAATTCTCATCAGATCATTTACAGAACATACACAAAAGAAAACACACTGTCTACTGTAGTAAAACGTTCAGCCTAGGCAGAACCCAAACCTCGTCCGTGCCTGAACACCGTTTCCCTTTTATTAACCGTCTTTAACAGTCTTTGACTCAGTAGATTTATTAATCACTGTAGTTTGATTGGCTGTAGAGGTGATATCAGAGTAGATCACCCCACTGCAGCTGGCATAATGACCTGATCTCTGAATTTGCATCGTCAGCTGCTGGTTAAAAGCTAACTAGGCTAACCTAGGTTCACCCCTGTAGACAATGCCATGTTATCTTATCGGAGCAGATCCAGTGGAATTCACAGATTACATTTATAAGACTGTAGTGCCAGCAGTGAGACACATGGGACTCCATGATGTGGGAAGTGCTCTTTACTGAGCAGAAAGGCTCATACAAAGCACTGAACTCACAGGGATGGTCAGCATTAGCCACTTCGCTGTCATGGGGACCACCCCTCACACGAAACACACCGACTAAACCCACATAGTACAGCAGTGAACAGATAAACACAACTTACAGCTAACATTCTAACACAAATAGCCCCATCTCCGGAGGGCGTGCACCTCCCGTGAGCCTCCTGGCACAGCCAGCACCAGCTAGTGGTGGGGGGTTCCAGTGTTCATGAACACGGTCTGATGTAACCGGTCTGATCCTAGCTCAGCAGATTAGGGTTTGAGTTTCCTTTGATTCCAGATTGTGTTGCTCAAACTGGAGTAGGTCCCGTGACACTGCCAGAGCCAGATAGCATTGTGTCCTGGTGATTCATGCTGTTTTCCTATTGTCCTGTTACACAGCTGCCACATTTGGAGTGCAGTTCTAAAAGGATCCATAGACTACAGCTGTATGTAGACTGTGATGGTGTAATCAGGAGAGTACATACCGTGACGCTCAAACACTGTTGTTCCTCCTTCAAATACCAATCTCGCGTTTCCCAAAGAGGATGGGAAACGGGCCGATTCTGAAATCCTAAACTGGGAGTTTTTACCCCGATGTTTTACTTTCTGTGCAGAAAATTCAGAAAATCGTTCTATGGCACCTTCAAAGAGGCTATCAGTGTTTCACTAGGGGGGTTCCAGTGCTGTGGTAAGGAGTACAGGTTGGAGTCACTAAGGAGAGTCACAGGTGGTGGGTACCTCACCAGAGGGGGCGCTCAAGAGGGATGATGAATCTTCTAGAACCCAAGCTGAGCCACAAGCTCTGTCCTGGCGAGACTGAACCTTGCTAAAATGGGTCTAACGGTGGAACCCTCCCTGGGGTCTAACGGGCATCTGGCTGGTTGACAGGCATATATACACACTAATACTCAATCAAATCCTCACAGCAATGTTCAACATCAGGACCTAACCTCACTAATACTCAATCAAATCCTCACAGCAGTGTCCAAACATCAGTACCTGACCTCACTAATACTCAATCAAATCCTCACAGCAGTGTCCCAACATCAGTACCTGACCTCACTAATACTCAATCAAATCCTCACAGCAGTGTTCCAACATCAGTACCTGACCTCACTAATACTCAATCAAATCCTCACAGCAGTGTTCCAACATCAGTACCTGACCTCACTAATACTCAATCAAATCCTCACAGCAGTGTTCCAACATCAGTACCTGACCTCACTAATACTTAATCAAATCCTCACAACAATGTTCAACATCAGTACCTGACCTCACTAATACTTAATCAAATCCTTACAGCAGTGTTCCAACATCAGTACCTGACCTCACTAATACTCAATCAAATCCTCACAGCAGTGTTCCAACATCAGTACCTGACCTCAGTAATACTCAATCAAATCCTCACAGCAATTTTCAACATCAGTACCTGACCTCACTAATACTTAATCAAATCCTC
>JAMWET010000835.1:0-10000 GCA_024036415.1 Prochilodus magdalenae
TAGTGTTGGGGATATTATGGTGGGGGGGGGGAATTGGGGAGGGGGTGGGGGGGTGGTGGTTATGGAGGGGTTATTGATATTTATGTTTTAAAAATAGGATTTAAAGTATAAGAAGAGGGGGATGATGGTATAAAGAATTGGAATGATATTGATGATTAAATGTTTAGATGAATATTATCTAGATTATATTTTAGTATAGGATACACAGAGAGACTTGTTTGGTTGGTGTGAAGAAATAAATATATAAAGTATAAAGAGAATAACACAAAGATATAACAACAAAAAAAAACCACCAAAAAGAGTCTCAATTTCGGGGCCCTGCCAAGACTGCGGGGATGGGTTCCTTGTATGGACGTCATTAATCCCGCAGGTTTGCCCATCTTCCGAGCGTCGGACACTGCTTCGATGCACTTGTTCCTCTTTGAGAGAGCGTTGACCATGTTTTGGGAAACTGGGACTTTGTGGCCGAGCACTTTCAGACCTGAGATGACTTCCTGAAGGACAGAGAACACACCAACACAGTAAACGTGCAGCGTAAGCATTCTACTCTTTATTAATCTACACTCCAACAGTCTCAAAGTTCTCCTTTCACATAAGCTAAGATTACTTAACCTTTACCAGAAACCCTTTACTTGCTTTAGGTGATCTTAGTGAGTTAGGTTCCATCACTACAGTACACTGATCATTTTGAAGTTTAATGCTTGACTGCACATGTGGCGAAACAAGGACGGGCCTTGTGTCTGCACTCGTCTGACCACGATAGCGGACATTAAGCTACAGTGATGTCCTCCGTGAGTCATCCTGCGTTCCGTGTTGGGTTAGCGAACACGGTGGCCCGACGCCATACTGAGAGACAGACTTCTGTATGTGTAGCTCAATAAATATTGATCATATCAGTCTAAATTTATCATCAGTTATTGATCCTGGTCACCTTTATCCTCCTTCCCAACACACCTGCACTCCCACACCTCCTCCTGGGTGCAGCTGCTTTGTAGATGATGGGTGTATGTCAGTTACATATAAGATTATCTTGCTTGCCAAGATCTCATTTAAAGGCTGTGTGTATTGATCAGTGCAGCTGAGCAGGGTTCAGGCTTTAGAGTGTCAGTACCTTGTCAAAGCCAGGCTCTAACAGGAAGTTCTGTTTGCTCGTAGACACAAGTGGTGCAGCGATGGAATCCTTCAGGCTCTTCCCGAACCACAGGAAGTTCATGAGGGCCTGATGGAACAGTATTAACAAACAACGGTGTTAGGGCAGAGGTGTATTCAGTCTAACTGAACTCCTGTCTGAAACATGGTTCTAGCTAGCACAGACGGATCAGTAAGCTCCGTCTCAGTTACAGTCTACAGGGACCGAGCTCACCATGGTGATCCCGGTGGGGATCTTGGAGCCCCCTGCACCTCCAATGATCACAGTGTGGTTTGTAGTTTTGGAGTGAAGGATCGTCGGAGCTGAGTAGGAGGGAGGACGCTCACCTGCACACACAGAGCTCTTAACGTCAGACTGGGAACCTGTACTCAGTGTACCATCTGTACAGAAGGGAGCTCACCAGGCGGTGAAACCTGGTCTGTGGTTCGTCGAAATAACAAGAAGTCTGTCATCATGTTGTTGAGGATGATGCCTGTTTTGGAGGAGAGGACTCCAGAGCCAAACCTGACCAGGAACCAGGGAGATTCGGGAACAATTAGACTGTACTACATCAGAGTATAAAATCACACATACGACCTTTAACCCTAAAGACAGCGCTGGTCCTGGAGGCCTAGTGTCCTGCACCTTTTAGGGTGAAGGGCACCAGGCAGATGTGAGGATACGTACAAGCCCTCGGCTGGCGCTCATATAGCTTCACCTTAATCCGGTGGATGAGAGGGTTGCCTCAGTGTGAATAAAACTGCCACGCCCCCTCAACAACCCGGAACTAAGGCATGGGGCCACCGATATGGGCCAAGTGGTTCCTATGTGCCCGGAGTGAGAGCTGTCCCCATATACCCAGCATTAAGTCAAGCTGGTTCCCTGTGGGGTCTTGTACTCTGCCAGGGTTGTGCCTTGTCTCCACTCCTGATGTCCTGGTTATCCCGGTTTGGGATTCCCCCAGAATGAGCTGGGAGACCCTGCGGGGGACAGGACCGCCTGCCTTTCCCAGCCCTAGCTGCCCTATGGGGTATAGGAGGATGGATGGAGATGGAGGGGTCACTCGGTTCTTCAGAACTAGGGCCAGTACCATGAAACCCAGCGAGAGAAGGCTGGTTCTGCTGGTTCTATGTGTAAACATGGTGGACAGCTAGCGGCTGGTGCTGGCCTCTGAAAGCTCAGGACGTGTGGTGAAAGGGCATGCCTGTTAATGTGACGTCGCTGTCTCAGGTGGGCGTTTCTCATCACTGACTGGTTCGTCGTCACGTTGAGAGCTTTTAAAAAAGGAGCACTTAAGTAATAAACTCCTCCACACGTCCAGTCAGTTATCACGTGACTCCGGCCTGTTCGGAGTCGGCTGCTGCTCCCCAGCGCTGACTGAGGGAGTGGTAGTGTAAGTGGGTGTGGTGGATTACACTCACAGGTAGTTGATGGTGCTGGTGGCAGACACAGCCAATCCGTCCTCATCAAGAACCGACACATGGGTGGTGCCGGTGGTGTCCAGCATTTGGGTGATCTTGTAGTACTCATCGTCATGGGTTCCGTCGTCTGTGATGTTCTTTCTGATGTCATTAGCAAACTCCTTCTGAGTCATCCTAACTGCTTCCTGTTGAACCCAAGAACAGGTGATTCCATACAGAGCTAGGTTTACAGGTAAGACCACCCAGGGTGCTGCACCGTTAGGAAGTGAACTGGCAGTGGGACGTGGTTTAGTCCAAAAAACACACAGTGGGCTCCTGCCTGATCTCCGACACGTCTAAGTGTGGAATCAACACCCCAATGAACATCACTGACTCTCCCTCCATCACTGACTCTCCCTCCATCACTGACACGCTTTCCCTCCATCACTGACTCTTCCTCCATCACTGACTCTCCCTCCATCACTGACTCTCTCCCTCCATCGCTGACTCTCTCTTGATCACTGACTCTCTCCCTCCATCGCTGACTCTCCCTCCATCACTGACTCTCCCTCCATCACTGACTCTCTCTTGATCACTGACTCTCTCCCTCCATCGCTGACTCTCCCTCCATCACTGACTCTCTCATCCTCACACTCTCTCTTGATCACTGACTCTCTCCCTCCATCGCTGACTCTCCCTCCATCACTGACTCTCCCTCCATCACTGACTCACCCTCTATCTCTAACTCACCCTCCATCACTGACTCTCCCTCTATCACTGACTCTTCCTCCATCACTGACTCGCCCTCCATCACTGACTCTTCCTCTATCACTGACTCTCTCCCTCCATCGCTGACTCTCCCTCCATCACTGACTCTCCCTCCATCACTGACTCTCTCTTGATCACTGACTCTCTCCCTCCATCGCTGACTCTCCCTCCATCACTGACTCTCCCTCCATCACTGACCCTCCCTCCATCACTGACTCTCTCTTGATCACTGACTCTCTCCCTCCAACGCTGACTCTCCCTCCATCACTGACTCTCCCTCCATCACTGACTCTCCCTCCATCACTGACTCTCTCCCTCCATCACTGACTCTCCCTCCATCACTGACTCTCTCCCTCCATCACTGACTCTCCCTCCATCACTGACTCTCCCTCCATCACTGACTCTCTCCCTCCATCGCTGACTCTCCCTCCATCACTGACTCTCCCTCCATCACTGACTCTCTCTTGATCACTGACTCCCTCCATCGCTGACTCTCCCTCCATCACTGACTCTCCCTCCATCACTGACTCTCTCTTGATCACTGACTCTCCCTCCATCGCTGACTCTCCCTCCATCACTGACTCTCCCTCCATCACTGACCCTCCCTCCATCACTGACTCTCTCTTGATCACTGACTCTCTCCCTCCATCGCTGACTCTCCCTCCATCACTGACTCTCCCTCCATCACTGACCCTCCCTCCATCACTGACTCTCTCTTGATCACTGACTCTCTCCCTCCATCACTGACTCTCCCTCCATCACTGACTCTCCCTCCATCACTGACTCATTCTCCCTGTCTATTCGGCTCAAATGAGTAATGGAGCTGGTTACAGAAGCTGTCACTGCAGGTTCACCCAGCACACGGAGCCCTGAGTCAGCCTCAGACAAACGCATCACCACACCAGTCAGCCCCTAAGCACTCTAGCATGACTGACCTCTGTGGGGTTGAATCTGGGGTCCTTTATGCGGCTCCTCAGTCCCGCTGCAAACTTGCTGGCCTCTATGTAGCGATGGTAGGTCAGCACACGCTCTCTTCCTTCTAGAGAGGCTGGGGATGGGTTATAGCCTGGAGAGCACACCAAACATCATCTCACTCAGCCTCCCCTAAATACTTCCACACACCATGATGTATTAAAGCCCTGATAGGTTTAAATCTATACCCTGCATTTTATAGGAGGAGCAATCAAATATAAACAAACCCACATTCAACCACACCGTATCTACAGAGCGCCATTCGCTCATAGAGCTGTCTCACCTTCCATAACGTTGAGGATGAAGCTGACCAGTGCACCCCTTGAAGGTGGAGGGGGGAAGTACATGGTGTAATTCCTCAGAGACACATTCCAGGGATCTACGTCCGACACCTCGACTGAGCTCAGATCCTCCAGAGTGAGAGTACCACCTTCAACACACCACACGTCAGACACACACACAAACACACACACACACACACCACATACATGGATGATGCTGAACACATGAGTGGTGTAGGGTCTACTGCAAAACTGCCTGTTCTCACCTCACCAGCCTAGCACAGATGTAGATGTCCATTAGGCCCTGAACCTGAACCCTCAGTTCCTTACGTCGGGTTGACAAGGCGCCATACAACTGCACACGGAAGTGCACCAAAGCCCCACGGTGGATTTGCTTACAGAACGTAAGCAGTGATCTTTGTTACCATATAAACTCTCTCTACTGCACACCAGTCCTTCTGCACACACTACTGCACCTCCTAGGGGTCCAGTGCACCTTTACTGACCGCTGCTCCCTGCAAAACCTTTATAGAACGGTCTGTAAAATGTCTGCTGTGTGAGAGGGTGTTGGACATTTGTCTTTTAACTCTTAGAACCCTAAGAACGTACTTCAGGGGACACTTTACGGTATATACGGTACATCTGAACTCCTGGACACTATCTATCTATCGGTCTATGTATCTATCTATCTATCTATCTATGATACACCTATGCATTGACCCTTTCTTGAGTTGTGCCGCATCGGACCGAGGGTCTTGTAAACGTCTGCTGGTGTGGGGTTAGCATGAACTGAGAACCTGTTTTTAAGGTCATGCTGAAGGTCTGAATGTAGATACGGGGTCCTGCGGTGGTCCCGCCCGTTACACTGTCAGTTTCAGCCAGAACAGGAAGTTGGTTATTAGACATCTCCTGTTACCTGCGTCCCGTATGTCACTGATCAGGGCTTTGGCTGTCTCTCCTGTGTAGAACTCGTCTGCTCCACGCTCTGCTATCTTCTCCAGGGTCTCTGCGAGCTTCTCAAACTTCACCGTGTCCCCTTCCTTCAGCATGTTCCCCTTCGCGTCCACGAACAGCTGACTGAGAAAGAGGGGAACCCACAGTGTTAACCACACCTACTACGGGTGGAGGCAGGCCTGGAAGTGGGCCGGAACCCTGTTCCAGAGGTAAAGGTGGAGGTAGACTTGATGTATTTAACTCTATGTATAATTTCAGTAAACATAATAAAGGTGATGAATTTGAGCTAAGTGAGCTAGCTCAAATGATTTGAGTAAAAGTAGCCTGTTAGGGTTTACAGTGTGCACTGTGAAGTATTAAGTTTAGTCAAACTGGAATTAGCTTGTATTCGTGATCTCCAGCCTGGGCTTGAATTCCTGTCTGCAGGGTGATTGGACTGTACAGCGCTGTAGAGCGGTGCGGGTTAACACGAGGCTCGGTCTCTTATACTGGCTTCATTTAACGACAGGAAGTACTGACAGACTGTTCTTTCCCACTGACTCCTGGCACCATAATAAATATAACTGGACATACACTGGACAATAATGAAGTGCTTGATAATAATAAACTGGGAGATTATTGCACATAATTTGAGACGTGAGTTGTAATAAGTTTATATATTAATATTGCTGTGTACAGTTCTAATGTGCATGACTGAGTGTTTGACATTGTGTGTGTTCATTATGTGTGTGTGAGTTGTTCAACAGTCCTGATGGGTCTGCATGTCAAACAGCATTGAGCAGTCTAACAGCGTTGAGCAGTCTGATGGCGTTGAGCAGTCTGATGGCGTTGAGCAGTCTGATGGTGTTGAGCAGTCTAATGGTGTTGAGCAGTCTAATGGCATTGAGCAGTCTAATGGTGTTGAGCAGTCTAAAAGCGTTGAGCAGTCTAAAAGCGTTGAGCAGTCTAAAAGCGTTGAGCAGTCTAATGGCATTGAGCAGTCTAATGGTGTTGAGCAGTCTAATGGTGTTGAGCAGTCTAATGGTGTTGAGCAGTCTAATGGCATTGAGCAGTCTAATGGTGTTGAGCAGTCTAATGGTGTTGAGCAGTCTAATGGCATTGAGCAGTCTAATGGTGTTGAGCAGTCTAACGGTGTTGAGTAGTCTAATGGTGTTGAGCAGTATAATGGTGTCGAGCAGTCTAATGGTGTTGAGCAGTCTAAAAGCGTTGAGCAGTCTAATGGCATTGAGCAGTCTAACAGCGTTGAGCAGTCTAATGGCGTTGAGCAGTGTAATGGCGTTGAGCAGTGTAATGGCGTTAAGCAGTCTGATGGCGTTGAGCGGTCTGATGGCGTTGAGCGGTCTGATGGCGTTGAGTGGTCTAATGGCGTTGAGCAGTCTAATGGTGTTGAGCAGTCTAACGGCGTAGAGCAGTCTAATGGCGTTGAGCAGTCTAATGGTGTTGAGCACTCTGATGGCGTTGAGCAGTCTGATGGTGTTTCAGCAGTCTAATGGCGTTGAGCAGTCTAACGGTGTTGAACAGTCTAAAGGCGTTGAGCAGTCTGATGGCATTGAGCAGTCTAACGGTGTTGAGCAGTCTGATGGTGTTGTGTGGTCTAAAGGCGTTGAGCAGTCTAACGGTGTTGAGCAGTCTGATGGTGTTGTGTGGTCTAAAGGCGTTGAGCAGTCTAACGGTGTTGAGCAGTCTGATGGTGTTGTGCGGTCTAAAGGCGTTGAGCAGTCTAATGGTGTTGAGCAGTCTAATGGCGTTGAGCAGTGTGACGCCGTTGAGCAGTGTGACGCCGTTGAGTAGTCTAATGGCGTTAAGCAGTCTAATGGCGTTAAGCAGTCTGACTGCGTTGAGCAGTCTGATGGTGTTGAGCAGTCTAACGGTGTTGAGCAGTGTAACGGTGTGTGGGAAGAAGCTCCTGCTGAGTCTGGTGGTCCTGCACCCCATGCTGCGGTAGCGTTTGCCAGAGGGCAGCAGTCTGAACAGTCCATGGGATGAATGGGTGGGATCTCTGACCATCTTGGTGGCTCTGCTGCGGCACCGTGACGGGTACAGATCTGGTACGGGTGGAGGTGAGGTCCTGATGATCCCCTCTGCTGTCCTCACCGCTCTCTGGAGTGATGTCTGGTCTGAGGCGGTGCAGCTGCTGTACCAGACTGTGAGGCTGCTGGTCAGGATGCTCTCTAGTGCTCCTCTGTAGAACGTAGTGAGGATGTGCTCTCCATCTGTCACATACCGCCCTCTCTGGTGCCTGTGTGTTACTGCACAGCTTTTCCTGCTCCACCCTGGCTCCACCCACTCTCACACCTGCAGCTGATCTAGGACTCGTTAGGTTTATACCCCGTGGTTTGCTCAGCCTGTTTTCCAAGTCTCTGTGTGTTGCTGTGGTCTCCTCTGGTCCTGACTCGTCACCTAACAGTTATCTTGACCCAAATGTCGAATTTGAGCTCCCAGCCGTCAGCACCGGTTCACTCACCAAGCAGTTTTGTCATTTTGCCTTGACTGTATAAACTAGTAAACCAACGCAGGTGAGGGGAATTCTTTACATTCCTGCTCGTAAAGAGAAATCATATCCGCCAGGCATCATTCTCCCCATCCAGTATCCAGGAACACGCGGCGTATCTGTCAGGAACTGGGATGAGCAACCTATGAGAAATGTACTGACATGGACTGAGCAGCTCTAACACCGAGGAGTCAGACGTTTTCCCAGCTGTGGATCTAAACCTGGTCTTGTCACTGTGTGGACCTGCGGCTGGTCTTCTCAGGTGAGTCTCTTATTAAAGAAACGGCAGTAACACAGTAGCAGGTCTGTTTGTACAGAGTGCTCTGAGTGACCCTGGTTATTATTGCTTATACTACCCTTGTTAGTTATGTGTTGAAGGTCTATGAGGGGTGTTATGTATGTTTTGGTCTGTAAGGAATACCGTGTGCTGTGCTTTTCCACTTGGGGGAGATAGCCGGCCAATGTTTTGGAGATTTTGACCCCGTCTCTGGCCAGGCGGATGGTGGGCTGGAATAGCTCGGACCAGGACAGACGACCATACAGCCTGTGAACACGCTCATAACCACGGATCTCACTGGGAACACCGATCCACTGGGGGCCTACACAGAAAAGGGGGGGGGGGGACAATGGAAGGGGAAAATAAGGGGGAAGAGAGAGAGAGAGAGAGAGAGACAGAGACAGAGAAGAAATGGTTCGGTCCTGTGCTCAAACCTGGCGTGAATGGTACTTCCTTGAAATGAGTTCCAGTGCGGGGTGTCGGAGACAAACCTGACTTTTAAATACTGAAAGAAATAAAAAAGAGTGACAGAGAAAGGAAGGCGGGGGTGGGGGAGAGACATTTAGTCCATAGTGAAATAGGGTACTTTGGCTCCCCCAACATCCGTCTGCTGTCTCCCCATCTCCATTCCCCTGCCAATCAACCAGCCCGGTCTCCCCATCCCTATACCCCATAGCAACCAGTATATCCTCTTTCTGTTTACATCAGCAGGATGTCAGGATGCTGCCAGGTTATCTTTATTATCTTTAACCCTTTACTACTACTACTCCTACCACTCCTACTCCTCTTACTACTACTACTACTCTTACCACTACTACTACTACTACTACTCCTACCACTCCTACTCCTCCTCTTACTACACCTACTACTACTTCTACCACTCCTACTCCTCTAACTACTACTACTACTACTACTCCTACCACTCCTACTCCTCTTACTACTACTACTACTCTTACCACTACTACTACTACTACTACTCCTACCACTCCTACTCCTCTTACTACTACTACTACTCTTACCACTCCTACTACTACTACTACTCCTACCACTCCTACTCCTCCTCTTACTACACCTACTACTACTTCTACCACTCCTACTCCTCTTACTACTTCTACTACTACTAGTACTACTACTTCTACCACTCCTACTCCTCTTACTACTACTACTACTCCTACCACTCCTACTCCTCTTACTACTACTACTACCACTCCTACTCCTCTTACTACTACTCCTACCACTCCTACTTCTCTTACTACTACTACTACTACTACTCCTACTCCTCTTACTACTACTACTTCTAGCACTCCTACTCCTCTTACTACTGCTACAACTACTACTACTACTACTCCTACCACTCCTACTCCTCTTACTACTACTACTACTACTACTACTACTACTACTCCTACCACTCCTACTCCTCTTACTACTACTACTAATCCTACTCCTCTTACTGCTCCTACTCCTCTTACTACTACTACTACTACTACTACTCCTACCACTCCTACTCCTCTTACTACTACTACTACTACTACTCCTACCGCTCCTACTCCTCTTACTACTACTACTACTACTCCTACTACTACTCCTACCACTCCTACTTCTCTTACTACTACTACTACTACTACTACTACTCCTACCACTCCTACTCCTCTTACTACTACTACTTCTAGCACTCCTACTCCTCTTACTACTACTACTTCTAGCACTCCTACTCCTCTTACTACTACT
>JAMWET010000836.1:0-19795 GCA_024036415.1 Prochilodus magdalenae
ACACAAGCCATTTATTCGATACTTATCTTTTCTATTAATCTTTTCCTAATCATACTTACCGTCATCTTATTTTATTTGTTTTCAATAATCTTTACCTCATCCTTATTTTTTCTTGTTTTAAACAATATACACATGCAAATGTTTTTTTTTTGGCCAGTTTTGGGGAGAGGGGACCCAGCCCAGAACTGGGCCGAGCTCCAGCGGTCTGGTCTCCCTGCGCACTCCTGCTTTTATTTTTCAATCATTTTTATTTCACAACCCCCTGCCCCCTGTTCCATCCCCGCACGGTGTTACAACTTTTTTCTCCCCGTCCACTCCCTCCGGCCCCGCAGCCCCCGCCCCCCCCTCCCTGTCACTGGTGCGCCGCCTGTGTTTGCGTGCCGGTTTGTTGACCGCGAAGTGTCTGCATACTCGTTTCCCCGCTTACCATTCCTCTACGGCTCCCCTGCCTGCTCCTCTGGCCCCCCACCTGCACCCTCACCCGTCTGCCAAAAGCCGCTAACCTCCTACAAGCACCTCCCACTGTCGCCCACCAGCACCAAGCATCGTCGACCGCACACCCTCTAGCCTCCTGCTGGTCACCGTCCGCACTCACCACCCAAGGGCCGCGTGTCCCGCAACGGCCGTGGCCTCAACTCCATGCCAGCCGCCGCCCCTCTCCCACTTCATCAGCAGTCGCGCTCCCCCACCCCGCCCTTCCTTCTACACCTGGGCCAACCCCGAGCCCCTGGTTCCCTCCTCACTCCTCTCCATGTGGTTCACCTGTTCTCCGGGAGCTCATCTTTAGAGTTCCAGGCCCTTCTAATTCCTTGCTGCTCTGGCCACTAAACCCCTCCTTCCCACCGCATACTATTTGCATCATTACTCACTCCTTGCCGCCCCCCCTCTGACTGTAACCTTCCCCGTACAACACCAGTGACTACTGTCCGTCGTATTCCCCTATTTTGTGGTGCAGAGGAGAGCACCTTCCTGTCTTCGTCCCCTTCGCCGACAACCCGACCCTGATTTTGTTTCCCCCCCTTAAGTCCGAGTTTATGATTTGTTTTGTGAGTAGTTACTGTATTACTGTGGATGATTATAGTATAAGGTTCCTGTGGATGTATAACTGTCAGAATGTCAGAGTCAACAGTAATCCCTCCCCAATGCTGCAAGGCGTTTCATTTAAAATTGATAAGATTTTACCTGCTGCTGCTACCTGCACCAGAGTCATTCCAGCAGCTGTTAGCTTGATCACAGGTAATACCTCTTTCCCTCTATCGCGCTGACTGCTGCACATTTTATTGCCCTGTGGACCTGATCCGTTACACACTTTTATATGTTTCCCACATTGCTTCCTGGTCCTCTGGGTCTCAAAGTGTGCGTCACTTAAAACATCCTAACAGCTCTCCGCGCCCAACGAGCTCTCTACACCACCACTGCAGCAAAGATGTCATATCCCCGTTATCATCACAACAGGGGTTGCAGAACCATGACTGCTACAGAAAAATCTCCACTCTTCCAGCACAGCGTCCTGCCCTCCAATCTGGCCAGCGTCATAAAATATCTTCCTACTGAGAGAAAGAGAACACGGACAGAAGAAAAACAAATAAATATAAATAACAGACTTAGTGACAGAATGGACGCTGCTGGGTTTTAGTACTCTAATGCTACTACAGTAAGAGTATTCTAACCAAAGACCAACTAGATTAGATCCATTGTACAATATTATTATTATTACTATATTTTTATATAATATATAATATATACATTAGATATCAGAATTTATCCTTTATTTTATCATTTTTATATTTGATCATTTATTAAAAGTCATTACTTACCACTGTGGAGAGAGTGAACTGTGGAGGACACAAGATAGATACCAGACAGCTGGTCCCATCTTCCCTCTATACGGCACACAGGTCAGTTGCAGCTCGCACAGCAACAGGCTGTACCTTCCTCTGACCCACCAGAGAGACTGCAAGATACTGAGAGAGGGACGAGAGAGAGAGAGAGCAGAAGCTCCCCACAGCTGCCAATCATCACTCACTATTACCTGATTAGAAATATGAAGAGGAAACCATCAAACACTTTCAGTTGCCAAATCAGAGGAGGCATTTTCTCTCCCTTCCATATATATCAAAGAGCGTCAGCACTGATGAACAGAACTCCACCTCTGGTCTAGGAGGGAGTGTGTTGATGGAGAGACGCTCACATGCAGTGACGAAACACAACGACATACAGGAAGACTGAGTTCAGAGAGGAAACACTCCAGTGTAATACAGCACTAATGCTGCACCTGCAGAGACACAGAGATAACCCACAGACACACGACCAGATACACACACACACACACACACACACACACACACAGTGTGGTATTAAATATAATATAGAATGCATGTATGTAAAAAGGAAGAGGACTATAACGACCTTTGCAACCAAATTTTTTCTTTATAGTCCTGCATATTTATCGTCTGGTGTGTTTATTATATTCTCTGTGCTCGTCTCACACTGTCCTGCTGTGTATATACACTGTGTGTAGGTCTGTTGTAAGGTTGCTGCTGTTGTGTTGCCACTATGGACCTGAAGCCCTGATATTTATTCCAGTATATAAAAGTTTATTAATGAAAATAAAAGACTCCTCAAATTGACTTGATCTTCTTCTGTGCCCCTTAACACCACATCCCAACTCTCTCCTCTCTCCTACTCCTCTACACCACACCTGCTGATATGCGGCTTCCTGTTCCTTCCTCCACTAAACAGAAGCTTCAGAGGAAAAACAGCTCCAGCTGCCCAACAGATCCTTTATCAGCAGCTTACAGATTTACCACATCACATACAGAAATTACTGCACTGCTCTAAACAGATGGAGATACAGGACAGTCCCATTTTAGCTTCTTTAAGAGGAGAGTAGGTAGAAGACTCATGGTTTAAAAGGGGCTAAATGAAGAAGGAGATTCTGTTCCCGGGTTCAAAAGTGCTGAAAAAGTGTTTTATTAAACATGATGACAGCATCTATTATGCTTTTTGGTGGGCTTGTAGTAGAAGCAAATTAATGAAAGTCAATTATTTTTTTAAAAGCATCAGCACAACCCTGCTCTTCTACATCAACACACTGATCACGTATACACGCACCTTAACGGTGGGCCATTATTAGGGTCCTAGCACGTAGTGCTATCTTCTTCTTCTTTTTCTCCAGCTGAAATCCGCTCGCATCGTAGAGCAAAGACCATAACCCCTAGAGACAGCCGGCTTAAAACTTGGCACTGAGGCAGTAGGAGGGGTGAAATGACTCAGAGCCACTCACAAAAATGCACCATGACTGGCCACTGTGGCCTGACGTTTTGGCTTGTTACTCCTCAAAACCAACCAAAATTTTGGGAAATAATTTTTTTTTTCCCCAGATTCATTGGGTCAAACCAAATCTCTTTGGGGCATTTGGACCATTAAGCTCCGCCTACTTTTTCTAAATCTATTTTTTTTTCCGCCTGAGCTAGTCTTTTTCTAATTGCTAGCATAATATGCAAAACCTACTTTTGCAAACTAGTCTTAGGGTTTAAGCCCAAAAATTCTGAAACAAATCTCAAAAAATCCTCCAAATTCTGACCCTCAATAATTATCAAAAACATGTCGACTTTTGTAAACAAGATGGCTGCCATATGCAAATTAACACTTTCAAGAAAATTAAGTAAAAATTCTGTAACTCAAAAATGCCTTATCCAAAAAAAATGAAACTCTGGAATTTGGTTCAGGACTAGATTCTGTGGTGGCCTATCGAATTTGGTGCATACTCATACATAGGGGACGCTATAAAGGCTGTATTACTGTTCCTCAACAATCGTATGTCTGATCGAGCTGAAATTTTGCACGCTTCATCTTCCAGACAGACTATAAGGTAATCTTGAAGGACGATTTGATACATCAAAATTTATGGACGCCATTAGCCAATCAGCTTTCAGTAGGCATTTGACAGGCTTAACATTAACCAATTAGCATTAAACTTGACTGGTATGGCTTTGGAGTGACTTTGCAACAGCCAGTAAAATTTCAAAATTTTGGAAAAACTAGGTAAATAATTATCAAAAAAAGTTGACTTTTTTACTTAGCATGGCTTCTATAAATCAACAAAACACTTCAGCCTTGGAATTTACCGCCTACATTGCTATATAGTTCCTCTGCCTTTGCTCAGGTCAACTCAATATTTTACAGACCAGTAGGAACTAAGACTACTAATAGTCTCCCCATAGCCCCTCTAACCTGGCCTACTCCTAAAGCCTAGTTTGTTTTTTGGTTTGATTTGATCTCTGTTAGAGGTTGAAAGCAGCCTTTTCTCACCGTTATTTTTTCTGACCCTTTATTAAATTGAGTTTTATTTTGCTGTTTATTGAATGATATAAATCCTTATGATGTAAATATGAGATTTATGACAAATTGCTTTTCTGATTTCTCATTGATAAATGTATGTAGGGTAGCACATTTTATATATTCCTTGGGAATTACTTATTGTCTGATATGTTGTCAGGATTAAAATGCCTGCTATTTGGGAATGGCACGTGAAAAGGACACAGTGACATGAAAAGGTCCGCTGTCTTTGGCAGTCACTTACAGTTTAATATTAACAACAGGCAACATTTCCGATTCCATAATACAACTAACCCTGTACTTTCCCCCCCTTTAGGATTTAGAGATCACTAGCAGGTGCGTGTGTAGACGGACTTTAGCTCTAACACAAGTATTTCCCCTCCTCATTATAACAATCTGATTGGTCAACTCATTTGCAGACAGCAGGGTGCAGTGCTTGCTAAAGTTGTTCTTCTAAATGTTTTTGTTTTTCCTTTTTGTCTGAACAAAATAAAGTGCATTAGAACAATATTAGGAAAAGAGTCAACATCAACACATTTGGTACTGTTCTAGTTTTAAGAGGCTCTAATGTCCTTTCCTGAGCAGAGTACTATTCGGGTCTCTGTTGGATGGTCTATTCCTCTGTCACAGGCATCATAACCACATCATCATAAACAGTATAAATTGTTTCATTAAGTGACAAACACATCGTAAACATGTAAACACTTATACCAGTGGGCTATCTGTGCTGTCCCCTCCCTGCATTTGTTTGCTGTTTTGTATATTGTAAACTGTCTTGTGTATTTATTGTATTTATTGTTCTATGTAGCTCCTTGGTCCTGGAGGAATGTTGTTTCATTTCACTGTGTACTGTACACCACTGTATATGGTTGAAATGACAATAAAAACTACTTGACTTGACTTGAACACGTCATCATGACATCATCACTATCACTGCATTACAGTCCTTCATGTATGTGCAAGAAAACAAATGTAGACCCACCTTCTAAATCTTCTCCAGGAGTGATCATAGCCCTCTGCTGTGTACACTGCATCTACATATTTATACAGATTTTGATGGTAATGAGAACCAAATATGGTGTATAATATGATGCGTGTTTATATGTTCATAAGGAATTCTCTAAATCTACATAAACTAACCTGATGTAATGTTTGGATTCTCTCCAGCAGAAATGACATCATCATAGAGCTCCACTTTATCCTCTGTCAAAATGTAGAAGTAAATGTCAGTAAGCTTGATTCGTCAGAAGCTTCATTTTCCTATTTAGTCACATAATTAAGTGCAACTAAGCTTTGTAGATGGGAGATTTCACAGTGCTGAAAACACACCTGCTAATCTATCCAGTGTCTGTCCAGCAGTGATGACATCATCATAGTTCTCTGGAGTGTCTTTTGTTTTCACATCATCTAAAACAAACACGAAACTAGTGTTTTACTGTATATGTATATATATATATATATAATGTAGTGATCTCTAAATGCACCACATGAGGTCTTTATAATATTTTGCCTTCTCCTCATTTCCAGCCTTTACTGAAAGAGAAAGAATGATAACCTTTCCCACTCTGTCAGTGTGATGGACTTACTAGTATTTCTCAGTTTACTGGAGTTCTAACCCTAACCTTAACCTTACCCTTACCCTACTCTAAAGCTTGTTCTAACCTTAACTTGAACCTTACTTAACCATAACCTAACCTTACCTAACCATAACCTAACCTTACCTAACCATAACCTAACCTTAACCATAACCCTAATTTAAACCTTGTTCAACAGGCTACAAATGCAGATGTGCTTTAATGTCCAGCTGTGCACCTTAAATATATTTTTTCCTGGTATAAGGGAACATTTCTGTACCTTTCATAACTTCATGTTTGACTGGATCTGTAGAACACAACCTGCCTTGTTAGTTAGCCCTAGATTCATGCTGCCCACTGAAGGCTGACTCTTTAGTTTCGATATTAAGGGGTACAACAGGGATAAAATATGGAAAGTGTTTGAGAGGGCCTTTATATAAAATTTTACACTTTCATATTGTTTTCTCAGTAAGCAGTGCCTACATGAACAGGCTCACAGTTACACCACACAAATAAATGCTTGGCTGTGACAGTTCCGGGTGTTGCTCCCATTCCAGCTCGACTGGTCATTCTGATTCCAGCTTCCTAGGCAGCTCTTGCTCCTACACCTTATCCATGCCTGGTCTTTCTCCCTGGTCTTTTTTAAAGGCTACTCATCCTGTACCTGATCCCACAGTTCTAGCTGTCTATGGCTGTAGTTCTAGCTGTGTGTATGGCTGTAGTTCTAGCTTGGGTGTATGGTTGTAGTTCTAGCTGTGTGTATGACTGTAGTTCTAGCTGTGTGTATGACTGTAGTTCTAGCTGTGTGTATGACTGTAGTTCTAGCTGTGTATATGACTGTAGTTCTAGCTGTGTATATGACTGTAGTTCTAGCTGTGTGTATGACTGTAGTTCTAGCTGTGTATATGACTGTAGTTCTAGCTGTGTATATGGCTGTAGTTCTAGCTTGGGTGTATGGTTGTAGTTCTAGCTGTGTGTATGACTGTAGTTCTAGCTGTGTGTATGACTGTAGTTCTAGCTGTGTATATGACTGTAGTTCTAGCTGTGTATATGACTGTAGTTCTAGCTGTGTATATGACTGTAGTTCTAGCTGTGTATATGGCTGGAGTTCTAGCTGTGTGTATGGCTGTAGTTCTAGCTGTGTGTATGGCTGTAGTTCTAGCTGTGTGTATGGCTGTAGTTGTAGCTGTGTATATGACTGTAGTTCTAGCTGTGTGTATGGCTGTAGTTCTAGCTGTGTGTATGACTGTAGTTCTAGCTGTGTATATGGCTGTAGTTCTAGCTTGGGTGTATGGTTGTAGTTCTAGCTGTGTGTATGACTGTAGTTCTAGCTGTGTGTATGACTGTAGTTCTAGCTGTGTATATGACTGTAGTTCTAGCTGTGTATATGACTGTAGTTCTAGCTGTGTGTATGACTGTAGTTCTAGCTGTGTGTATGACTGTAGTTCTAGCTGTGTATGGCTGTAGTTCTCGCTGTGTGTATGACTGTAGTTCTAGCTGTGTGTATGACTGTAGTTCTAGCTGTGTGTATGACTGTAGTTCTAGCTGTGTGTATGGCTGGAGTTCTAGCTGTGTGTATGACTGTAGTTCTAGCTGTGTATATGACTGTAGTTCTAGCTGTGTATATGACTGTAGTTCTAGCTGTGTATATGACTGTAGTTCTACCTGTGTATATAGAAGTGTATATAGCTGACAAGGTATCGAATATTCTTTTACCACCAGAGCCTCTACTACAGTCATTAGATATTAGTCATTACATTATAAATACAGAATATTCTACATTTATTGCCCTTTTCTTAAATGCACTATAGTGTGAACTGCTTATTTTCTTAAGAGTATTTTCTGATACCAGCATATATATACTTACTTGTTCTGTTTGTACTATGCATGTGGTTACTCTGTTTTATTCACAGTTTATTCACATTACCCTAGCTACGAAGATATGCCTATATTGCTACATGGTAAACTAATCAACATTCATCATTAAGATACACTTCTAGCTTCCTGGAGCAGCTTCCATTTCCTCCACTCAGTCTAAGAGGCAGGTGATCTACATCACACACATGTGGAGACAAAGATAACAAACAGATAAGGATGTACAATCACGCTCATAAATATTGGGTGTCAACACGTTATTGGGACTATACCTTATTCTAGCTCTTCTTGGATATCAGTGTTTTGTATACAAGTGTGTTTTGTGTAGAGGTGTGTATGTATACAAGTGTGTATACGTTTACCATGTGAGAAACAGCTGCGTCATCAGAACAGAACGGAGCCCCTAAGAGAATGTTGCCCTCAGGGTTCTACAGGTCATAGATCTAACACCACTTGAAGGACAATTGACCATCTGTCGACATTAAATAAGGACAGCTGACACCTCGTCTTTGAATCTTATGGGTTAGGGTTAGGGTCACTGTGGTGACACGGTGTATAAAACCTCTGTGACAAGGTTCTGTCTTCAGACTGAGTAGGACTGCGTAGGACTGAATAGGACTGCGTAGGATTGAGTTGGGTTGAGTTCAGACTGTACTGGACTGGCCTGTCTTTGGACAAGAGATGTGAGTGAACTGCGATCGCCTTAAAATAAACTACTCCAGCCTTTAGTCTCCTGACTCCATCCTTCTGTGCAAGCAAGAAAAGAAACTACACTCTTTACCACAGCATGTTGGAGTTCATATAAAGGAATTAAAGACAGATGTTTGTGTTTTTAGCTGTAATAATATGTTCTAGCTGTGTGTATGGCTGTAGTTCTAGCTGTGTGTATGGATGTAGTTCTAGCTGTGTGTATGGATGTAGTTCTAGCTGTGTGTATGGATGTAGTTCTAGCTGTGTGTATGGATGTAGTTCTAGCTGTGTGTATGGCTGTAGTTCTAGCTGTGTGTATGGATGTAGTTCTAGCTGTGTGTATGGATGTAGTTCTAGCTGTGTGTATGGCTGGAGTTCTAGCTGTGTGTATGGATGTAGTTCTAGCTGTGTGTATGGCTGTAGGTCTATCTGTGTGTATGGCTGTAGGTCTAGCTGTGTGTATGACTGTAGTTCTAGCTGTGTGTATGGCTGTAGGTCTATCTGTGTGTATGGCTGTAGTTCTAGCTGTGTGTATGGCTGTAGGTCTAGCTGTGTGTATGGCTGTAGCCAACTTTTAGCACCGTTTTATAATTCATAATAATTTATAATTTTCATAATTTCGTATTTGTAATTGTAACTCTCTGGCTGCTCCTCCCACCTCTCTGCTGAAGAGCAATGCCAAAAACATTGCTTGTAACCTTCAGGCAGAGAGTGCGTTTGAGGAGCTAAAATCAGAGGCTCACCACTGCTCCTTTGCTAAAGCATCCCAACCCTACTAAAACCCTTCGTTGTGGAGGTAGATGTCTCTAATGTGGGAGCAGGTTCTGTGGTATCACAGTGCAGTGGTTTTGATTTACTCTTTTGGATACTCCCCTTGAGGATCTGTTTGCTGATTTGTTTGCCTCTTAGGATTTGGACTCAAACCCACTAAACTTTTACCTCTGCGCTCTTCAAACTAAGTTTGTTATTCTTGACACTTTTGTGTAATTATTGAATAAATTTCTTCATCCGGTTTGAAAATGGCCTGTAAATGCAGTTTACATTTTCTGGCAGTGTACTTGTTTACTGAAAGATTATCCTTTTCTATTTGCAGACATTTCTATATCACCCACTGTTCCATCTGTAACTACCCTCACAGGTACTCTATTATTTATTTAATAGATTTGGCTAGATGTTGTTACATGCATTGTTCCATATAGTTTCTACTTTTTACAGTTGGTCAGACAGAGAAAGAGGCAGGTACTCCTTCAGAAACTCCATCAGCAGCTGTTCCATCCATCTATCCAGTGTCTCTCCTGGTTCTGGGAGTGCTGCTCTTCCTGGCCTTAGTGCTTCTGGTTGTGCTGTTGTACCAGAACAGACGGCTCAGGAGAGGTAGAGAGATTCAGAGATCATCTACAATCCACTTTCTGTACATTCTCTAAACATCATTAGTCCTTCAATCTGTCATCAGTCTTCTCTTCTACTGAACTGGCTCCATGTTCCTCTCTGTCTCCCTCACAGTGCTCTCTAAGAGGAGGCGTAAGGCTGAGGCAATCTATGAGGAGATCGACCAGAGACTCACTAAAAGAATCACTCAAACTGGTACATGATATGTGAAGCCTCCTACTGGAGGGACTGCGGGTCTCTCCCAATTAACTTTATAACAAAAATTCTAATTATTATATAATATATTATAGGTAATATGTCTCCTTAATAATGATGGAGTGAGTAGTACTGAGGGTTGTGGGAATACCGGTGTAGCTTTAGCCAGGAGGATTCTGAGCTGACTGCTGCAGGAAGAGGAAACAAGTATTTTTCAAAAGCACAAACAAAAAACAAACTTAATGGTTAAAAAATGTCTCGTATCCTGTCTAAGAGAATCTGGAGAATTCTGAGTTTAAGTCCATTAGAGGAACCTTTGTCCCGGTATCTTGAGGGAAATGGAGCAAAATTGTGTGCAAAAAAAAGGAGCATGATGTTAGTTACCTGTTGCTGCCTAAACCTGTGTATCAGCCTCCTCTGAGCAGCATGAATCATCCTGCAGACCATGCTCCAAAGTATCAACAGGGTTGGATGGTAATCAAGTCCAACAATGTTATATAATCAGAATATTAAAAAAAACATAGTTGTTTTTCCTTTACAGTCGCAGTCATCACGATCCAAACATGATGCAGTAATATGATATTCTATGAGGCAGTAGTACTGCCCTTTAGCAGACAGAACACAACTGATAGCCAGTCAGAGTTTTCAGAATGTTTTTTATTTATAGTAATTGTTGATGAGTGGGGGTCTCTGAAGAAGATTTCTACCAAACTGATCAGTGTGCGTTTGTGTTTGTGGACTGATTAGACTGGACAAATAAATATCAAATCTCTCTCCTTCAGTTACACAGGTCTGTGTAACAAATACTTCTGAGTACTTTTGTTTGACACTATTTAAATACATTTCTAACAGGAGGTGTCCTCTCTGAAACACAGCATTCAGGATATGAGGATGTGGATGAGGGGCTTCTCTCAGGTAAAGGGTGTGTGTGTGTGTGTGTGTGTGTGTGTGTGTGTGTGTGTGCGTGCGTGTGTGCATATGTGTGTGCGTGCGTGTGTTGAAGGTCTGGCAGGTACCACATTCCATGTTGTTTATATTTCCAAAATACAATGACATTTTGTCAGTTAAATGAAGGTTAAAGAGAAGTAATAAATCACAGATTCATGATTTTGTTGCATTTTACTTACAATTAGAAATACAAATAATAAAATTAATTATTCAGGAACTCCAGGCCATCTACTGTAGTGTCCTAAGCATTGTACACACAGCAGTATGTTTTATTCTCTGACCGTGTGCTGTGTTGTGTCTTTATGGGAGCTGGGGTCAGATTTAGTGTCTCAGTGTAAGATGCAGGTCTAGTACAGATCAGATTCAGTTCCTCTGTAGATGTAGCTGATTTCTCTACCGCTGATTTACCCAGATACTCTCACCTCAGTGTCTTCACCAATGTTGTAATATAATAATATAACTATAATAATATAACTGCTACTCCAGTATTTACCTCTGCAGGACCATCCAGCTGATAGACTGATGGAGAAATGAACTTTCCTCTTTCTCTTCCAGGAAAGGCTGTAAATGAGGAAAAGCCTGAGTATTATAATGACGTCACCACCAGTGACCTGAAAGGTGGGTGTCTTTATAGAGACCACTTCACTGAAAGACCACTGAACTCTCTCTGTTAAAATCTGTTACTCATCTGTTTTAGGTGATGTGGGAACAGAAGACACTCCAGAGAACTATGATGATGTCATCACTGCTGGACAGACACTGGATAGATTAGCAGGTGTGTTTTCAGCACTGTTAAATCTCCCATCTGTCCTGCAGTACAGCAGCTCTAGTTTGGTTTGTGTAGAATCACCACATATTGGTACATGACTAATAGAGCAGGATTCACATGTAGAGAAAACACTGGTACAGAGCATTAATGGAAATTATATACTTCTGTTAATAATATTCAGCAGTTACTCCCTTCATCTACGTACCGTAATATGATGCTAACAGTGTGTAGCAGTAGTAGCTTCTCCTTCTCCTCCCGGTCTGGTAGCTGTTGTACAGTAGCTGAGATCTAGAGTGCTGCTAGTACTCACTCTCACCACTAACAGTGTACCATCAGTTACTGCTGTAAGAGATGCGCCTCTTAATGTGACAGAACTGTATAATTAAGCTTTAATAATCACATTTACTGGTGTTTATTTCTACATTCTAACAGAGGACAAAATGGAGACCTATGATGATGTCATTTGTGCTGGAGAGAATCCAAACATTACATCAGGTTAGTTTATCTAAGAATGGAGAATTCATTATAAACACACAGTGTACACACATATCAGTTCATTAATAAACCAGATCTGTTTCTCACTGCCATCAAACTCTGTCTGAATATGTAGATGCAGTGTACACACCAGAGGGCTATGATGATGTCATCACTGCTAGACAGGATGTAGGAGGTGCAGCAGGTGAGTCTACACTTGTGTTCTTTCCTCCTGCACACGTCATTGCAGAGTGTTATTAGTTAGACATGGATCTGCATCTCTGTAGTGTTACATATGCAGGACTGTACAGTGATAGTGATGATGTCATGTCTGTGTTACGAGGTTTTAAAATTAAGTAACAATTATTACTTTCAGGTTATGATGATGTGGTTGTGATGCCTGTGAAAGAGGAATAGACCACCTGACTGAGACCTGAATAGTGTATCTGCTCAGGAAAGGATATTTGAGCCTGTTGAAAATCAGCCAAAGGTTAAGCAATACCAAACGCTCTGATGTTGATTTTTAAAGATATACTTTCATATTCTTTTATTATAATTAACTGCATTTAAAACCTCTTTGCTTATTTTCATTCCATTAATTGGCATTCATTTTGTAGTTTGTGAAACTGGTTGGTGTGGCTCAGCGGTTAACATCACTACCCACCACACTCCAAAAGCTATCATCCTATGTGGGAGACTAGGTAGCAAATGCTGAGCTACACACCAATTAGAGTGCTTGGGTAAGACTCCTAACACTGCAACTGGCCTACCTGTAATACGAATAACCTTGTAGGTCGCTCTGGATAAGAGCGCCAGCTAACATGCCTAAATGGAGCTGTTCATTACTGACGTTATTCACACTTATTTACTTGCTTTATTGGTTTTAACTTCTTAATTATTAGTTTTGATTTCTTGTTTTTGCTCTTTGTAGATGCTCTTCAGTCTGTATTAGATAAATAATTATTCATTCAGATTCTTAATATGAGAGGAGGGAATGTTTGTGTTATAGCTAGTCAAGTTAGTTGCACACATCTACCCAGAGATTATTAGTGTTTGAAAAATGGATGGGAGTGAAAGATAATTATGGGTATGTTATTTAAAGGTTCTCAAGCCTGCACAGCACTCCTACTGCTTCCACAATGATCAGCATTTCAGACATGGATATCATGCCTGCATGGCATTTACAGTGTTTTCATAACAACTGACATAAACCTACATACACATTAATAAAGGCTTTCCCATAAGCAGCAACTTAAAGTAGAATAAAAAGTAAAATAAAACAAAAATCCTGGACATCTGAACTCTTTCTACTTCAACAGATAAAAGCATTTTACTATAGAATAAAAATAAACAGAACTCATTTTAGTGTTTGGCATCCTCAATACCCCACAAAACATTTGCTCACTGTCCCCCCATGAACCGCTGTGGAAAACCTCCAGCCTTCCTGCACAGTCTCCTCCAGAACCAACCAGCCTGATGGAGCTGTGAGCTGAAATTAACACATACAGTAAAGTCATAGAGAGACATAGAGAGAAAGAGAATCCCAAGTTCTGCCCCAAGTACTTTCATTATTAATTCAGGATTTCCAATGTATTTAAATATGTACTACATATATACACTTTCTATACACAGCTTTTATTAGTGAAGGTGGAGTTTCTTAGCTGCTTTTTCCGCACCTTCTGAACAACTAAGCACTGTGGTAGAAACCATTACAACAGAGACTAGGTGCACAAACCTTGGCAATTTAACTTTTCATTGGCCAAAACAGTCTGCAGGCTGGACATTTAATACCCTTTTCAGTGTTTTTTACTTAAATTTTACCCGTCTGTTTATTTTTAAAGCTTTCATAAATAACTCCAAATTACTTACCTGAGCAGGTGATGTACAGCTGTTCTCTGGAGCTGCAGTTGACCTCTTGTGCACTGCTGCAGTTCCCCAGATGAGCTTCACTCCCAGAACAAGTTGAAACCCGTCACACACATGTGGCTGTGTTTCAGGGACTGGATGAGAGAGGAGCTGGAGAAGCTGAACACAGAGCCACAGCCCAGCTGTCTGCAGACCACAGAGGGCCACAGGCCCACTCCCGGAGTCCAGCAGAACTCTCCTCCAGTCCTGCCGGAAGTACACCTCCACCTCCCCATTACACTTCCTCCCTCCAGACAACCGCACTCGCCCCTCATGTAACGCCAGAGAGGAAACTGAAAATATTATATTATTAATTTTAGAAATTTTGAGATGCTTCATTTTACCTGACTCTTCTACATTTAAACACTCTGTACACTCAAAACAAACTCACCACTGCAGATTGGACTCCAGTATCCTGTTTATGAGAGCATGCAGCTCGACTCCATGATGAAATGGGACATTTTGACAGGTGTGTTTCGTTCCCCTGACAAACACATCAGCCCAGATCCAGCCACTCCCCCCCCAAACCAGTCTGACCCCCACCACAGCCACAGCACTCCCACACTTCAGCTGAACCACAGAGGACACTGGCAGCTCTCATATCCCAGCTTACATCACACACTGTGCCCCACTCACTGAGGTACTGGGAGCTCCACTCGACCAGAACAGGAGTCAGACCCATTCACCAGTCGAGCCCCTGTGTGACCTGAACACAGAAGATTATATTAAACAGCAGATAAACAGATAAAAAATGTAGGTACAATTAATTAATATGGTGAAATGTATTCAAAAGTAATTAACAGGACTGTGTTTACATACAGGACTGTGCAACCCTCCCCATTGAAAACTGAGTTATAGGGGGTAGTGATTGAAATCTTCCCCTTATGAAATGTAACAACCCTTCACGAAGCAGATACATCATCAGCAGCTTTAAATGTAAAACAGAAATGGGCACTCGCGTTTTATTCACAACTTCAGTTTTACACATCCATCAATCTAACGAGTTCACCGAATAAACAAGAGCACAAACAAAAAACTACATTACTTCATTAACACGGCTGCCAGCGATGCTCTTTAGGCGAACCCGGTCTGTCTGTAGTGATAGCAGAGAGGGGTAAAGTTCAGCTCCTCACAGCTGAAATACATTTCAGGGAATCATTTCCCTTAAAAGAGGGGATGCCAGTTAATTGCCCGCTTCATGATCAAATCTCCTCGTTCTACCTTAAAATGCAACCTCAGGTACCAGAACATAACTGCTGCACTATTTAAGGTGGAATGAGAAATGTTGCTAGGTCGCAACGAGACGTCATTGTATTTCCAGCAATTTGTACGCGTGTTATGAAGAAATGCTACCATAAAATGCTACTTCTGGGTCTCTTTGGTAACTTGTGCAGCCCTCCTTTTCAAAGACTCTGTGGTTGAGTGTGCCTCTGAAAAAGTTTGAAGGGCCATGTAGCCCTAACACTCAACAACAAAACAAGATAACCCTACCCCAAAATGTGAACACGCAAAACGGAGCGGTAGGGCTACGTTTCACCTTATCCTTGCAAAGCAGACTACAAACACTTAGATAGACAGGATAAAGAAAGTAAAGGGGAATAACAATAGCAGGAGGCACTGTCAGCTCCTCAGTGTTTCAGTTGTGATTAATATTAAATATTATACTTAACCTAACATACACGACTCCCAACATCACTGTCATGGGAGCAGCTGAGTCTGAGTGAAGATGATGTTGAACAAAAGGAAATCTCAGATTCATCCCCTCTACACTGTAGCTCCTCTGACCACACCTCACCCTCCCCTCTGCCAAAAGCAGCTCCTCCAGCACCTCCACAGGAAAAACGCCCACAGCCATGGCTCTTGACACACAACCTCTGCATCCTGCTGGTTAAAGTCAGCATCACACACCGTGTACCAGGTCTGTTCATGAAACACCTCCACTCTCCCAGAGCACAGATTGAGGACCACCAATGAGTCTGGACTGTCTGTGACCTGTGGTGTGTGAGATGTAACCATATTAAAAAACTGTGCAGAACATAAAAGTGACACTGATGATGTGCCAAAAGACCACAGAGGGAATGTTAAACTGCTGTAGGAAGAAACATTCCCAGCAATAGTTTAACACTGTAACTCTCAAGTGACTTTTATTTCTATAACATCATAACATCATATAACACAGGATAATAAAAATATTGTATTTCCATGACTGTTCAAAACCTAGTGAATATTACTTATTTAAAGGTTGAATTGTTGATCGAGAGGAGAAAGCTATAATAAAGACTAGGGGTACACACATTAAACACTGGACAGTTAATTACTTAATTAAGGTTGTTCAGCTTTCCTGCAGTTTTTTGTATTAATACAGATTAAAACCTACCTGAAACACTGAATTCCAATATCTATATTATGACTACAGCTTGTTTGTCGGGGGGGGAGGGGGGGGGGGGGGGCCCCATTCCCCGTGTGATCCACAGTGTTTGAGTGTAGGCTCTGATCCACTGCAGTCCACATTATTCATCCAGATTGGTCCAGCTCCTTCCACAGTAGGATGCAGACTCAGTGGCCTCCCCACAGTCTAACTGTCTACACACCACTGCAGTATTAATTATGTCCCAGCTAAAAACACACACTGTTTTTCCCCACTCTCCTCTATGAAAACCTCCACTCTCCCAGCACAGTGACTTCCACCACCCACCAACCTCACACACTGTCTGTTAGAGTGAAAAGTGAGAGAGAATAAAGGAATTTACAGATGTCAAGATCAAATCAGAAATCATTATACAACTTCTTTTGAACATGAAATATGGCAAAATACAGGCCAGTCTAAATAAAAAGTAGTTCACTTAAATAAGTAAGTAAATAATTAAATTAAAACTCTTACCCGCACACACCAGACCCACATCATTATCATGGGAGCAGGTGTGTTTGAGGTGAAGGTGATGTTGGAACAGATGAATCTGAGATTCGTTGCCTCTACACTGAAGCTCCTCTGACCACACCTGACCCTCCCTCTGCCAAAAGCAGCTCCTCCCAGCACCTCCACAGGAAGCCCACAGCCCAGCTCTCGACACACACCTCCTCCTCTGCATCGGATGGTCGATAGATCAGCCATCACACACCGTGTACCAGGTCTGTCCCATGAAGAACCTCCCACCTCTCCCAGAGCAGTGAGATACCACCAACCAGCCTGACTCCTACAATATTATTATGAGGAAGAAGATAATGTCTAATGGTAACACAGACTTTATTTAACACTACTTCTAATCTACTGAGCTTACGGGATAACATTGTTCACTGTTTCTGTTGTGATGCACTGTATGTAAGTCACTAGTACACAAGACCCGATCTCATATGTTTCAGTCTGTTACTGTGTGTTTTCTCGGACCTCTGCCACTTCCATAACAGTAAAGAGGGACCAGGTTTGCTGGAACTGCAAACTACACTTCCTGCATTATTTTCAGCATCATTTACTATGTTTTATGCCGGTGATGGAACTGGTGTTGTTTAAATTCAAAAATATTCCCTAAAGCTTAGTTTTTTAATCAAAAAGGTCACCCATATAATGTACAGAGAGGACAATTCTAATTAATAAATGACCAAACTAACAGTCCTAACAGATTCTATATACATGTACCATCAAAGAAGTAAGTCAGGACGTTTCAGTTAAAAAATGCTTTTGGACTGGTTTAAATGTAGAAAAAGGCACATACAAAACTAATGGTTAAAAAACATGGCCTTACAAAATACCAATCCCAATAAAAAAAACATCACAGCAATCGTAGAGGAAAACCCCAGATGGATTCTTGGAGTTCAGGAGAAATGTTAGTAGTTCTGGGCGGCAAACATGTTTAACCAGCGTTTGGTTAGTATTAGGTGAGCACCACAAAAGCATTATAACAACTCGTCTAAACCATCTAATTTGGAGCACTGACAGATATTCTAGATAATAATGAATTAAATTCCTGAGAGAGTAAATTGTTGTAACTCGTGTTAAAGGGACAGGGAAGCGTGATTAAAGTGTTCTTTGGTTGTTTTGGTTCACAAATTAATAGTTTTAATCAGATGTAAATACAGTGCCACAGTAAATGTTGTGAATCCAAGTAACGGTGCTGTTCTCTGCTGACACAAGTGAGGAGATAAAAAACGTGTTGGAGTTGAAACCACACCGAATCTGCTTGTGTGGACAGAGAGACCTAGTGCCCACAAGGCAATGCCAGTAGTCTTGGTTGATAGTTCAGAAGTCAATGATCTGGCACCAAAGATAAATTACTGGAGGTGTGACGATGACTTACATGACCAGTCAAGCTTATATCCATGGGGAATGTCCTGGGGGTTGTGGACTCTCGTCCCTGGAGCATAATTCTAGCTTGCTATGTTTAATACCCAGCAATAGTAGTGTGGGCAGGATCAGGGCAAGAGTGGCCCTGTAGTAACGCTATTGTACATGGTAAGTGTCCCAGATAAGGATACTATCTTTAGACAATGACCCCTGGTCTCTGTGAGAAGTCTATATTCACATTAAATGATTCTGATCTATTTTGTCTGAGACATATTCAGTGCCAATGAATCATTATTAGTTCCCACATCTGTATTCGCACTCACATCCAAAATTTCTCAAAAGGTTGTCCTTAGACATGGAGAATTTTCTTCCTGAAATGGGCAGTGTGTGGCTACAGCTCTCCCATCTCTTCCTCCCCTTTGACTGTACAAATTGTAATCTCATATTATACTCGCCTGGTACGTTTTTTTATTTACTCCTGTAAATTATTATTATTAGGTTAAAAGTGCAGGATAGGAAGTTTTGTCGTATGGAGAAGCTCTTTGTATTAGACTTTCATGTTTAATTAGTTTTGGTAGTTTGTAATAATGGTGGAAGGAAAAATATTGTACTATTAATATTAAGCAGTGGTGTGACGTGTTGTTCATTTTGTTCATGTTCTATCGTACTTACGGTGAACGAGAGAACGATAACTCTATATAGAATGGGGGGATGTGTTTTCTGGTGTTTCATATACGTGAGCAAAGTGAGTACTGCTTTTTTTTCTGAGGAGAGACCATGTGAGTTATTTGGAATTGTTATTGACTAAACATTAATACATCTTAAATTAATCAGTAGCTTTAACACTGTTACTAGTCCGCCTGAGATTATATCTAATATAGCCCAACAGTCCCTCTTCTTATTTTTTTTTTTCTGTGTTGTGCTCCATATCCTACAAAGCAGTGGCAACCCAAGTAAGAACGTAAAAATGAAGGGGCTCCATCTAACTTTGTATTTCTTTGTTTTGATTTGTTATTTATTTAGGTTGTTTTGGTCGGCTGCTATAGTTTGTAACGACTGTGATCCAAATTACTCTTGCTAAAAAAAAATTTCTAAATCCAATTTGAAAATATACGTGGTATCTTAATGGGCCCACACCTGTATACACTGTTGCCTGAGATTATTTAGTAAAATCTGTGATGATATACTTTAAACCTGCGTATCCGTGATGAATTCCCCTTCCCTAAAATTCCCTATTTTGTAAGTTTCCATTATTCATTCATAATCTTTGCATTTCTGTGGGGACAAACTCCATTCTGGCACTTCAGCCCGATTTATTATAAGTACAACAAACCCCAAATGAACTGTCTACTTTCT